>CM021104.1:298460329-298523180 GCA_007115665.2 Sequoiadendron giganteum | reverse complement strand
TTGGAATGTTGATTTAAAAAAAAAAAAGTGACTTCACTGGCCATCAAGAAACAAATTGAAAAAAACTTCATTTCTCCCTAATTTTTTTTCTCCAAATAGGTAACGTCAATATCATATGCATGGAAAAATAAATAAATTTTGATGTATATTTATCTTGTAATAATGTTTTAAAGTCAAACTTGTTAGAATTTGACAGTTTTCACGATCTGTCAAATATTGTCTATTTTTTAAATTATTTTCAAAATAAAATTATACCCTTTTGAAGAAGACTCTCTCCTTTTGTGTCCCATATATTTTTAATTTTTTTTTAATATGTTTTACTATTTTTTCAAATTTCTAATCAACCTTATTTTTTATTTTAACAACCTACTTGCATTATTTTAAAAATAAAATATATTAAAACTAATCAAAATATTAAAAAAATTATATATTTGGTTTCACCACTTCGAGCTCTACAAAAGGGTATTTTTTTTTTTAAACATCATTTTGACTGAAGAAATACTTATTTAAAGTTGAAAGTTTCCAATTTTTTTGAAAAAAGCTAAGTTGGCTGCCAACTAGACAACTTCGATTGAAAGGGTTTCTATAGAAAGGGTTTCAGACGAAACCCTTTCTATAGAAACCCCACACATAAAATAAACCAATTTCAAAGCTGCAAAGGGAAAAACTTTTTTTTTGGTTTCGACCGAAACCTATTCGGCCGAAACCTCGTGTGCCACGTATACGCCACATGGTTTCGGTTGAAACCTATTCGGCTAAAACTTTTTTGGCCAAAAATAGTTCGCTCGAAACTATTTATTTGGATGAAAGTGTGACACAGGTTTGTGCTTTTATCCCCCAATTTTCTTACTAAGTAACTTTCCTATGTTTTCACCTCAAATAAATAAATTAAAATGCCAACACTTAACAATAAAAAAAATCTTTTCATAATTAAGAATATTATGCACATTTGAATAATATCTTTTCCAAACTTTTCCATTGCATTAAACCAAGTATTACAACTTTCCAAAGTATTGATTACATGGTACATGACATCATGATATCATTTCCCTTTTACAATCTTTCCATCATAATGGATACAAATACTCTAACATGGCTCCATAAAGCTTACTAGCAATAGATGTGTAAATAGTCCTAGAAATCCTCCATGTAAACCTTGATTGCCAATTGATGAGGAGAAGCATCACTCAAGCACTTTTTCACCAACCTCGGACTAACTGTGGTCCCTTGTTCATCTATCTATCTGATAGATGACCCTACCCTTCGACAAAGAGATTGGTTTGGTAACCTCATAATAACTTGACCTTTTATGACCTTAGTGGTGTGTCCTAAACATCTCTAGATCTATCATACAATGGCTATAGCTTAAACATATGGCATTCCCTCTATCTAGGATGTAAATTATGCAAACACAATGAATTGACAATGTAAATAGTGGCAACTTACACTACTTTGGCCAAAGTATTCATCACCCAGAATTTAGAGTGGAGGTCACACGCTCACCCACTACCTCAGATTGATTTATGTATGACTATTCATACACTATGCATAGGCTATCCCCTTCATTGGATTATCCTAATGCTAGGAATAACCTATTACCTCTATGTTTACTATGACACTTCTACTTAAGTAACTCAAAGTAACTTTTACTTATCAATTAGCCATATGGATTATCATAAAGTCACATCCTTAAATGGATCTAATACCAAAGGTACAATCCCAACTATAAAATTCTCAAATCAAGGGTTTATCTCAATATTAAATGAATCCCTTCAAAGTATAAACTTAACAATACATGACCTCAATTCAAAAGTATAACCATCAACAATAAATGACTTCAATCAAAGTATAATCTCATCAATAAATGACCTCAATCAAAAGAATAATTATATCAATCAAGGAATCACTCAAAAGTATGGTCTCAACAATAAGTTGACTCTAATTGAAAGTATGGTCAACAATTAAATGATAATTATATCATATAGGTTAATTCTATTTTATTTGCTTCAATCAATAATCTCTTAGAAAATCCTACAAAATAGGTTATTCATAACCTAGGGTTTCAATCAAAGTAAAGTAATGTTCAAGTGAACATAAAATAGTCATAAAAATTCTCTTCAAATTACCTCAACATTCACATATTTACTATATTTGTATATCATCTGGAAGACATTATTAATGTATGAGAATTTGGTGCACCTACATCCATAGTCCTCTCACAATACGGTTTTGAGTTACCGAACCACGTGTCTTCTTTTAGAATTTCCATAAATAGGAATTGACTCTAATTAAAAATATGATAATAACATTACCATAAAGCACACCCTCAACCCTATCGTTAAATATTGAATTACCCTTCTGGTTTATATCCTAACATTAGGGATGATTCTCACTATCTAACTCAAGGAGATAAAGGTAATTAATCAGGTAAAAAAAATCAATCAAGGTTTACACAATATCGTAATGATGATATTTATACTAAGTAACTCAAGCAATATATCACTTTTAAATAAAGGAGAGATTAAACTTTCCCTATTAAGCGTATGAACTATTTTCCCATACAAGGAAAACAATGTCACACAATCCTTCTAAAATATAAAACAAATTATAAAGGAGTAGAATATAACATGAATTTTTATGTAAAGCTCCAATTTATTGATTTGGATTTCCAACACAACATTCCTAACTCAATCAACAACTTCCCAACAAGACTCCCTCTCAAAACCTTTCTCAATTCTCTCAGAAACTCTCTCTCAGAAATTGGACAAACTAGCATACATAAGCTCAAAAATTCATAGCTAAAGTGTAGATAATGCATGCTCTCTCATGAGGTAAATAGCTCCTCTATTCATACACAAAAATCAACAACTAAAGGCTAAAAATAGGGCATGGGGATTGAAACTTCTCTGCTCAATTGATTTGAATCAGCAAGGTAATTAAAAGTTGGCTGCTAAAAATTGATGTGCAAGGGATACATACACAACCAATTGAATGAGTCACTCAACAAAAATGAACAAAAAGAAATAAAAATAGAAATGCAAGGTTTATGTTTCCCTACAGGTCACACTGAGAATACAATTTTATTCGATTCATGCTTCTCACAGGTTGGTGCCACCAAAACATCACACCCCTATTCATTTGGTTGATGTTTGAAGACTAATTCATAAGTTATTATCATGTTGATACATCACTTTGCATTTAGATTGACTAAGTCTCCCTATGTTTGGCTCACGACTTCTAACCTTGGTTTACATACACATACATGTGCTTGCTTTGCTATGAGAGTCTTTAGACTTTTAGTTCTATTCTTAGGCGCTTAATACACAGGTCAAAGTATATGGCAAAGCTCGATATAAACTTAGTCTCTAAGCGTTGCATCTATATGGTGTACAATTCCTTCCTTAATACACTTATAAATTGTATAAGTTATTTTATATGTGATATTTACTTTCATTACAATGCTATTCCATATTCATTACATTGTCTTAATATATATATATATATATTCAGTGCATTATGCTTATAAATTTGATTAAAATAATTGTGCCATAATATAAACAATGAGCTGTGCATTTATAATGTATCTTACATTTATTATATATATATCACAATATATATATGAATATATACTCATATATTTATCTCCACTTCCATAATAATAATATGCATTATTCGATACTCTAATTAATATACATGTATTTACGTATTTATATGCACATTACTATAATAATATTATATATATTTATATGCATATACACATATATTATCATATATGTGTATACATTTTCATTACATATCACATACATAAATATTTGTGTATATATATATATATATCAATACTCTGATTTTTATATTTAAACACATATTTATAATCCCATCGATCAAATATAAACACATAAGGAATAATTCACATATGACAAGAGACTCAATACATAGAATCCTAAGCAAGAACATTCACAAATGAAAACAAGACTAAATATAACTTACTATTTCCCAACTATTATCTTGAACTTACTAAACTAGAAGTGTGTGTGTGAAAGATCAGTTTTAGATCTTTTATCAAAGGTTACCAGACCGAGTTCTTCTCCCTGAGTGATACTTCCCCTCTCTTCAGGAGGCTTGACCTGTTCCTGTATTTAGCTTAGTACAACACCAAGGTATTTAGACATTCACAAAACAATCATTTGCATCATCAAAATATTTGAATCGACAAAGCACTAGAATATTCATATTTGTATTACATATCTATTCATCGTATTTCATCAACATAAACATATTCATTCATTTCAAAGCAATAACATCTTAATGGATATTTTAGTATTCCATTCCCCCTACTAAGCATATTAGAGTCACATTTTGGATTTATCCATATTTTCACTCATGAAGGTAAATTTAACTTGGTAACCAAGGAAGGGGGTGTAACATACTTTCCCCCTTGTGAATCATCGTCCCCAATGATTTTAAGCCCTAAACATATATAAAGTCAAATATAGGTTTTTCCTTTAATAAGTATATTTCTAACTATTATTCCCATAAGGAACTATTCTTTATAACCATTTTAACACCTTTGTACTTCATAAGTACAATAGCGACCATATTCTATATGACACCTATACCCTTGTGATTGGAAAACATGTTCTCATTGGCTAATGCAATTATCCTTAGTGTAACCCAAATAAGTAAGGATTGTCGATGCATTGTACATTACACCATGGGTCCCATCCTTTATTTTTATATTTACACCATCAGACAATTCAGAAGCTGAGACCGTCCATCATTGATACAATATCTCCCTTAAGCATAATAATATTGATTCTTAATTTTAAGCTTTGTACCTAGAAAGTTTTCTTGATCCTTCTTGTTCTTACTCTTTCATTTTATCAACCTTTCCAGTCTAGGGTCAATCCTATTCCCTAGCTTCTCCCCAACCTTATAAAGATTCAATCCTTCTTTCCATATAATGGACCTAACCTCAATGATAGAAGTTTTTTGTAATACACGTATTCAAAAAATCAACTTAAGAACATTAAGCAACTTGGGTCAGTTCTGGGTCCTATTTTTTAGGTTTTTTCCCCTTGCTCGAAAATGACTCTTTGGTTACTATTTTGGTGAGAAGTTAACTAAGTTTCTTTCCCATTCACTCATGAAGACTCATTGGAGATATATATTGGAAAAAAAAATAGTTTTTTGGGAGTTGGAATTATTGTTTCTTCCTCTCTTGATCACTTGTAGAGAGTTTTGTAAGCCTTTTTGTAACTCATCTTTTTACAGTTTGATACAAAGGATCATTTTAGATAAATAAAAGAAGCAGTGCATTCCTATCTCATGGTTTTTGTCTCATTTTGTAGTAAATGATTTGATGTTTCATTGTGATTCTAAGTGTTGAAGCCTTTTTATGTCTCATTATTGTAAATATGTATGCAGAAGTTTCATGTAATGCAGGTTGTGCGATGTGTTTAATTTCAAGCCTTCATACAAACCACTTTTTTATTTCATGCTTCACATGATATTGTGAGAGTAAATGTTTTTGAGAGCTGACTATGAGTTGAATTAGTGAATACGTTTAAGATTTTCTGGTGCATCACCCTTTAGGTTTTAGGATTTTCATTTCAGTTATCCTTCTATCCCTTTTCTTAGAAAGGTTAGTAGTTTTAGGTGATCTACCAGGGGAACCAACCCTCTCTGGAGATTCATTCTCATCATAAGTTACCCACAACTTGAGAATGTTTCCATATTACATAGGGTAGTTGAGCGTAACTTAACTAGGGTGCAATCCTCGTTGATAACAAGTACATAGATTCTTTTCCAATTCATAATAGTCCGTCTTGACTAGTGAGAACTCTTTCATGGACTTATACCACTTTTGATTCTCAAAATATAATAATTAAATATTTGTTACGAAGATGAAAATCCTTCATCCTAGGTCATCCAGACCCTGGATTTCTTTTGTCCTTTGATCATTTCCAAAGTTATATTCCAATTTTCAGCTCAAAATAATTCTTTTGAGTAACAATTCTTGTTTAAATCATGTTGGTTTTGATATTATCTTCCAAAATATGTCAACAATTATTGCATACCTAATTACCAAGCATGAGAGTTTCACAATATCCCATAATCATGAGTTCATGAATCCTCTTTTTCCGATAGCATAGGTGACAATATTTCCTTTCATGATTAAGCATATTGCCTATCTTTCTCCAAAGTATCAATGATACTATCAATTTATTCTTCCAAAATAATTTCATATAGAATTTGTGTTGCAACTATTTTTTGTCATTGTTCATAAACCTTGACCTTCCCTCTACCTTTCTCCAATAATCCATTACCTTATCCTCTTAACTTTACCAACCTTGTTGCAGTCATATAGAGTTTTGTTGTAAGTCTTTGAATCATGACTTTCAAAAAAGTTAAAAGTTCTTCCCAAATTAGAAATAAATTAATAAACTTCATTGTATGGGGTACTTTATCTGAGTCTAACTATTCTCCTTCTTCCCACCTTAGTGTTTCCACGATATTAGATCATCTTAAAGTTTAACTCCTATCAATCATTCACTTTCCCCAAATTGAATTGATTTATCATTGCTTGTTGGCTTTTGATAGTTAATCGACCATTACTTGCCTTTCTTACCCTCCATGGTATGCCTTGAATATATTTTTTCATTCCCCAAAATTGGATTCATCATCGCCTTTTAATCTCTCAGAATCAATGGTTGGATCCACAATAATGAGATCTAATGAGTAATCAACAACTTACAAGCTAATATATTCTCTAGTATTTCATTCCTATTCTCTTTTCCATGTATACTAATAGCCTTTTTAACCATAGTAGAGGAATATCCCACATCCGCAAAGCCCCTTTTGTTGATGTTTTAACAAGCTTACCTAAGGACCCCTATAACAATTGTGCCATCTCCTTAGTGATTTGTTTCCAAATTATTCTTTTGATTTGACACACAGTCTCCCTCCATATCCAATTTCCTTTTGGATTCCCTAAAAATGTGTTTACTTTCGTTGATTGGTTGGTGATTTCAATCTGATCTTTTAATCAAACTATGTTCTAACTGAACCTTTGTCAGATTAGTCCGATTTACTTTTCAATTCCCAACTTGCAATCATCTTTCCAAGTGATTTTTTCCCAATTATTGATATCTTTATTTTCTCATAACCCTTAAACACTCTAAAGTTGCTTGGTTTATTTTTCCCATCTTAATCAAAGCTCCAATTTTATCTTGCCTATTCTGAGTTGTGGAATCATGTTGGCTTTATTCTTCTCTTTTAAGTTGTTTCCCTTTACCATCCAATCTAGTGTCTAACCCTATTATTAAGGTATCAACCTTTCACTCCTTTTAACTAATATGCAAGATCTTAATCTCGTACTAAATCAGATTTTTTAGGGGTTATCCAATCTCCTGGATACCTCTCTAGTTGATTTTGATTAAAAAAATGTCGACTTCCTACTTCGACCATAGTTTCTAATTTATGCTATAAATTAGTTCTATTCCAATATAGCACACTCATAGAGTCATAGTATTCTTAATAATTCCAAAATACTTGACTCTTCACATCTATAGGTTGTTATTAATAATTGATTTTACTTCAATCCTTTTCATCCCTCAAAGTCATTTAAAAATTAATAGCCTTCCTACCATATTTGGTTGCATAATCTTTTGCAATCCAAAAGTATATCCTAATAAGTTGTAGGTTTAGGAGTTCCCAACTCTCGGGACGACTCTTCCTAGTACCAAACCTTTAATCAAGTTTTTAGGTATCTAAAATTCCCTTCCTCTTTCCCCTTTGTTCTTTTCCTCTTACCATCTTAGTATAATAACCCTTCAACCTTTTACTTTCAATAAGGTTTACGTTTTACTTACGTAATGAGTCCATAGGTTCCAAAGATGAACCTCGTAGCTCTAATACCACATGTCACATGCCCAATGTTCTTACTAAGTAAATTTCCTATGTTTTGACCTCAAGTAAATAAATTACGATGCCAAAACTTAGCAATAAAATATTTCTTTACATAATTAAGAATATTACACACATTTGAAATAATATCTTTTCCAAAATTTTCCATTGCATTAAACCAAGTATTACAACTTTCCAAAGTATTGATTACATGGTACATGACATCATTTATCTTTTACAATATTTCCATCATAATGGATACAATACTCTAGCATGGCTCCACAAAGCTTACTAGCAATAGATGTACAAATAGTCCTAGAAATCCTCCATGCAAACCTTGGTCACCAATTGATGAGGAGAAGCATCAGTCAAGCACTTTACTGCCAACCTTGAACTAACTACTATCCCCCACACATCTATCTATCTAATAGATGGCCCTACCCTTCGACAAAGAGATTGGTTTGGTAACCTCATAATAACATGAACTTTTTTGAGCTTAGTGGTGTGTCCTTAACATCTCTAGATCTATCATACAATGGATACAACCTAAAAATATGGCATTCCCTCTATCTAGGATGTAAAATTTTGAAACACAGTGAACTAATAGTGTAAACAATAGAAACTTACACTACTTTGGCCAAAGTATTCATCACCCAAAATATAGAGTGGAGGTCACACACTCACCCAATACCTTAGCTCAATTTATATATGACTATTCATACACTATGGGGTGATGCCACAATAATGGGTTACACTTTCTAGGACATCCTGATTTTTGTTGAAATCATATATTTTTAGAAAATATAATGATTTAAGCCTTAAAAATGTTCCATTGAAAGGATTTTAATTGAAGAGGGTTTGATCAAACCCACTTAAATCAAACCCCCTTGGATATAAACCCACTAGTTTTAAACCATACCTATAATGGAGTCTCCTCTACACTTATCAAAATGCTGAAAAAATACACTTTTGATTTACCTTTTGGAGGATCAAATGAATTCATTTAAAATTTATCTTTTGTAAGCATGTATTCCTTATTATAAGCTTCCCAAAAAGTATAATTTTAAATATATTTAATTTTATTATTATATTTATTTTTTTATTTCTTGTGAATGTAGGTTTTTCAATGAACATTGAGGTTTTTGTTTCACAGATACAAAAAATAGGAAAAGAGAGAAAATAAATTCTAAAAAATAATTGTCCACTAGCTATTGATGTCCTTATTCCAACAAAAAAAAAATGAGTTAATTCAAATGCATACAAAAATGTTATGCAATTGAAAGTATAATATATCCAAATTATAATTACTCTGACTTAGAAAATTAATTAAAAAATATGTATACAACAAAAACTATGAAACAATATCCATGCCTTAGATATTGGTGTGAAAATAATGTATTTAAAAAACTAGATTTGTATCATTTCTAGAAAAAATGTTATGCAACTGAAAGTAAACGTCACTTTTTGAAAATGTTGTTTAGTAAAAAAAAAGCTAATAAAAATTACGTAAAAGGATTCATAATTAATTTTTTAATTTAAAAAAAAAATATATTTAGAATCTACACACAAAATATCACAAATCACTAGTTTACTTCATCTTCAAATTCTTAATGGTTTAGCTTCTATAGGTATAAGAAAGTGAAGATCTGGTGAAAAATATTGATTCTAATGTAAGTTTGGCCAAAAAGTGTAACCCATTATTGTGGGATCACCCTATGCATAGGCTATCCCCTTCATTGGATTATCTTAACCCCAGGAATAACCCATTACCACTATGTTTACTATGACACTTCTACTTAAGTAACTCAAAGTAACTCTTACTTATCAATTAGCCATACAGATTAGCATAACGTCATATCATTAAATGAATATAATGCCAAAGATACAATACCAACTATAAAAGTCTCAAATCAAGGGTTTATCTCAACATTAAATGACTCCCTTCAAAGTTTAACCTTACCAATAAATGACATCAATTAAAAAGTATAACCATCAACAATAAATGACTTCAATCAAAGTATAATCTCATCAATAGATGACCTCAATCAAAGTATAATGAACTCAATCAAAATAATAATCATATCAATCAAGGAATCACTCAAAAGTATGGTCTCAACAATAAATTGACTCTAATTGAAAGTATAATCAACAATCAAATGATCAATTAGATCATATAGGTTAATTCTCTTTTATTTGCTTCAATCAATAATACCTTAGACAACCCTACAAAATAGATTATTCCTAACCTAGGGTTTCAATCAAAGTAAAGTAATTTTCAATTGAACACAAACCAACCATAAACATTCTCTTCAAATTACCTCTACATTCACATATTTACTATATTTTTATATCATCTAGAAGACATTATCAACTTGCGAGGAATTGGTGCACCTACACCCATAGTCCTCTCAAAATACCATTTTGGGTTACTGAATCATGTGCCTTCTTTTATAATTTTCGTAAATAGGAATAGACTCTAATTGAAAATATGATAATAACATTACCATAAAGTGCACCCTCAACCCTATCATTAAATATTGAATTACCCTTCAGGTTTATACCTTAACATTAGGGATGAGTCCCACTATCTAACTCAAGGAGATATAGGTAATTAATCAGGTAAAAATCATCAATCAAGGTTTGCACAATATCATAATGATGATATTTCTACTAAGTAATTTAAGCAATATATCACTTTTAAATAAAGGAGATATTAGCCTTTCCCTATTAAGAAAATGAACCATTTTCCCATATAAGACAAACAATGTCACACAATATTTCCAAAATATAAAACAAAGTATAAAGGAGTAGAATACAACATGTCTTTTTATGCAAAGTTCCAATTGATTGATTCAAATTCCCAGCACAACCTTCCTAACTCAGTCAACAACTTCCCAACAAGACTCCCTCTCAAAACCTCTCTCAATTCTCTTATAAATTCTCTCTCTCACAACTCAGAAAAACCAACATACATAAGCTCAAAAAATCATAGCTAATGTGCAGCTAATGTGTGCTCTCTCATGAGGCAAATAGCTCCTCTATTTATACTCAAAAATCAACAACTAAAGGCTAAAAATAGGGCACGGGGATTGACACTTCTCAACTCAATTGATTTGACTCGGTAAGGTAATCAAAAGGTGGCAGCTAAAAAATGATGTTCAAGGAACACATACACAACCAAGTGAATGAGTCACTCAACACAAACAAACAAAAAGAAAAACAAATAGAAATGCAAGGTTTATTATCCTTGTAACATAAGGGAAACAAGCAAGATTAAGCAACACAATGCAATAAACTCAAATCTAAACCTACACTAACAACAAAAAACAATGGAAATATACAAAACATGAATTAAAGAACAATCTCACCAAAGTCTTCATCCATTCCATGAATCACCTTTATTGTACTTCTTCATTTTTCTGTTGTATGATAATTGCCCTCAAATTTCTCTTAAGAATGCAAATATGGCCTATCGATAATGATTAGAAAAACGTTAAAGATTTTTAAAGCTGCTACCAAAAAATATAAAGATTTCAAGAGTAAAAATGGTAGAGATGAAGCCATTTTATAGAAAAATGGTTTTCGAATGACATGTTGAGATTAAAACCTTAATTAATCAATGGAAATGATTAATTAATGGGATAAGATTAGGGCTGGATAGAGATTGCATGTTGAAGTTTTAATTAAATATTAATTTAATTAAAGGTGACAATTAGTTGAGACACAAAAGAACAAGGTTTGTGTGCAAAAGATAAGATTTGCATGTAGAGACAACTGTCTACTAGCAATAATTAGATCTTTAGATATAAAAGTGATCAAATCTCATGTAGATTTTTCATTAGAGACAATGAAATGATAAAATTAGATCTAGACATAAGTGATAAATGACTAATTAGATAATTACGAAGTTATCTAATCATAAAAGAATGAGTTACAGATAAATCCATTTAAGTGGAGATGTTAGAGAAATTTAATTAAATAAATGAAGATTTATTTAATATTAGAGAGATAAGGTTAAGGAATAATTAAATAATTAAAGCGGTTATTTAATTATAGTTGAAAGTGTTGTAGAATTTAATTAAATGATAATTTATTTAATTTTAGAGAGAAAGATTTAATTAGCGATGTAATTAAATAAATAATATTTATTTAATTAATCAAAGAAGAATAAAGGTAATAATGAATTAATTAAATAATTAAGGTTATTTAATTAATAGAGGACATACGATGTTAGAAAATAATTAAATAAGTAACATTATTTAATCATGACAAATAATGATGAAGAAAGTAAGAGTCGCAGGCCTAGGACAATTTTCAGTGTCTAGAGTTTGCCCCTCTTTGACATAATTTCATTTCAACGTTTGTGTCAAAGAATAAAAATAACATACCCCAGTCGTGCCCCAGTGAAAGATAGAAAAAATATATGCCCTAGTGAAAGTAGGATGAGGAAGGATGACGAGGAAGTAGTGGTATGCCCCCTCGAGAGGATAGATAGGTTCAAAGAACACAAATGTGCTCTCAAAATGGATAAGACGACTAGAAGATGAAGGACATGAGAATAAGGGAAAATAGATAAGGATGATGAAGATGCAGAAAAGAAGAAATGTTAGAGAAAAAAAGATGAATAGTAACATAAAAGACATGGATCTTAGTACTAGAAATCTTCAATTTTTTTCTAAAACATAAAAGGCCTTGCATTAATCATCATTAGGCATTAAATGACACAAATGGATAATAAACACTATGATATGAGATAGATCAAGGTGTACAAAGTCATCCACTTGCCAAAAATAGATAACCGCAGATAAGGAGTGTCCTAACTCATACTAAGGGAAAAATTGCCACAGTCTTTTTGTCAAGACAATCCACAAACAACAATCAAATAAAAGATGAGTCATGAGACATCATCGCTCCTCTAAATCCTTTGTGGGAAATCCTCGAGGAAGCTAGTAACCTGACTCAAAGACAAGGCCAAAATACAATAGACAAACAACAGTCAAAGAAAAAGAGTCCTGAGACATCCTTGCTTCTCTAAATCCTTCATGGGACATCCACGAGAAAGTTAGTAACTAGACTCAAAGACAAAGCCAAATGAAAAGATAAGACAAAACAAGCAATAAAGTCAATAGCCAATAAAAAATATTTGTCAAAATTTGATCTATTTGATGTTTGATTGTCTAGAAGATTGATAAGATGTTTGTTTGATAAATCCCATTTTAAGGAATGACACATATCGTATAAGGCGTTTTCTGGTTTCGATCATGTGACAACCTGTTTAAGGCAATGATAAAGCCTAATTTTAGAAAGGCATATGTTGTATAAGATGTTGAGTCTAGTTTCAATCATGTGACCCCTTGTATAAGGCCATGATAATGCTTGAATGAATGATAATGTCTATTTTCAGGAAGGACACATCCTGTTTAAGACATAGGTTGATTGTTTTCTCATTTCGACAATTTATTTGGTTTGGCTTGATGACCTTGCTGACTTGTATGTCTTGTTGATGTGTGACTTGTCTTGATTTTTTGATCATTATTTTCTAACTTATTTTTGACTGACACGATGCACCCTAAACAACTGACCTAGTGCGGCCTTGGGGGCTAATCGATTGATGGCCTTGCCTGCATTATACACGCATAGACCTCATAGTTCGACTAGACTTTGACTAACATAATTGACTAAAAAATAATTGCTTAACTTGATGATATATGATGTGTGTGAATGTGATGAATCCTAATGGACTAACCTAGTATGGCCTTGGGGGCTCATCAAATGATGGCCTTGCCTACGTTATACACGCAGAGACCTCATAGTTCGACATGACCAATGACTTTGATGTATAAAGAACGAGTCATGATTTTACGTGTGTGATACATGACAAACCTAGAAAGATAGACCTAATGCCTCAGGGGTGCATCAATTGATGGCCTTTCCTACGTCCAGTCGCAGAGGTAATGTAGTTCGACAATGTCCATGACTGACTGACACAACTAACTCTGACTCTATTTCTTTTTGGATTTTTGACATGTTTTGATGTTTTTTTTTTGGGGGGGTTTTATGATGTTTTTGGATTTTTTTAGGACATTTTATGATTTTTTGGATTTTTTTTAGGACATTTTATGGCATTGGAATAACAAGCGCAATGTCCAAATGACATAGGTTGAGTATTTTCCCCTAGTCGGGTATAAGACCAATAGGATGGAATGGGGATGTGGAGTGGACTTGATGTCAATCATTCCAAGTTATGGAAATGACAACATTTATTATGGGTGTAATGATAGGAAAATCAGGTTGGAATGATGGTAGATGAAGGAGCAAAGTCGACTACACATGACACTTGTTTGCCAGGTTTTCACCATGGTATTTATCCAATGTGCCACCGAAGTGGTTTTCACTATTGGACGAATTATTTCTCTTTACTATTTTGTAAATTTTTCAATTTTTTTGGTGTTATGAAGATGCTTGTTTGCCAGGTTTTCATCAAGGTAACAATTTTTTTTTGTTTTTTCTATTTTTTTGTATTTTTTATGATTAAGACAAAGCTCTCAGAAGCTATGCATAGAACCTCTTTAGATGAAGGCTGTTGATTGGAACTTATAGCGGTTCTCCTTCAGGGGTAGAGAGTTGATATGCTCCTGCTCCAAAGGCTTCTATAACAATGTAAGGTCCTAACTAGTTTGGTTCAAACTTGCTTGGTTTTTCTCTTTCTGCTTGATTCTTTGGATTTTCCATTAAGACCAGGTCACCAATGTCAAAGTGTTAACTCCAGAATTTCTTGTTATAGCTGTGACAAAGATGGTTTTGATATGTTTGGAGATGATCTAGTGCCTTTTTTCTTCGTTCGTGTAGGAACTCTAGCTCATGTAGTATTGACACATGATACTCTTCATCGTCGATATGCCCTTTCAAAGATACCCTTAGGGAAGGAATTTTGACCTCTATAAGCAAGATGGCTTCAAAACCGAATACCAAGGAGTATGGAGTTGCACTGGTGGGAGTGTGGATGCTTGTGCGGTAAGCCCATAGGGCAAGATTAAGCTATAAATGTCAGTCATGACTAGTATCATTAACAGTCTTTTTGAGGATTCTGAGGATTGTTTTATTAGATGCCTCAACTTGGCTGTTACCTTGTGGATAATAGGGAGTGAAAAAGTGGTGTTGGATATGAAATTCTTCACAGAGATGGTACACTTCTTGGTTTTTGAAAGGATGACCATTATCCATGATTATGGAATGAGGAACCCCATATTGATAAATGACGTAGTTAAGGATAAACTTAGAAATTTATGTGCCAGTAATGTAGGTCATAGGAATGGATTCAATCCACTTGGTAAAGTATTCAGTCATAGTAATGATGAAATTATGGTCATTGGAGGATGCAAGATGTATCTTACCAATGAGATCGAGTCCCTATTGGGAAAAGGGCCATGGTGAAGTTATTGGGCAAAGCTCCTATGTGTCTTGCAGTTTTGCACACCTGCCCCACTGAAAGTAGGGACCCTCTCTTTTTGCCTGGTCTTCTGGCTCTTTATTGTGGCCTTCCTTGTGCTTTTCTTTGAAAATCTTGAGTTTTTCATCCTTGGTGTTTTTTGATTCTTGGCCTTGCATTTTTGCTGCCTTTTCCATGTTCTTTGAAGTTTATTTGATTGGAAAAATGCCCCCATTGTGCTAACACTTTGAAAATTCTAAGTCTAGGGGGTCAATTCCGGGTTTTTAATTGATTTCAGGATTTTTCGTCCCTACTGGATTTCCCTGGTTGCTTGTTTTTCCTGGCGATTTCGTTGCCTTCGGGAATTTTTGCCTCCCTCAGATTCTCCCAAGCTCTCCTTTCCTTCCTCAAGTTCCTGACCGAGCTCGTTCTTTGCATTGCGTTCAAAGTTTTCTTTAGCTTGCGGATTTTTGTCCTCCCTAGACTTGGCCAGTCTTCCTTACCTTCACTGTTTTCCTGGTTCATCACCATGCCGCGGGGAGTCTTTTCCTTCACCGCGGTGGCAGTCTGGCTCCATGGTCCCATGGTTTACCGTGGTACCGTGCCAGTTTGCTGGGTAGCTCGTGGTTCCGTGGTGTCGTGGTGGTGGTCTGGCTCCATGGTCCTGTGATTTACCGCGGTACCGTGCCGGTTTGCTGGGTGGATCACGATGGTGCGGTTGACTGCGTTATCGTGGGGCCGACTCAGTGAGCTCATGGTAGTGTGGGGGTCATGTCGGGGAGCTTGGTGGGGGTCGCCTTAGCTCAGATGCCTTGGACCGACTTAGACCGATGTTGAATCCATAGGAATCTGCCACCCTGGGAAATGCCTGATAGTCCGTCTTTGCTATGTTTTCTTTAGCTCGAGGATTTCCTGCTCGGTTGGATTTTTCTGAAGGTTTGTTGTTTGCTAGGATTCGAAGGAATTCATGACCTGAGTGATATTAAATCTGCATTTTATGATGAATATCGATGATTTAACGGTAAATGCAGACATTTTATGGTTGTTTAATCTATGAATAATTGGCTTTTGAGCTATTTTGTGCTTGCCTCGCTGCAGTCCGCCTAGCCCGGAATTTTTTGAAATTCCTTCTTGAGCTAAAATCCGCGAAGGGGTAAAAATATTGAACTTTGAAAGATGATGTTTTAACGATGCCCCAATGAATTCTAATTGCTTGGATGGATTTCCTTGATGATTTGACATGTTTTTCATGATGTACTGACTTGATTTCTTGTGCTATACTGGTTTCTAAATATGGGTCTTTACGTGTAGGTTGGATCGAGCAAGTTGTTGCGGTCATGAATGAGTAAGGATGGAGTGTGCGTGCTTCGAGGATGTTGCATGATTTACAAGATTCACCTAAGTACACTTTGCGACTGAGGACAAGTTAAGCTTGCTCAAGAAGTTTCATTCTTCTGCTTTGGGTAGATAGAGCATTAATGGTGGGCATGGCTCGAGGGACTATACCATGACTTCTGCGATCCCAGATCAATCTGAAGGGGCACTTCATGCATTGAATGCTTGGTGGTGAATTATTGCAGGCTGTCTGGGCCGATCTGATTGATGAACAACTCTCTTTATAACCCTAGCTTGGGGTTTGCACTGAACGTGAATTCTATAAGAATGGCATTCTACCTCATTTAAAAAGGTTCAGTTAGGTTCAAAAAGGGTTCTTCCATTGGATGATTAAGTTAGAAGGCTTGTAAATAGTAGATTTAGTAGTAGAATGGAAGGCATGTTAGAAGATTAGAAGTTAGTTTTACATTTCAAGCAAGTGCTGTAACATACCAGAATTGTTGCTAATGGGATGATTTAATACAAAGTGAAGAAATTGTGTTATGATTGGTGCCATCTTTTGGGTTGAATAATCTTGCATTGTTCTTGTTTTATCTCTTAAATTGCTTGGAAACGTTTGAATGTATCTTAGGTATAGTTAATAATGCTTGTAATTTAATGCTTGGAGTGTTGTAGCAATGGCTGGTTCATACTTTGGGCAGCTTCTTGATTACGGGAATGCTATGCAAGGTCAACCTGTACCTGATACTTATGTGCTTAGTTCAACTATAGGCATTTATTCAGTTCCATTGAATGAATTCCCATAGTCTAAAAATATTTAACACCTTAGAAGATTGCACTGTTCTTTGTAAGGTTGTAGGTATAGCCTGGGTTGAGTAGGAATTAGTTTAAATGGATTGGTCCATTCCAATTATTTCATCATTTGCATGGTTAATCCTAGGAGTAGTGTTAATCTTAGGACTTTTGAAACCCTCATCTTTTGCTGTTTATTTTATTATTTGGTTAGAACTAGAAATTTAAGCATCACCATATCTTAAAATCTGATGAGTTTAAAGCTTCCAGTGTTTGTTCGTAAGGTCCCTTTGTGATTACCAATATTTTCACATTTATCATTGAGTTTGTTCCTATAGACATGAAAAATATATGCATGCATCTAATCATACTTCATTCAACGTTATTTCATCTATTAATTAAATAAACCAATTTAATTAATTCACTAAGCTTATCTCTTTAATTAAATAAATAAAATTATTTAATTATCTCCTATAGTTCTTGATTTAATTAAATCACATATATCTAATTAAATCACTCTATGAATTTTCTTCTCATTTGATTTAAAACAAATACAAAAACTCAAATCAAATGTCATATCACCTAAACTCCTGTTAGATTAATCAAATACTAATTAGTTTAATCCTAATTACCTGAATCCTTTAGATTCATCCACTTGCACAATAATCATTTAAATTGATTAATTAAAACACATATTTCCCTCACAAGGAAGGAATATGCCCTCATTAACTCTCTTGTTTGAATTTTTTGGCCAAACACAATTCCCCCCCAAAACCATCAACCATATTCATTTATTGCCATTTTCAAATTTGAAATGGGCACATTGGCCAAAACTTGCACACGCATGGGCCAATTCCATTGTGACAAGTGTCTCTCTCTCATTTGTTGGGTTTTAATCCCACATTGGTCAATCTTGGCCTCTCCTTTCTCAACTTCTCCTATAAGTTCAATGCATTTTCTCTCATTTCTCATCTACAATTTGAGCACTATCACTATAGGCAACTTGAGTTCACTTAGCATCTCGTTATCTATAATCTCATTTGGTTTAGTAAGGATTGGGAAAGGGCTGCCTTCTACATAAAGGATAGCACCAATCCACCATGGAATAGGTTTACTTCATGTATTTGTTTTATATGCTTTAATTAAGCTTGTGATGTGTTTGCATCTTGAAGCATGAGGTATTATTTCATGAGGATATTGGAGGTATGCTTGGTTTTAAAATGTGATCATGCTAATAGAATGTATGTATTTTAGCATTTCTAACCATTAGCAGATTTTCAGTGTCCACAAAATGGCGCTAGAAGGAGGGCAATCACTATCTTAAATGATTAATGTTGCTAAGTGAGATGCATCTTCTTACATGTTTCTTATATATGCTTGTCTATAACATTTATGTTGTTTCACATCATTGAGGGAACCTTGATATTACTATTTTCGTTGTGCTTAAATACTGAGGCTATTGATATTGAGATTTTAAATAGCCTTTCTAAGATTAGCAACCTTGTTAACTATTTTATTCACAGTAAAATCTTGACTTGGATTATTTTTTAAGCTTTTCTTTTTAAATCCTTTCTCACACAAAGAATTCTTTAATACAATGGAGTAGAATTTAATATGGTTGGATAAAGTAACTCATTACTATGACAGCTGAATGGTAAAGCCGCATAGTGTGCTCTTTATTTTGATCATGGCTGTAATTCCCAAATTTGGACGTTCTCTCCAACAGTGGAGTGAGATATCCCTGCCCCTTTCTTATTCCCATCTTCCGTTTTCTCCAAATGCTAGAGGATTTCTTGGTTTGCACCATTAGTGTGCTAATCAAACCCACACGCTCTACCAGCTAAAACGACCAGTACATGTGTTGACTGAGAGCCTCCCTATCTGCTAGCAAAGGAGGGAATTCAATTTTAAATCTGCTAATTGCATTAGCTTAAAAATTTCTTAGAAAAATCCATTCATTCGCTGAAAATAGTATTAGCTTAGAAATTCCAAACCTATGATTGATTGAATTAAGTTTTTGCGGTTGTTCTAATGTGCCTTCTTTGTGCTTCCTCATTTTACATACAGTTCTGGAGGTCAGTATGTTTGAAGTAGATTTCTTTGGATTTAAACACCATCCACTGCCGATGTTTGCCTTTGCTGAGATACAGTTTATTTCTCTCTGAATGCATAGACCATCCATTGCCGATGTTTGCCTTTGCTGAGATACAGTTTATTTCTCTTTGAATGCAAATACCATCCACTGCCTATGTTTGCCTTCGTTGAGATACAATTTATTTCTCTCTCACTTTGCAACAAACTGTTTTGATGGGCACACCAAGGATGAAATGGGAGGGAGTATTTTACAACCCTGCATTGTATACACAAACCTCTGGGCCGTTTGCATATAGAGAAAACCACTTTCTTTCTAGGAAGTGTAGCTCCAGATATATCAAATACACCCATTGTAGCAACATTTAAGCATCTTGTCCTAGGCATCCATAGCCCACAAACCATGTGTACCCATTGAGTGCCACCAGGATTACTTACATCAGCTGTAATAGTGTTATGTACTCGGAATTCACTGTTGATATAATTTTAGGCCTTCCCTGTTTTAGAAGAGCCTATTTGTAAATATTCCAAATTGCTTCTAATGCATGATTTATTGTTGTCTTGCTTTGCCAATGATAAAATATTTGTCAAGCTATTTCCAGAAGCCCCAAATTCAGTTTTATTACTTTTTGGCATTCGTGGAATAGACTTGGAACCAAATTCATTTACTACATCACACTTATTTTGAGCTCTCAAATCTTCTGGAAAAGCCTTTAAATTGGTGTCTCTTGTCACTTGCCATACTTGTAACAAGCTCTTTACAACATTGCGTGTTTTTTTGTGCCCGAGTCATAACTCCGCCTCCATAGCCACAAAGAGCACATACAATATCATTTAAGTTCGATTTGCATGCTCGATAGGTCCATCCACTTTTTGGTATCTTTGAAACACCATAACAAGCTTGATGCACCTTGATCAAACAACACCCACATTGCACCAAGCGACTGATAATTTCCTCATTTAAGTCACCATAGACACAATAGTGTACATCTGCCTCAAAATTTGAGCCAAGAGATATATTCTCTATCCTAGATTTTTTGCTCTCAACATTGGCTTTGAGAACAGCGTTGGGCTATACAAAAACTAGGTCGTGGCCCTTCGAGTAAGATTCAGATCAATCTGTTTTCTACAGGTGCTCTGTCAAAGGATA
Source organism: Sequoiadendron giganteum (assembly GCA_007115665.2). NCBI lineage: Eukaryota > Viridiplantae > Streptophyta > Pinopsida > Cupressales > Cupressaceae > Sequoiadendron > Sequoiadendron giganteum. The sequence continues at coordinate 298,502,478 of CM021104.1, read as the reverse complement.
TTAAGACACTCTCTATACTCTTTCCCTATGCCAGTAGCAGTGACTATTTTGTTCGTATAATCCATGTTAAGTTGGTACGGGTCAAAGAAATAAATTTTGCATTTGAAGCTCCATCTCATTATCTAGCTTTATAGATCATTGTTAGGTTGTGTCATTGTTTCTTTTTGACCAATAAATGCTTGATCATGATTTGAAATGCAGTTATGTGGAGCCTATAATCACATCATTAAATTGGTCTAGTCTCCTCTTATTCACAGTGGAACACAATTTTCAATGCCATAAGAAACTACTTGTCGCTGCATTACAATAGGTTGTCACTACATTAGCTAGGTTGACTATTCATATCTTCAACATTAAATATGCTTGGTAATGGAGGAATGAAAGCTTGTTCTTGAATGATGAACGAATTTAAAATCTCAAGTTTGATTCTCTGTATTTATGAGCATTGCATGAAATCTGCTGCAATTGGTGACATAAAAACAAACAAAAGAAGGTTCCTTCAGTGTGGAAATATATATATTTTTTTGTTTTTAATTTTTGAAGTCTTAATTCAGATCGCTAATCTTATATTATGATACAGTGGATACAAGAAATGATGGAAAGGTCATTTGCATCAACTATTACCTATTTTGGTGTAGCTTATACTTCATGTTTATTCATAACTATAAATTTTTATTCCTTGAAATAAAATCTTATTGGTCATAACTTTGTACTATTTTGTTAGGTTGGCGTTGAAATTAATCATCAAAATTAAACAAAGGTGAATGAATCAGAGTTTGAGAAATTTTGAAACTAAGACTTGAAAAGCAGTTTTTAATGCTTATAATCCAGGGCTCCAATTCACGCTTTAGTTTTCTATTTTGAATCAAGTCACTTTTCAATTTGGGTTTAAAATCAATCACTGACTTGATCTTTTCAAACTTGGTTAAAATTGAAACTTAGGAATGCACTAGAATCTGGATTTTAGTCTAAAATTGAACAAGGCAACTTTCACATCTCGTTTTGGTGCTTTAAAATGAATCAAAATCACTAATTTTGAGCTCTAAAATGAACAAGTGTTTTTCATGTTCTGCAATATTTTTACAAATTAATATCATTTAAAAGGCATATGCACTTCTCTCATGCCTCACGATGATCTTGAGAATCAAAATTCTTTTGCGATATTAAGTTGTCAAAAAGATTGCCTTCACATTTCGGTTTGGGAACTTAAAATTGAACAAACTTGTCTAGTGTGAGAAAAAGGCATTGCGAGTGTTCTCTCTTTGTTCACGCAAACAAAGATGATCAAACTATGAATGCAGTTAATCGCTATTATGTACCTTTAGAGGGCCTAGCTTGGTGGGAAAAATTACTCACCCGAAGGGAACGACTCAAGCGATAACGGGCTAAAGCCAAGTTCTTCCAAACCGCTATATAAATTTGTGTTCATGGTGAAAGCCATGGATAATTGGAAGCGGTGCATGATAACTCTCCCCCAGTATCTTTATGATGTGTAAAGCCCTTGTTCTAAGGGTTAGGAGATCTCTCACAAGGAGTTTATCATTGCACCCCCTAAACTGGATGCCCTTACTACAAACTTGTGTTTAGAAGCCAAAAATACCTTATATTTGTTGGTGCAAGAGGTCATGTCCTTTGAAGCCACCCCACATATACATGCGGTTCTATTGTAGATATGAAAAGTATGCCATGGGAGATTCATGGGTACTGATGCTTGGCTGACCCGAGAAGCGAGTGCACTATAAGGGGGAGCCTGTGTGGTCAAGCATCTAATCATCCACATTGAATATGCACAGCTAGATTTATCCAAGTGGGAACTTGACAAATATTTCCATTTTCCAGCCTAGGGTTGTACATGTTCTTGGAATCAAAACATATTGCTTGGATCCAAAATAGTGGAAAAAAAACATTCAACGAATCATCAAAATTTCAAACCCTTTGGAAGAACAAATACTTTGGAGGTGTCCACATGTTACTGCTTGTCCCTAGGGGTTCTTATCTCTAGAAGGCTTCTAAACATTCGGACATCCCAATTTGTTTCTCCCAAAGTCAACATTAGGTAACCTTTGCCTTGATTTTCTTGATTTCCACATAATACACTATGTGGGATAAAATAAAGTTAGGACATTGGACATTCACTTTGAAAAACATAATCAAGAAAGTGCTTGTGTCAAAAAAGAACCGAATCTAAGCAAGATAACAGACAATTGAACCACACATGTGCTTGCAATCTTTTGTCTTATGCTTTTTCATGCGAACATTGGTCTTTTGGTTGAATTACTCTTAGGGAAAAGCATGTTCTTCATCACCTTGGTCTTGTAAGAAAGTCTTCATAGGGTCATCTAGGATCAAGTCAAACACTTCACCCATCTCAAACATCAATCAAACATCACCTCACCAAATTTTTTTGGAACCTTGGAAACATCACTTATGCTAGTCTTTTTGGAAAATCAACATCACCTTGTTTGACTTAACACACTTAGTCAAATTATCAACCCTCTTGAACAAATTTGCCTCTAGGATAACACAACTTACTGAGGTCTACTAGTTCATGATCACTTTGATTTGCTCAACACACTTAGCCAATTCATTCTCTTATGCGAGTTTTCCCTAGGATAACACAACTTCCTAGGATTTACAAGTGCATTATCATCTTGTTTGACTTAACACACTTAGTCAAAATATCCTCAAAATTGAACCAAACCAAGTCCTAAAAGTTCAAACACCCATATCATTCACCCCTTTCATCCTTCATCTCATCATTGGTCTTAAACCCCTTAGAGGTCAACAAGGTCAAAACACAAGAGGAACATGGAATTTAAACTCGATTCATACATCATGAGAAATTCGAGTCAACCAAACTATCCAAGTCTCACAATGCCAATTGATTTCCAAAACTTGCATTTGTACAATCCATGCATGGCATCATTATCTCCTCCAAACTTCAACTATACGAATGTGAGTATGCCCAATCTAAAGTTTGGAATACCTTTCCCAATGATAGATTTAAATCCAAGTCCAAATCTACAAATCTATCAACCAAACAATCAATGTATGAATTTTATTCCAAACAACACTATCCCACCAAATCCATACATGTAAAATACAAGTTTGTCAAACATGACCATTTCGAATCCACATTTGGTAAAATTTGGGATAGATATGCTTGCAAATCAAACCAATGTTGTTCAAAATCCAAGCAATATGTTAACGACTTCAAATATTGATCCAATTCAAAGTAACACCATGCAAAATCAAAGTTACCTAAATCAAGGCAATATGATTCCCAACCACAACAATGTTCAATTTCAATCTATCATGCCGAATCTAAACATCACACTGAATCCGAGCATTATCCAGAATCAACTTGTCCATGATCCCAAACAAACACCACAATGATGCATTCCAAAGCTACTTGCTAAACAACCAAGTCAACCATATGTAGAATGTCAAGGTCAAATCTTACGAAACAAAAATTGCTACACTCAAAATTCTCATCGATTTGCAACAACAGATGACAACCATTCAAGCAACCCCAACAATCAACACCATTTCGAATCCACCACCACCACCGCCAAAACACAACATGACAAATTCATTCTCTATCATGTTGCAAGCTGCCTGCCAAAAGGCACTCCAAGCCCAACAAACTGCACAAGTTGTGCAAGCGGCTCAAGTAGCCCGACAAGCTCAAGCTCAATCTCAACACCAAGCCCGACAGGGGCAAGCAGAATTCTGGGAACTATTGCAAGAAATCCATCAAAAAGTGCATCAACACGTAGCTCAACAAAAATCCCAACAAAAAACATTGTTGGCACAACAAAAACATGACCAACAACAAGCAATGTTGGCTCAACAACAAACATAGGAATTACTCACTCAACAAAGCTTGCACCAGATTCCCACCACAATTGTTCAAATCAAAAATCAAGATCAATCTATCAATGAACACCTTGAAGATGTTTCCACCTCAACCAACGATCAAATCAACACACACCAAGAGCCACTTTTCAATCATGATCAAAATCCACCAACAATACCCAACAATGATCAAATTCAAGAAACATTAACATCATTTGATCTTATTGACAATCCTATCACCATAGTTGTTGAAATCAAAAATCAAGATCAATCTATTAATGAACACATTGAAGATATGTCTACCCCATCTAGTGATCAAATCAACATTCATAAAGAGGCACTTTTTAGTGACCTATTTCAAGATGTGTTGACATTAATTGATCCTATTGACATAATCCATGATCCATCAACCAATGATCATATTAAAACTGTCTCTACATCACCTTATGAATTAGAGGATATATCTCAAGAATGTATTCCAAAGCATGATAAAAATCTTCCATCAAGGTCTAGCAATGGTCCCTCCCAAGGCATATTGGCATCCTTCGACCTCATGATTGAGAATAGTGAAAGAATCTTTGAGTTTAAATTTGATCCAAATCCATTCAAGGAACAAGTGGATATTAAGCCACTTCCCATGCCTAAGGATGATACCCAAGAACCCTTCATAAGCAATCCGCCCTTTGAAATTGACCCATGTCAGAACTTGATCCAAAAAATATTGAAAGAAATTCCAAAATTAGTCAAGATCAAGAATTTGTATCTCCTAGATATTATAATGATCTAATGGGCACTCTTCTATCTATACAAGATGTCACAAATGATGATCACATCCATATAGCACACACCCCTCCATCTACCCACAAGATGCTTTCTTTGGATGGACATGTAGATAATCTTCATTCAAAAACAAGAGTCTCATACTCTTACCAAGGAAAAAGAGTCTCTTACTCTCAACATTTATACACATGATCAAGATATAGAGAAATCTAGAGACATAGTAGAAACAAATCATGAAGAAGGCTTCTACAAAAGTTGTGAATCAAAAATATCTTGTGGAGACATATCAGAAACGGGTCATGAAGAAGGCTTCTACATAAGTCATGAATTAGAAACATCCTATGAAGTGAGTCATAAGGAAGAATTTTGTGTGGATAGTGAAGCATCAACACTTCTTGAAGAAGCACTACAATCTGATATCTCACAAGATCAAGCTAAGGATATCAATCAGGAAGTCATCCCACATATGGAGGATCCCGTCAATTATAAACTTGGATCACTTACCTTTCTTAGGGCAAGCCATCTCATCAATAAAGAAGCTGACACTTTTGAAGGTCCACAACAAAGCACATAAGGATTAGCACCTTGTTTCCAAGGTAAATCATATCCTATTGCAGATAAATTTTTTCAGCAGATGAATTATCAAGGTAGAGGATTAGGCCTACATGAACAAGGTATCTTGGAACCAATGCAGATTTTTGGCAATCCTAAACATCAAGGCCTTGGTTATCCGACAAGAAAGGGATATAAACATATCAGGGATACATCTATAGAACTGGGGGAAACTTTGTCTCAAGCAAGCATCAACATAGGGAGCACAAATAATCCTTATGATGAAACGAATGCCAATACTACAACCCACCACATCACAAGTCTTCATCCACCCATCACCCCATCCACGAATTGGGACGAACATAAAAATAAATATTTGAATCAAAGAACGAAGAGTGACATCAAAGAAAAAGAATTAGTGAAGCATGAAGGACAAATAAAATACACTCGGATACCAAAGAATACAAAGAATGATTATCCCTATCAAACTCCATCAGTCAAAGAAACCATGGGAAAAAATAAAAAAGGGAAAAGTATCCATCAAATATGTCCACAAAGGAAAAAGCAAGCTTCTCAAGTGACATACAAAGTGTATCAAGCAGTTGGTCCTAATTCCACTCACACTTCCATATCCATCCATCACTGCTCATCTTCCCAAGTTTGGAGAGTCAAAGGTTCCAAACTGTCAACCAATCCAGCTTTTATTCCTAAGCACACTCCACCATCCACGCCTCCACACATGATATCCAATTCTCACATTGACCATGTGTTGGCAACGAACCTTCATCATAAGGATTCAGAAGACACTCTATGGCGATGTGTGCACAAAGATAGAGTTAACTCTGGTATTAGCAAAGCAGAACAAATTTCTCAAAAGTTGCTTTCAAGTGCACGTATCTTGGGAAATCAACTTCTTCAAGTAGGATATCGATGGCGCATTATGACATAAACATCAATGTCAACAATACCAGGTGATTCAACATCAGCTTAAAATTTCTCAGAAAATAGAAAAAAATCAAAAAATACAAAAATCCAAAAAAATCAGAAAAAGGATTTAAAAACAGTAAAGAAAAAAATCATCCTCTAGTGAAAACCACTTAAGTGGCACTTTGGACAGGTACCATGATGAAAACTTGGCAAACAGGCATCATGTTTAGAATTGAGCATCTACGTGCGTCATTTCAATAGAAAGCATCTTATCACATCCATAATAAAGCCAACATTCCATCCATATCATCTGTTCATCCACAAACCATTTATCCAACCCATGGCTATCTATCCACCTTATCTAGATCTTGATAAGGGTTTGGTAAATGTTTTACACTTTTTTATGACAAACATCTTGACATGGATCATTTTCATTGATCCTATCCTGCCCAATGTTATCTAAACCTTGAAGCATTATCCAAATGAGAATCCTTTGTGCAAACACCTTATCTTATCAAAAGATAATTCATATTCATTCGTCCAAGAATCCACCCATGGTCGTTCAAACATTGCTAGACACTGGGGGTAGATATTTGCATCTCGCTTCGGGAATAAATCTTGATATATATCCTCCAACTTATTTGGTGATCTGAACATTGACGAACGTGAAATCAAACTGGTCAAATCCTTTGTGAGCATGAATCCAAATCACTAGCCCATGGCATATTTTGATGAGAAACTGTTCCTTATCAAGCTTTATCTTTCGTCGAACATCAATCCAAACAATTCACATCAGTCGCGTCTAATGTGTACTTTAACATCACATCAAAATCATCAAAACAATTTTGTTCCAAATCAAGCTTCATCAATCTTGACCAATCGAATCCAATCAATTATCACCTTGTTTGACTTAACACACTTAGTCAAACTATCATCTTGTGCACGGATTTACTCTAGGATAACACAACTTCCTTGGGTTTACAAATTCGTTATCATCCTTGTTTGGCTTAACACACTTATCCAAATTATCGAATCCAAAACCACATTGTTTGACTTAACACACTTAGTCAAACTACCCTCTTGTACAAGTTTACTCTAGGATAACACAACTTCCTGGAATTTACAAGTGCATTATCACTTTTGTTTGACTTAACACACTTAGTCAAACTATCAATCCATCAATCCGATTGATCAACATTAAGCTTGGTTTTCAACAAAATCCCAAAATAGAGCACTGATATCATCACGTATCCATATCCAAATCATCAAAACATTCATAAAAAAAATCCAAAAACATTCAAAAAATTCATCAAAAAATCCAAAAAACATTCAAAAAATTCATTAAAAAATTTAAAAACATCAAAAAGTAAAAAAATCCAAAACATGTCAAAATCTGAAAAAAAAAATCAAAAATAGAGTCATCTTGCTGAACTATGTCATCTCTGAGCTTGAATGTAGGCAAGGTTGATCTTTGATCATCCCCCGAGACATTTTAGATCAGTCCTTTAGGCGTCCGTCGCATTGGCAATCCGTTTGCCCATCCAGTTTATATTTTAGGTTAGGCGTTTGTCGCATTGGCAATCCATTTGCCCATCCAGTTTATATTTTAGGTTAGGCATCTGTCGCATTGGAAATCCATTTGCCCATCTAGTTTACATTTTAGGATTTTAGGCGTCCGTCACAATGACATTTGTCTGCCCATCTAGTTAGGCGTCCGTCGCATTGGCAATCCGTTTGCCCATCTATTTCACATTTTAGGTTAGTCCTTTATGTGTCCATCGCAATGGAAATCCGTTTTCCCATCTATCTCATCAGCAGTCAAGTCAATTATCGTCCGAACTACGTCGTCTCTGAGCTTAAACATAGGCAAGGCCATCCTTGATTGGCCCCTGAGACGCAAAATCCAAAAACATTCATAAATCTTGAAATACCAAAAAAATTTGTAAAACACTTCAAAAATACCAAAAACAGCCTCAAAATATTTGAAAACCCAAAATGGTGCATCCATTTCATCTCGCTTTCACCCGCAAATTTTATCTCATAATAAAATCAATCATCGCCTTCACCCTTTGGTAAGTCAGTCAGAAGCAAGTCTAGGAGGCTCAAAAGTGAACACTCTAATCGTCAGAGTCTTGAAAGTCTAGATTAGTGAGTCAACAAGTTGGTCAACTAGGAGTATCAATAGCTTATCACCCAAATCAGTCCCATCAAAACCCTGATCACAACATGTCCTAGGATGAAGCTTTCCTGTGATGGACATAAGCATCAGGTACCCCACCAATAGTTGGTTCTGGATAAAGCATACAATCAATAGCCTGTTTGTTTCATTTTCTATCTCATCTGGTTGAATTTATCTTATTTTGCGCTCATTCCAAGGACCTCTCGATGATGCCTAAACAAAACAAGTTTAGAGAGAAAGGAATGGGGCAACGATCATTATCTTTTTATCTGCTGTGCTTGTTGGATATTCTTGTAAAATAACTTCTTCACGCATACTTTGTTTTGTTTGTAGGAAGGATGTTTTAGGTTTTGACCTGACAATATTGTCTTTGTTGGTCTTAGATTCTGAATATCTGAATCATTTCCTAATAAGGTTACATGGTCAAGTGAACAAGAGTAATTCTATTTGTTTGATAAGAAGTCCATCACACCAGGGCCACACCTATCCTAGTTCTTGAATACCTGATGCACCACCTATGTGTGTTATCAAACATAACAATGTTTTATCTCTCCCTATCCTAGATAAGCAATGATCATCAATATCCATCATCATATTCAACAAAGCACATGACTAGTGACCTTGTTATTCTCATCTTGGATTTAAGGGTTGATCCTCATTCTTCTATCCTTTTTCATGCTAACAATACATCCATCCTACATCCATCTTACATCCTACATAATCATGTCATATCATCATAGCACAACATCATCCATCACATCCATCTCACATACATTTCATAATCATTTAAGTTGAGGATAATATAAATTTGTTTATTCTAAGCATCTCCAAACATTGCATCATTTACCACTGTATTATCATATATATTATGATAGTCTGAACCATCCACACATTCATTTTGAATCCTTTTTCACAGATCACTCTCAATTTTTGCTCTATCTCTAGGGGTAAGGCCATATACTTCTTTTTCTTTTTCTATTTGGGTATTTGAAAAAATTTAGATTTTAGTACCTGATGTCATGACATCATTTTGAACCAATGCATGAGTGCACATTGTTTCTAAAGAGGGAAAATGCAGGACAGGTAAAACATACTCTATTTATCTAATCATTTATTCAATTTGATATCTATTAATTAACAAAACTTCACCTAATATCTTGAATTAAATAAATCAAATTATTTAATTATCTCCTAAAGTTCCTGATTTAATTAAATCACATATATCTAATTAAATCACTCATATGCATTTTATTCTCATTTGATTTGAAACAAATACAAAAACTCAAATCAAATGTCATATCACCTAAACTCCTGTTAGATTAATCAAATCTTGATTAGATTAATCCTAATTACCCAAATCCTCTAGATTCATCCACTTGCACAATAAATCATTTAAATTGATTTATTAAAACACCTATTTCCCTCACAAGGGCATATTCCCAAGGAATATTCCCTCATTAACTCTCTTGTTTGACTTTTTTGGCCAAACACAATTCCCCCCAAAAACCCTCAACCATATTCATTTATTGCCATTTTCAAATTTGAAATAGGCACATTGGCCAAAAATTGCACAAGCCAATCCCATTGTGACAAGTGTCTCTCTCTCATTTGCTAGGTTTTAATCCCACATTGCTCAATCTTGGCCTCTCCTCTCTCAACTTATCCTATAAGTTCAATGCATTTTCTATCATGTTTCATCTACAATTTGAGCACTATCACTATAGGCAATTGAGTTCACTTAGCATCTCATTGTCTACCATCTCATTTGGTTTAGCAAAGATTGGGAAAGGGCTACCTTCTACACAAAGGATATCACCAATCTGAATAGGTTTACTTCATGTATTTGTTTTATATGCTTTAATTAAGCTTGTCATGTGTTTGCATCTTGAAGCATGAAGTATTATTTCATGAGGATATTGGAGGTATGCTTGGTTTTAAAATGTGATCATGCTAATAGAATGCATGTATTTTAACATTTCTAACCATTTGCATATTTTCAGTGTCCACAGTTCCACTGCATTGTCAAGACCTGACACCCGAGAGACCTTGGGGTTATCTCTTTGTTCATAGAGATCAACCTTTCAAGAGAGATAGGATAAAATTTATTTTGTCTGAGTTGTTGCTATGCAGAAAACACCAAACAACAGGATTGGCGCTAGAAGGAGGGCCTAAAGAAGCAAGTTGGAGCATTTTGTAAACACCATTTCTCCTGAGAGGCTTAGAAGGAGAACCAGATCTACACTAGGAGAAGAAGAAGAGTTTCAAGAACTGCCACCTCCAACCAGGTCAAGAAGGACCATAATAAGGGAGGAATCATCATCCAATCCATCATTTCCACCATCTTCACCTTCATTGACCTCATCTTCATCTGATTTTGAGACTAGTTCCATTCCACAAACACAACCAGTCACCCATCAACCATTACCACCTCCACCGATGGCTTTCCTGGCAAATAATCCATCCCCTCTAAGCTTCAACAACTACAATGTTATGCCCAAGAATCCTGAGAATTTTTTCTCTGGTTTTCACACAAATGATCCAAATAGGACAACAAAAGAGCACATTAGGATCTTTCAAACTTGTATGAGAGATAGGGGGATTAATCATGAGGATGTTGCATGTAGACTTTTCCCCTATTCTCTAGGAGAGGAGGCCTTCTATTGGTATAATCTTTTACTTGCTACATCCATCCATAACTGGGCTGAACTTGAGGCTGCATTTCTATTGAAGTTTAAGATTCCTATTAGTGCTAATGAGATTTATATGTAGTTTACTAGGGTAAAGAGAGAGGTCAATGAACCTATAGGATCATTCAACAATAGGTTCCGCTGTGCATACACTAGATTGCAAGCACCTTATACTGGGGATGATGCCTCTGCCTTAGAGATGTACTTTGAAGCCCTCGATAGTCTCACATCCACCTTCCTTAAGTGGAGAACTAACCCTCCAACTACCTTGCTCACTGCCTATATAGAGGCTGTTAAGGTCAACAAAGACCTGAGACAACACTTTTCAGGACCCCTGCCATCTCTAGGACCCGCTGTTCACTCGGGCCAAGTCCAATCTCTCAACTAGGATCTGATTAATCATACTCCCCTTATGAATCCTATTCCATAGTTTCCTTTGGTCCCTCAACTAGGTCATCCAATAAACCAGGTCCAACCAATGCCCGGTTATCCCCCAAAAAATGATAACCATCCCCTCCATTCACAGTCTGGTTTTCCTACATATTTGCAAAAATTAGAAGTTTTGAATCGGTCTAATGGTTTTGGAGGAGTGCTAGGATACCCTCCAAACATTGTGAATCCAGTCCCTTACAACAATCCTGATAAAGAAAGGTTAGATGAGTTAACTGAGCAAGTGAATAATATGAACAAAGAGGTAACCTACTTGAGGAACCAGAATAGCCAGCTCCAAGCTAATCAGAAGAGCACGCAATCAAGTTATAATAGAGGGAAACACTATGACATAAATCAAAACTTTGAAAGGGGACAAGGTTCTAGTCAAAACTTTGATAGAAGTCAACAAGGTGGACAAGGATTTGAAATAAGATAGCCACCTAGGAAGAATAGGCCATGGAACACTGGGCCTAACAATGGGGGAGTCCCCATTCCACTCGATCAACCTTCCAATCAAGATAAATCTCCAGGTGGTGTGTACCTAGCAGAAGCAACTTTTTCAGGATGGTGTAGAATTCACAAGACAAGTCAACACTCTGAGCTTGATTGTCCTAAATTTCAAACTGCTTCTTCCATTTTTCAATATGAGGTAGAAAACAACTCCACTGGCCAAGAATTGGTACCCTCAAATCCTTATGATTCCCTAGTATTGGTGTTGAATCACGCTCCTTTCCCAAGGGATGAGGAGAATGAACCAGAAGAGGAGTCAAGTAGCCAAAATGGGGAAATAGAACAAGTTATCAATGAAGATGAAATCTATCAGCTATTTAATGAAGAAACTAAGAATGACAATGGCCCATTGGATGAAGAAGAGGATGATGTTGAAGAAGTACAGATGTTTCAACAACTTGTTAGAAAGTATGATCTGAGGAGAAAGCCCCACAAGAATCCACAAGTTGGAGGACCATTCACTACATCTACCCCTCCACACAATTTTACTACCCCACCGGATCCACATGCCAATAAAAATCCATCCTACCCTCAGGTGCCAACACAATACTTTACAAAAGATGGACAAATAGATGTTTCCAAAGGAAGAAATGCTGATGCAACAAGAGATAGGAAGACTGGTCATTCTAAGGAGGTCCACACTGAAATGAATGTGGAACAACTAGGAGAATATGTCATTGAGAAACTCAGGAAAGTGAAGGCAAGTCTTTCTACTTTTGATTTGCTAAGAGTTCCTGAAATCATAAATGCAGTCCTAGGGTCCTTTGATTCAAATATAGCAATACTAGGAGTAGAAATCAATGGGGAAATTGGAAGGCCTCCTAGTTCACAAGCACCCAACGACCCTAGTCAATCACAATCTAGGGATAGGGGAAAATAAAAAGATAGGGGTCAGGTTACACAAGCTGACTCATAGTTGAGTTTATTCCAAGCCAAAATGGAAACCCCTCCTTTTCTGATTTCTATTCGTATATTTGGTAAAAATATGCACAATTTCCTACTGGATTCAGGGGCATCCACAAATTTTATGCCATTTTATGTCTATAGGGCTCTTGGTATTACCCCTATAGCTTCTCAAAAGAAGGTCACACAATTGGAAAAAACATAGGTGAATATAGTAGGAGAACTGAACATGATTCCCATGCAAGTTATTTCAGACCCCAAAGTGCAACAAGTACTTAATATTCAAGTAGCGAACATTCCTGACACTTATGGTTTGATCTTGGGTAGAGATTTTACTAGAGCACTGAATGGATATACATCACCAGACCATTCTCACATGTGGCTCCTCTAGAAAGGAGTCCCAAATCAAATGAAAATTGAGAGAGAACCTAGAATGAAGTATGTCATTACTGAATATCAGAATACTTCAAATGAGATACTGGTATCAGAAGTCAGTATGGGGAACTATGTCTTAGCCTCCCCTGCCTCAGACACAAAGGAAATCTTGGTGCTGCAAAGCTCTTCTGGTGAATCCACATCAGAAGCCATCAGTTCTGAAGCACTATTTAAACAAATAGAGAAACTTGATGATCAAGCAAATAGACAACTCAATTTGCTGGATTACTTCCAAGAGTTTATCTAGAAATGTGTAGAAGATCAGATTCAGCTGGGTAAAAATATGAACTTCAAAGAGTCGCTTCATCCTAGTTGGTGCAAAGTTCACAATGCTCCTCATTCTAAATTGGAATGTTGCTTATGTCAAATTGTAGTGGGGCAGATACAAGGATACATTAACACAGTCCCAGCTGTTAAGATAAACATATAGAGCATTCAAAATGATCAAAGGGAAAGAACCTGAGGCCTCCTGAAGAACCTCTGGGTATCAACAAGGACAAAGGTGTCTCAATAAAAGCAGGAGCTAATGATTGCTGGACATTAAGGTTTGATGGATCCAAATCCAAGCAGGGTGCTGGAGCAGGGCTTGAGATGATTAGTCCTAAAGGTAAAACCTACTTTGTTGCTCATAGACTCCAATTCTAGTACACTAACAATGTAGCTGAGTATGAAGCTCTGGTTCATGGGCTATTAATGGCATTAATAAAGAAAGTTAAAATTCTGCAAGTGTTTGGAGATTCTGAGCTAGTGGTAAGGCAAGTAAGGAAACAATACTCATGTCATGACAAAAGGATGGCCAATTATAGGCACAAAATATGGGATCTCATTGAAGGATTTTATGCCTTCAACATTCAGCTGATACCTCAAAGTAAGAATCAAATTGTTGATTCTTTGGCACAAGCAACAAGTACATTACAACCCTGATCACTTTCAGGCTTAAAGAAGTTCATTGTGGAACTTGTTCCAGTACCCTCAGTGCCTGACAATGTCACCAATTTTTAGGTATTTGAAGATGATAAACATATTCTTGATTTTGTCACTAGCTATGATGTGTTTTCTTCTCAAGTGATTGATGAGGTTGAGCCTCAAGAGGCTAAAATGGACCTAGAAGGAGTCCTCAATCTGAAGACTAATACCATCCCAAGAGGAATGGTGCAATTGGAAAGGATCTTTGATCTAGATAAGATAAGAGATCAAGAGTAGAAAATGAAAAGGGAGTCCCTCAATTGTTAGTGTGAAACATACAACATGGGGACCCAAAGTGATGCCAAAAATGTCTTTATTGGTAAGTTGTGCACTCCAGAGGAGAAACAAGGAATCATTGATGCCTTGCACACATATCAGGATGTGATAGCCTACAGTTATGGTGACTTGAGGACATATGAAACTTCAATCATTACACATACTATTCCCCTCAAGTCAAATGTTAAGCCATTCAGGAAAAGGTAGAGACCAATTAATGCTCTTTTGGAGCCCATTATTCAGAAGGAAGTGTAGAAGCTACTTTCAACATGAATCATATTTCCAGTAAGACATTCAACATGGGTTGCAAACTTGGTTCCAGTAAGGAAGAAAAATGGAGAAATCAGACTGTGTGTTGATTTCAGGAACCTGAATAGAGCATCCGAAAAAGATAATTATCTAGTCCTTTCACTAGATGAGGTACTTCAAATTGTTAATGGATCTCAGATGATGTCCTTTCTAGATGGGTACTCTGGATACAACTAGGTCATGGTCCAATATGAAGATAGGCACAAAACTTCCTTTACTACAAAATGGGGAACTTTTTCTTACAGAAGAATTCCCTTTGGATTAATCAATGTTGGAGCTAAATTCCAAAGAGCTATAGATATTGCCTTAAAATAAATCATTGGAAAGTGCATAATCATCTACAGGGATGATTTGACAGTATTTTCCAAGAAGAGAAGTGATCATGTTGTAGATTTATGCAAAGTATTCCAGAAGTGCAGGGAATTTGGCATTTCACTTAATCCAAAGAAGTGCATCTCTGGAGTCGCTGAGGGAAAGCTGTTGGGACATGTTATTTCGGAACAGAGCATTGTCATTGATCCTAAACGAGTGGAGGCTATACTGAAAATTCAACCTCCTGCAAGCAAGAAAGAAATGAAGTCATTCTTTGACAAGATTAACTTTGTCAAAAATTTTATCACTGGATTTGTAGAGATAATCAAGCCATTGAATGCCATGTTGAAGAAAGAAGAAAAGGTTGAATGGAATACAAAGGCTAAGGAAGAATTTGCAGAAGTCAAGAAAACTATTATTGAGGCTCGTATTTTGGTGAGTCCTGATTATGCTAAGCCATTCTCTATCTATTCATTTGCCTTTGATCACTCCTATGCTAGCTTGCTGACACAAAATTTTGATCAAGGGAATGAGAATCCCATAGAATTCATGAGTACACCTTTCAAAGATGCAGAACTGAGATATCCTAATGTTGAAAACCAGGCTTATGCCTTGATCTGAATTGTGAAGAAGTTCATACACTATATACTGAGAAACAAGGTCATTGCTATAGTCCCTGATCTTGCAGTCAAGCTGTTGTTGATGAAAAATGAATTGGGTGAACACAAAGACAATTGGGTAACTATGTTACAAAAGTATGATATTAAAATTTAACCCATGAAGTTGGTAAGAGGGCAAGGACTGACCAAGACAATGGCAGAAATGGGTCCTGACCTTGTAGCCCAACATTATAATCTTGAAGATGTTTCTCCAGGGGACTGGTATGATGATATTCTCCACTATCTTTTAAACTAGCAGTGTCCTAGATACCTCAATGCAGTGCAAAAGAGAGTTCTAGGCTTGAAGAGTGGCAGTTTTATGATGAAAGGAGCTATTTAATACAAGATAAATCATGAAGGTGTCTACTTGAGATGCCTAAGCAAGGAAGAGGCCGGTAGAGTGATGACTAAATTTCATGAAAAATATGGCACAGGCCATGGTTCAACACCTTCCACTACAAATCAGATCTTGAGAGCAGGCTATTACTGGCCTACCTTGTTCAAGGACACACATAACCATGTGAGAACTTGTCATGTGTGTCATACTACAACAAATAGGGAGAGGTGTGCAACTCTTCCACTTCAGCCTGCCATAGAGGTAAAACCATTCACATAGTGGGGAATGGAATTCATAGGTGCAATCAAACCACCTTCATCTACAGGACATAGGTATATTCTTACTGTAACTGATTACTTTAATAGGTGGACTAAGGCTCTTGCATGCAAGCACACTTCTGAAGTGGTAATCAATTTCATGGAGATGGGTATCATTAACTGCTTTGGTTGTCCATTGGCTTTGGTTAGTGATAATAGTTCTACATTTGCATCATTAAAGTTTTCTACCTGGGCTTATGATCATGGAATTGCCATAAAATTTCCATCCAATTAATATCCACAGGGGAATGGTTTGGATGAGTCTTCCAATAAGAACCTATTGACAGTCATCCAAAAACTACTAGAAAAGAACCCCAAGGATTAGCACACCTAGCTTAGATTTTCTCTTTGGGCAGACCACACTAGACAAAAGACATCCTTAAGAACCTCTCCTTACCATCTAGTGTATGGTTTGGAACTTGTCTTTCCCATCTAGCTGAAGATCCCTTCCCTGCAATTCATCAATGAGTACTATGATGGAGAAGATAAGCGTGAAGCTCGCTTGACTGAATTGTTACACCTTGAAGAGAGAAGAGATGAAGCCTTAGAAAAATTTGCTAGGAATAAAGGTGTAGTGAAGAGATGGTTTGATAGGAGAGCCAAGGTGAAAGCCTTTAGAATCTCTGACTTGGTTCTCTACTGGGATAAAGCCCATGACAGAAAAGGGGAGCATGGAAAATTTGATAGACTTTGGCTTGGCCCTTATCAGATTGTGGAGATTCTGGGAGATAATGCCTTTTGTTTGTAAACCCTCATTGGAGAGGATATCCCACTGCCTATCAATGGGTAGTATTTGAAGCATTATTTCCAGTCTTGAGCTGTTTTCAGCTCTATCCTTGTACATAAGTAGATTATATTTCCTTTCTGCTGTTTTGTTTTTTCCTTGGTTAGAGTAGGGTTTCATTTGGTTTTGCTTTGCTTGTCTGCTACTTTTGGTTTGGGTTGGTCTGCTTTGGTTGGTTTCTCCTGTTGCTTTGCTTTCGCTTTGGGGTTTTCTTGCTTTGCTCTAGGCTTATTGCATCTATATAACTGGATGCTTGTCTGGGGCTGTTCTAGGATTTCTTTTACAAACTCCAATCATCTTTTCAGAGTCATCCAACCTGGTGGAATTCCTCCATCTGATGTTTCATGGGCTGGGGATTAGAGTGACTTGACTAGGTCAAATTCTAGAATGTATTTGGGTCTCATATCTTCACACAAATCTTAAGAATTCCAAGTTGCATGTGGTGTTTAGGAGGTCTGACTGGGTGAAAAATCTTAAATTTTTCTCCAGTGCCATTGTGGTTCTCATCCTTGAGTTTGGGATTTATTGCCTACAAGGTGAAAAGTAAAGCTTTAAAAGCACATCTCAAAGAGAATATAAAAAAAGAAGAAGGAAAATATTGAAAATCTAAAACAAATGTTCACCTTATCAGGGGTATCCTAGTATCTCTACCAGGGCTATGGACACCTGGCTGGCAGTAGAGCTATGTTAGGGAGGGTCACAATGATAACCTCACTGGGGCTATGGATGCTTGACTGACAGTGAGGCCCTACCCAGGTTGCTTTTGGGGTTAGAATTCTTAAGTAGTCTTGTCAGACTGAGTTTTGTCCCTATTGCAACTTAGGAAAGGGAAATGAATGCATACTCACACACTTTGACCCTGGTACATGAAAGGTTTTCTTGCTTGTGATTTCTGAAACCTTGTCTAGAATGTAACCTGATGTTTGGACTAAAACCAGAGATTCTAGGTTCTTGATTCTAGTTTGTCATTGAAATGCTCTAGAGCATTTCCCCAGTGGAGTCGCCATTTGTTGTGCAATTTTTAACACCTACCCATTGAAATTAGGGACCATCTCTTTTTGCCTAGTCTTCTGGCTCTTTTTTGTAGCCTTCCTTGTGCCTGTCTTTGAAAGTCTTGAGCTTTTCATCCTTGGTGTTTTTTGATACTTGGCCTTGCATTTTTGCTGCCTTTTCCATGTTCTTGGAAGCTTATCTGATTGGAAAAATGCCTCCATTGTGCTAACACTTTGAAAATTCTAAGTCCAGGGGGTCAATTCCGATTTTTTAACTGATTTCGGGATTTTCCATCCCTACCGGATTTCCTCGGTTGCTTGTTTTTCCCAGCCTTTTACTGCCTTCGGGGATTTTGTTGCCTTCGAGAATTTCTGTCTCCCTCGGATTCTCCCGAGCTCTCCTTTCCTTCCTCATTTTCCTGATCGAGCTCATTCTTTGCACTGTGTTCGGAGTTTTTTAGCTCGCGGATTTCTGTCCTCCCCAGACTTGGCTAGTCTTCCTTACCTTCATTGTTTTCTTGGTTCACCACCATGCTACGGGGAGTCTTTGCCTTCACCATGGTGGTGTTTTGGATCCATGGTCCCGCGGTTTACCTAGGTACTGTGCCGGTCTACTGGGTAGCCTGCAGTTCCGTGGTGTTGCGGTGGTGGTCTGGCTCCATGGTCCCGTGGTTTACCATAGTACCGTGCCGGTCTACTGGGTAGCCCGCGGTGGTGCGGTTAACCGTGTTACCGCGGGGCCAACCCGGTGAACTCGCGGCAGTGTGAGGGTCCTGTCGGGGAGCTCAGTGGGGGTCACCTTAGCTCGGATGCCTTGGACCAAATTAGACGAACGTTGACTCCATAGGAATCCACCACCCTGGGAAATGCCCGATAGTCCGTCTCTGCTATGTTTTCTTTAGCTCGAGGATTCCCTGCCCGGTCGGATTTTTCTGAAGGTTTGTTGTTTGCTAGGATTCGAAGGGATTCATGACCTGAGTGATATTAACTCTGCATTTTATGATGAATATCGATGATTTAACGGTGAATGCAAACATTTTATGGCTGTTTAATCTATGAATAATTGTCTTTTGAGCCATTTTTGTGCTTGCCTCACTGCAGTCCGCCTGGCCTAGAATTTTTTGAAATTCCTTCCTAAGCTAAAATTTGCGAAGGGGTGAAAATCCCAAACTTTGAAAGATGATGTTTTAACGATATCCCAATGAATTCTAACTGCTCAGATGGATTTCCTTGATGATTTGAAATGTTTTTCATGACGTACTGACTTGATTTCTTGTGCTATACTGGTTTCTAAATATGGGTCTTTGTGTGCAGGTTGGATCAAACAAGTTGTTGCAGTCATGAATGAGGAAGGATGGAGTGTGCATGATTTGAGGATGTTGCATGATTTGTAGGATTCACCTGAGTACACTTTGCGACTGAGGACAAGTTAAGATTTCTTGAGCAGTTTCATTCTTCTGCTTTGGGTAGATAGAGCATTAATGGTGGGCATGGCTTAAGGGACTGTACCATGACTTTTGTGATCCCAGATCAATTTGAAGGGGCACTTTATACATTGAATGCTCGGTGGTGAATTATTGCAGGATGTCTGGGCCGATCTGATTGATGATCAACTCTCTTTGTAACCCTAGCTTGGGGTTTGCACTAAACGTGAATTCTATAAGAATGGCATTCTGCCTCATTTAAAAAGGTTTAGTTAGGTTCAGAAAGGGTTATTCCATTGGCTGATTAAGTCAAAAGGCTTGTAAACAGTAGATTTAGTACTAGAATGGTAGGCATGTTAGAAGATTAGAAAGTTTTACATTTCAAGCAAGTGTTGTAACAAACCAAAATTGTTGCTAATGCGGTGATTTAATACAAAGTGAAGACATTGTGCTATGATTGGTGCCTTCTTTTGGGTTGAAGAATATTACATGGTTCTTGTTTTATCTCTTAAATTGCTTGGAAACGTTTGAATGTATCTTAGGTTTAGTTAATATTGCTTGTGATTTAATACTTGGAGTGTTGTAGTAATCTTTGGTTCATACTTTGGGCAGCTTCTTGATTATGGGAATGCTGTGCAAGGTCAACCTGTACTCGATACTTATGTGCTTAGTTCAACTATAGGCATTTATTCAGTTCCATTGAATGAATGCCCATAGTCTAAAAATATTTAACACCTTAGAAGATTGCACTGTTCTCTCTAAGATTGCTGGTATAGCTTGGGTTGAACATGAATTAGTTTAAAGGGACTGGTCCATTCCAAGTATTTCATCATTTGCATGGTTAATCCTAGGAGTAGTGTTAATCTTAGGACTTTTGAAACCCTCATATTTTGCTGTTTCTTTTCTTACTTGGTTAGAACTAGAAATTTAAGCATCACCATATCTTAAAATCTGATGAGTTTAAAGCTTCTAGCGTTTTTTTGTAAGGTCTCTTTGTGATTACCATTATTTTCACATTTATCATTGAGTTTGTTCCACTACATTGTCAAGACCTGAAACCCGAGAGACCTTGGGGTTATCTATTTGTTCATAGATATCAACCTTTCAAGAGAGATATGATAACATTTATTACGTTTGAGTTGTTTTTGTGTAGAAAACACCAAACAACACTATGTTGGTGCATGTATCAAGTCTCTATGAATTTGACATTGTCAAGATTTCTTGACAAAGACATATGAGTCCTTTTCCATCATAGTCCAATAATAACATAGTCTCATAATATTCTTAGCTAAGGTGGGACCGCTAGAATGAGATCCACATATACCCTTGTGTACCGCACATAAGGTTGCTTATGCTTATTCAGCATCGAGACATCTCAACCAAGTATTGTCTAAGGAAGGTCTATAAAGGGTATCTCCAATGATGGTATACTTGGAAGACTTATAGATAAATGTCCTACATTGGTTGTTCAAAAGGTCTAAGGGTATGATTTGGGCATGAAGGTAGTCATATATGTCTTTGTACCATGGGGAGGTGGGACCAACATGTTCACACACCATTTTAGAATCTGGGATGTCAAAGGCAGGGACCAAAAGTTGTTCCACCAAAAACTTGAATTTAGGCATGTTGCTAGGAATGTCCAATAGTGAACCAATGGTTTCCATTACATCAGATGCCCTGTTTTGAATACAGGGTACTTGATGTAATTTGATACTGTCAAAGTATTGTTTGAAACTATCTGCCATCCACTTGTATGTGGAGAGCTTTTCATCCTTTGTTTCATAGTCATCATTGACTTGATGGACTACTAGCTGAGAGTCTCCATAAAATTGTAAATGTTTAATCTTCCGTTTGACTGCCATTCGTAATCCTGTTACAATAGATTCATATTATTCTGTGTTATTAGTGCATGGAAAAGTGATTCTTAATGACTTTGGAATAGTGTCGCCTTGAGGTGTGGTGAATAGTATGCCAACCCTTGAGCCATGATTAGTGTCTGACCCATCAAAGTATAACTTCCATGTCATTCTTGTATCAATGGTGAAGATAAAATCATCAATAAAAGCTGTAACTAGAGGATGGTCTACCTTAATTGGTATGTCAACCAATTGATCAGTAATAATTTGTCCTTTTATAGCTTTTCTTTCTATATACTGGATGTCATATTCACTGAGTATTATTACCCATTTAGCCAATCAACCTGTCAATGCTGCTTTACTTAGGAGATAATTCAAAGGATCTATCTTTTCCACCAATAAGGTTTGATGGTTTAACATGTAGTGCCTAAGTTTTTGAGTAGCAAAAACTACTACAAGATAAGCACATTCTATGTGACTGTAGTTTAGGTCATATCCCACCAAAGTACGATTGATCTAATACACTCCTCTTTCATGACCTTGATTATCATTTTTTGTGAGTAAGGATCATAACGCTGATGTGGTTGCTGAAATGTAGAGTATCAGAGGTTGTGCATCTATAGGTGGTATTAACATTGGCAATGTAAGTAGGTAATCCTTGATCTTTTGAAAAGCTTCTTGGTATTTTTCTGTCCATACAAACGGTACCCCTTTTCTAATTAGATGTTGGAAAGGATGTATCTTATCTACTAACTGCACTATGAATCGCTTGATAGACTGCAGTCTCCCTTGTAGTGTCCTTAGCTGACTTATGTTGGTTGGTGGAGGAATGCCCATTATAGCTTTCACTTTTCTTGGGTCCACTTCAATGCCCCATCTAGAAATAATGTATCCTAGAAGTTTCCCTGAATGAACGCCAAATACACATTTTTTTTGTTTTAGCCTCACTTTGTATTCTTCTAGTCTTTAAAATATCGTATCTAGGACTTGTAAGTGACCAACCCTTTTCAATGATTTAGCTATCAGATCATCCACATAGTCTTCCATGAGAGTGTGTACAAGATCATGGAATATGGTTGTCATGGCACGTTGGTATGTAGCTCCAACATTTTTTAACCAAAAAGGAATGACATTCCAACAATATGTTCCCCATGGAAATGTAAAATTTTTCTTGTGTTGGTCCTTAGGTGTGATTCTGATTTGATTATATCTTGAGAAACCATCCATGAGGGATAGCATCTCATATCCTGTTGTTAGGTCCACAATCATGTGAATGTTTGGCAAAGGAAAGTCATCCTTAGGACATGCTTTGTTTATATCTCTGAAGCCTATAGAAATGTGGATGCCCCTTGATGGTTTCATTACTGACACAAGATTGGAAATCCACTCTGCATAGTCTATTGATCCTATAAAGCTGACATCCAATAGTTTCTTAAGTTCAACTTTGACTAATAAAGCAATTTATGGGTGCATTTTCCTTAACTTTTTCTTCATGGGCTTAACACCCAGTTGTAATGAAAAATGATGTAATATAAGGTCAGGATCTAGTCCAGACATGTCGGTATATGACCATGCAAAATTGATCTATCTTTCTGTGAAGAAGTCATGAAACTTAAGTTGCTCTATCTCTGTCAAAGATGCTGCAAAATAAATTACCCGAGGATTATCTTCAGTGTTTATGTTGATCTCTACAGATTCCTCAACTAACATTGGTGAATTTTCCTTAGCAACTGGGAGAATGCTCAACCCTCCATCCTTGGGTGCCTCAGAGAGGTTTTCACCTAGGGACTCGTCATTTTTATTCTTTTAATTATTTTTCTTACTTTTGCAACTGGAGGGGTGAACATACTCCCCAAAATAGGCCATGTTATCCAAGTCTATGGTAAATCCAACATTTTGGTCACCACTAGGTATGCCTTCTCGTAGTCCCATGAACTCAGATATTGCTTCGCCATTCTAAAAGGTGTATAAGATGGGGGTGTCTTGTTGATCCCAATCGATAAGCTGGGGATATACAAGGGGAATGCCATCATTCAAATTATCAAAGGTGGAGGCTGAAAAGGTGAGGATAGACCTATTGTCATGGTCATAGAAGTTTCTTACCAACTCCTTATTATTTTTTTTGGGGACAAGTAGATTCTGAGGTGGGCCCACTGTAAAGGTTTGGTCATCAAAAGTAGGTTCGTTAGGTTCCCAAGAGGCACGATCAAGGGTTTCCCAATAGTAATGTTTGATCCATTCTTCCTTTGTTAAGGAATTTTGAGGATGGGGATCAGGTGGATTTGCGAGGGATTAAGCATTTGGTCAAGTTATCCAAATAGTTTATCTAAGTTTGTGAAAGTGGTGGAGGAAAGGGAATCCCATTCATATTCATTTGAGTCAGTGGAATCGCAGTGGAATGGGTCAGATGGTTCGTTGGATGTATCAATATCTTCAGAAGCACTTACTTCCTCTTGTGATGGTGCTGAGGCACTAGGAACGCCAATCTTAATCGGTTGAAACCCTAGCCCTAGGCATTTTGGTGACTCAGAGACAATGATTTATTCAGTCCTTCTATTTTGATGTAGTCCTAGCCCACTATGTTTGTCATATCTATTTCTTTGCATTATCATGAAACCTTTTCCATATTGATCTTTAGGTATTTGAATAGATAGAGGAGGGTATTCATTTCCTTCTTTATATAACCAAGAGGTCACATCTTCTTGATCCATGACTTCTTTACTTAACTCTCCCCATTTTTTGAAAGTCATTGTAGGAGGGACATGTATTATGATAATGGATTGTCTCTTATCTATTGTTGATAGACCATATGATTTAGGAGGAACCAACTGACTGACACAATAATATGCTTTCATGTGGTACTCTCTACAACCCTTGTCTTGGATCTCGACCTTAGGAGTGGCAGATGGTGTTTGGGATGCAGATGATTTGGAAAGATTGGATGGATCAAAATACTAGGATAATTTGGAGGATGAAGCCTCCTGATTAACATGCACTTTTCGTTGTGCTATTCCGTGTAGGCTAGTGCAATATTGGAAAGGATTAGGATCACCATCTATCGTGATCTCAGTGCCATTATACGATAATTTAAGACATTGATGGTAAGTGGAAGGTACAACCTTCATAGCATGTATCCATGGTCTACCTAGTAAAAGATTGTACGAAAGGATGAGATCCAAGACTTGGAAGTTAGTATCCATAACCACAGGGACAATTTTGATAGGGAGTGTTACAAATCCTTTAGATGATATTTCCTCATCATCATATGTATTAATGAATATGCTCTTAGTAGTGTCCACACATGCCTCTGAGAAACCTAATGCCTTAACCAGTTTCAAGGTGCAAAGATTCAACCCTGCTCCTCTGTCTACCAAGACTCATCTAACTTTTGTTTGATGAACAAGAACTTCAATGTGTAATGGGTCATTATGGTTTATCTTCTCAGTTGAGTAATCTTCTTTAGAGAAGGTAGCATGATGCGAATTGGTTAAGTATCCTACCATCTCTTGGAAATGATTGACATCTAAATTGGTGGGGACAGTCATGCTTTGCAAGGCTTTGTCTAAAATGGCTCGAGGATCAGGTGATATAGTCAATAGTTCCAAGATGGATATTTGTGATGGGGTCTTTCCCAACTGGTGAAGTAAATTATACTGAGGCTTGGAGGATTGTGGTTTTTACGGTGATGAAGGAATTGGGATGGTTATCATAGTTCAACATGTGTTGAAAGCACATTCAGGACCTTTCTTTATGGTAATGGTGTTGATATGTTTATCAACAACTCGAATATGATTTATGATTGTACCTTGGTTATAGTCATACTTGGCATTGGCATAGTTGGCTGAGGTATTGGTCTTATTTCCCAAATTGGAGGCTATTGCTTTCCCATGGTTGTGTAATGGATCTGTAAAGACCTTGTGGTCACTGTTTGTAGTATGTTTTTTCCCATTGACTTCTATGGTTCCGTTTTCAACAAAATCTTGTATGATGCTCTTTAGTTGTCGACATTGTGATAGACTGTGTCCCACTTAGTGTGGTGGTAATCACAAAAAGAATTGTCATCCCACCAAGAGGGTTTAAACTATCTAGGATCATACTATTTTTGCTCTTGAGGCTATATGAGTTTGTGTTTTATCAGTTCTTTGAAGACTGACTTGATCTATTCTCCTAGGGCAATGAACTCACATTTTGGAAACCTCCTTTGTGGCCGTTGTTGTCGTGTATTTTGGAAAAAAATGGCAGTTTGATGGGCACTGTTGGGTATGTCATGAGAAGGTTTGTGTCCTCTAAACGTAATAATTGGTCCTGTGTGTAGGGTCTTAGCATCAACAATACCATCATTAGTTAAATTTTTGTTTTGGGACCAAAATTTATTTCTTTCGTTGGGGAATTTTGGTGTTGAACATTTGGATTCCCATTTAGCATCTTAATGTCACCTTTGTCAATGAGGGCCTTGTTAGGTATGGTGCCTTTTTGTACTAGTTCCACAAAAGAAGTACAACAGTGTACTCTTAAGTCACTTATCAATTTTGGATTAATATTTTCAAGGAATATTGTGACCTTTTGTTTCTTTGGTATTTCAATAGGGCATCGACTAGCTAGACTCCTCCATCTCTAGAAGAAGGTGATGAAGTTTTCTCCTTCTTCTTGTGTGGTGTGACATAAGGAAGCTATCGTGATTTCATTGTCAATGTTAAAGGCAAAATGTTCAATAAATTTTTTAGCCAATTCATCCCATGACCTTATGCTGTATGGAAGTTTAGAAAACCCCTCCAATGCTATCCCAATGAGGGTTCGCGGAAAAAGTCTCATAAGGTACGTAGGGTCATATGCGATGCCCATGCATGTTGTGGAAAATTCCCTTATATGTTCTAGAAGATTACGCTTCCCATTATACCTAGGAAAATTTGGTATAACATATCCGTGTGGGAAGGGTATCATGTGTAAAGCTTTGTCGAAGGGACATGGACATAAATCTTGTGCTGAAAAGGTCTGTTTGTTTGAAATTTTCATGTTATCCATTTGTTGTTGAAGGGTTTGCATTTGTGGTTGCAGAACAACATCTACCTGTCTCAAATATGTATTGGTTGTGTTGTTGGGGTCTATGTAGTGTTCTGAAACTAGATGTTTTGTGATGGATTTTGATTCAGTGTAGGTATGTGTCCTATTTGTATAACCTCTATTTTTAGAATGGCACTAGTGGTGTTGATATGTGGTAGAGCATTTGTCGTGTTTATGCTAATTCTAGGACTTTTACTACCGATATTTGTACCAAAGGGATTTGATGATGATGCTCCTATAGAAAAAATAAGGCCTTGTGTCATGTTTGATGTACCAAATGGTGTTTTATGTACTATTGTGGTAGTTTGGGTAGGTATTCCAGATGGTATAGCCGCAGTTATTTGAGGAATAAAGACACTAGATGTCGTGGTTTTTGTCCCTTGAGTAGATGAAGTTCTCAATGTGTGAATGTCAAATCTAGGAGGTAGCATGGCACCTTCTACTAAATTTTTTTCTAGATATAAATTTGAGGATCATTTTCCAAACACTCATCTACAAAAGACACAAATTCAGGATCTTGGACATTAACGTCTATGTCTTCTACAAAAATATGTCCTTATGGGTCTCTAGTGAGAAATTTTTCCTGCAAGGCTTTGTGAGGTCTTGATGTCCCAAATGGTATGTTTGAGAAGGGATTGATGTAGTCTTGTGGATCAACCATTTCTCTTTGTTTCTTTTTAGACCTTGTTTCAACCATAAAAGATATTTATCAAAATGGGGTGATGCAAAACTATGTCTATGAATGATATGATTTAGTCTATGTTTTAGGGATTTTCTAGA
Source organism: Sequoiadendron giganteum (assembly GCA_007115665.2). Classification (NCBI taxonomy): domain Eukaryota; kingdom Viridiplantae; phylum Streptophyta; class Pinopsida; order Cupressales; family Cupressaceae; genus Sequoiadendron; species Sequoiadendron giganteum. Next base: position 298,475,142 of record CM021104.1, on the reverse strand, counting down.
TATAAGGAATGAATGCAACTATTTTTTTGGTATTTTTTGAAAAATAAGGAATGTCTAAAATGATGTTAGGCTAGGATGACTATGTCTAAGTATGTAAAAGCCTAAGCAAGCTTCTAAAGTAATCAATTTCGGAAGATTCTCAAAAGAGGATACCTACCACCTATAGTTTAACCAAGGCTACAATTTAGTTTTGTCAAGGAACCTTTGTAGGACTAGGACCAAAAGATAAGGTGAGCTCCCAAACTAGACTTATGAGCTGGAAGGACTCATGTGTAGGAAAACAAATATGTTGACAAGTGACTAGGTTCAATGACAATGTTCGTTGAAGCAAGGGTTTGTCCAAAGCATGGAAAGTTGGCCTATTCTAAGATCTACAAAGTGATTTTCCTACAAGTTTGATCTATCTGAAAGTAATAAAGACTCCTAAGATGTAACTAAGTTTTGTAACTAGGATTCCTATCACTATAGCTAAATGATACCTAAAGGATGAAATTGTGCAAAGTATGAGCAAAATTTCCGGTTTCTATCCAAGGATCAGTGTGAAAAGAGAAATTAGAGACTTGTATGACTGTTTGGTTTCAAATTGTGACAATGAATTCTGGTTTTTTGGTTATCAGGAAAATGTGGTTTAGCTTTACAGATGCATCACAAGAATTAGCAAATGCAGTTCCTAATGTCAGATGCGGTCTACTAGTAAACTAATGTATCAAGACTGTGACTGGAAAGTGCGTTGTTCTAGACTGCAAATGCAACTCATAAAGTCAGATGTGTCATAGTGTTTGTCAGATACGATTTTCAAACTCAATGAATATACTGGTAAAATATAGCTCGGGTCTGTGATAGGCATATGCGTCGTTGTAGACTGCAAATGCAACTCACTAGATCAGATGCGTCACTAAGGATTTCAAATACGATTTTCTAGTATCAAAGGTATTAACAAACTTGACATATGTGACTCAGTATATCAGATGCAGTTTTCAAATTGACAGATGTGACTCAATGTGATAGATGCAGCTCACTGATAAACAAATGTGACTCATTTTTTTGGTAAATGATAGATTGGACCCAATTTTGATAGATGTGATTTTCTAGTGAACAAATGTGACTCATTTTAATAATTGTGAGTTTTTGGTTAACAGTTACGATTTTATGGTAAATTGCAAGTTTGATTGACTCTATTTGTGATCAAATTTTGGAAAATAAAAACAATTAGAAAACATTGTGTTTCAGGTTTGATAAACATGAACATGTATAATTTTAGAAGACAAGTACGATCCTAAGGCCGAAAATAATAATATTTGTTGAATTCTCACTTGGGTTTCCCCAGCTACGCTTATTCAAAGTGAATGATTAGAAGCTTGACCACACTGGCTCCCCCTTACATGACACTCACTTCTCGGGTCAGCCAAGTATCAGTTCTCATGAATCTCCCATGACGAAATTTTCATCTCTACTAAGAATTGCATGAATGTGAGATGACTTCAAAGGTCCGACCTCTTGCGCCAACAAATAGAAGGTTCTTGGTAACTACAAACAAAAGGATTTTTTAGTAAGGGCACCCATTCTGAAGGCCACACAAGAGGCAAGATTAGCTCTGGTAAGGAGGCTTCCCAACCTGTAGAGGTTACGCTTTGCAGGTTTTGACACACCACAAGGGTACTGAGGGAATCACTATCACTTGATTGTTTGTAGGAAGTTCTGTAATGCTGAGTTTTCCCCAACATTAAAATTTGTATATCGGTCAGGAGTAGCTTGGCTTTAGCTCATCACTGGTTTTGAGTCGCTTTAGGGTGAGTAATTTTTCCCACCAAAGCAGACCCATATCTAGAGTCAATAACAATTTCTCTTGCACCCAGGATCACACAAATACGCAAGGGGAGAGGATACTTTTGTTATTCAATCAGGTTTTTAATCTAAAAAAATGTGCGAACAAACCAAACACAGTAGAGAGTGATTAATTTTAAGCCCAAATGACAATTTTCTAATCTAATCAGACAATCTGTTTCAAAATTATCTTTGACAAGCATTCTACAAAACAACTCATTAGTAGTCTGATCTTTATCTTCATCAATCGTCTTGTAGAAAAGGTTTAAATACTTGTCTTCTATGAAATATCCTACAAACACTATGTTAACTCCTCAAGAACACACACCGAAAACTCCAAATTAGTCATAATAAAACTGTAATTTAAAAATTCAAACTCAGAATTTCGGACAACAAAAAATTATTTTACCAGTTAAGTGTGTCGCATGGAGGCACAAATGTTGTACGCAATTTTAGATGCGTCACAAAAAGTTATATGTGTCTCATAGTATCAATTGCATCATTTCGTGTAACAAATGCATCTCTCCATACCTGTACCTATAAAACTCAAAATTTTTATGGTTTTTTTCGAAGGCCGTGTCTTCATGTTGGGTTCACCAATGTAACATAAGGAAAACAAGCAAGATTAAGTAACACAATGCAATAAACTCAAATCTAAACCTACGCTAACAACAAAGAACAATGAAAATATACAAAACATGAATAAAATAACAATCTCACCATAGTCTTCATCCATTCCATGAGTCACCTTCATTGCACTTCTTCACTTTTCCGTTGTATGATAATTTCCCTCAAATTTCTCTTAAGTATGAAAATATGACGTATTGATAATGATTAGCAAAACATTGAAGATTCTTAAAGTTGCTTCCAAAAAGTATAAAGATTTTGGGAGGAGTAAAAATGGTAGAGATGAAGCCATTTTATAGAAAAATGGTTTTCAAATGACATGTTGAGATTAAAACCTTAATTAATCAATGGTCATGATTAATTAATGGGATAAGATTATGGTTGAATAGATATTGCATGTTGGAGTTTTAATTAAATATTAATTTAATTAAAGGTGACAATTAATTGAGACACAAAAGAACAAGGTTTGCATGCAAAAGATAAGATTTGCATGTAGAGACAACTGTCTATTAGCAATAATTAGATCTTTAGATAACAAAGTGATCAAATCTCATGTAGATTGTTCGTTAGAGACAATCAGATGATAAAATTAGATCTAGATATAAGTGATAAATGACTAATTAGATAATTACGAAGTCATCTAATTATAGAAGAATGAGTGACAAATAAATCCATTTTGAATTAAATAAAGATTTTATTCAAAAGTGGAGATGTTAGAGAAATTTAATTAAATAAATCAAGATTTATTTAATATTAGAGAGAAAAGGTTAAGGAATAATTAAATAATTAAAGAGATTATTTAATTATAGTTGAAAGTGTTGTAGAATTTAATTAAATGATAATTTATTTAATTTTAGAGAGAAGATAGATTTAATTAGCGACGTAATTAAATAAATAATATTTATTTAATTAATCAAAGAAGAATAAAGGTAATAATGAATTAATTAAATAATTAAAGCTATTTAATTAATAGAGGACATACAACTTTAGAAAATAATTAAATAATTAACATTATTTAATCATGACAAATAATGATGAAGAAAGTAAGAATCGCAGGCCTAGGACATTTTTCAGTGTCTACAATCCCTATAGATCGACCTTCTTAGACAACTATGCACTTGACTTATTCCATATGCTTATCAATTTTGAAACTCACATTGAGAATAGAGTTTTATTCGATTCATGCTTCTCACAGGTTGGTGCCACGAAAACATTGTGCCCCTATTCATTTGGTTGTTGTTTAAAGACTAAATCATAAGCTATTTTCACGTTGATATATCACTTTGCATTCAGATTGACTAAGCCTCCCTATGCTTGGCTTGGGACTTCTAACCTTGATTTACATACACTTACATGTGGTTTCTTTGATATGAGAGTCTTTAGACTTTTAGCGCTATTCTTAGGTGCTTAATACGCAGGTCAAAGTATATTGTAAAGCTAGATATAAACTTAGTCTCTAAGTGCTACATCTATATGGTGTGCAATTCCTTAATACACTTATACATTGTATAAGCTGCTTTATATGTGATATGTGCTTTCATTACAATGCTATATCATTCTCATTATGTTGTTTATATATATATTCAATGCATTATGCTTATAAATATGATTAAAATCAATGTGCCATAATATAAACAATGTGTTGCACATTTATAATATATATCACAATGAATATATATATATATATAATATATGTATATATAAATATATATACTTATATATTTATCTCCACTTTCATAATAATAATATGCATTATTCGATACTCGAATTAATATACACGTATTTACATATTTATGCACATTACTATAGTAATATTATATATATTTATATGCATATATACATATATTATCATATATGTGTATATGTTTCCATTACATATTACATACACATATATTTATAATCCCATCGATTGATATATATACACAAAGTGTATATATATCATCGATCAAATATAAACACATAAGGAAGAACTCACATATGAAAAGAGACTCAATACGTAGACTCCTAAGAAACAACATTCACAAATGCAAGAAAGACTAAAGATAACAAGTATTATTTCCCAACTATTATCCCGACTCGACCAAACTAGAAGTGTGTGTGTGTGTGTGAAAGCTCGGTTTTAGGTCTTTTATCAAAAGTTACCAGACCAAGTTCTTCTCCCTGATTGATACTTCCCCTCTCTTCAGGAGGCTCAACTTGTTCCTACATTCAGGTTAGTACAACACCAAGCTAGTTAGACATTCACAAAATAGTCATTTACATCATCAAAACATTAGAATATTCATATTTGTATTACATATCTATTCATTGTATTTTATCAACATAAACATATTCATTCATTTTAAAGCAATAACATCTTAATGCATATTTCAGTATTCCATGCCCCCTACTAAGCATATTAGAGTCACATTTTGCATTTATCCACATTTTCACTTGTGAAGGTAAAAGTAACTTGGTAACTAGGGAACGGGGTGTAACACAAGAATCCAAGGGTGATGAGTTCTATGAATAAGTCAAGTTAGCACTCTCTAATAATCTGCAAGATTGAAGTTATGAAGGATATCACATTGAATCTAATGGACTATTAAGGTTTAAAGGGAGAATTTATGCACCTAATTCTGGAGAATTGAAGAACTTGGTAATGAAAGTTCATAATGCACCATATTCAGGACATTCTGATGTCACCAAAATGTTGGTTGATGTAAAGCCATTATATTTTTGGAAGGGTATGAAAGGGGATGTTGTGAGGTTTGTAGCAAGTTGCTTAGAGTGCCAAAGAGTGAAGGAAAAGCATCATCATCCTGTAGGTATTTTATATCCACATAAAGTTCAGGAAAGTAAGTGGCAAGTCATTCGCATGGACTTTGTGCAAGGACTACCTATGTCAAGGAATAAGCACAATGCTATTTTGGTAGTGGTGGAAAAGCTCACTAAAGTAGCTCACTTTATAAAGGGAAATATGATCGATGGAGCTCCTATAATAGATCAAAAGTTTGTTCAAGAGATATTTAGATTTCATGGGACTCCTAAAAATATTAAATCTAATAGGGATGCTCATGTGACTTCTAGATTTTGGCAAACCCTATTTTCTGCACTTGGAATAAAATTGAATATAAGTTTTGCATATCATCCAAAAATAGATGGAAAAACTGAAAGGGTAAACCAAGTGTTATAGGACCTACTAATGATGTAATGCATGGATCATCAATACAAATGGGAAGATTACCTACCATTGGTTGAGTTTTCATATAATAAATCTAATAATTTTGCAATCAAGATGGCTTCATTCGAAGCATTATATGGAAGAAATAATCACTTCTATTATCTAGGATAAGCTAGAAGATAGGATAAGCCTTGGGCTAGAGATTTTATTCAAAATGAAGGAGCAAGTTGGAATTATTAAGTAGAGGTTAGAAAAATCTAATGATAGGTAGAAAATTTATGTTGATGCCAAGTGGGAACCCAAAAATTTCTCGATAGGAGAAAAGGTTTTGTTAAGGGTCAAGCCTCATAAGAGTTCTATCAAGTTTGGAAAGTCATCCAAACTAGCTCTACACTATGTAGGTCCTTTTGAGGTTCTTGAGGAGATCAACCTTGTAGCATATAGGATTGCTTTGCCACCAACTCTTGCCAAGATGCACAATATTTTTCATGTCTCATATCTTAACAAGTATACACCAGGCGATAACCATGTTATTAAATGGAATGCTTTACAAGTACAGGACCCAAGAGTGGTAATAATCGAGCCTCTCAAGGTGCTCACAAAACATGTAAGCTCCACTTACATTATAGAGAGGTTTTGCAATGCAAGTTCCAATGGGACCAGTATACAAAATATTCTGCCACTTGGGAAGACTATGCTAAGATGAAGTAGAAGTTTCCACAAGTCTTGCAAGATTTTGAAAACTCTTGAAAACAATGATGTTTTGTAATGTGATGCTTTATGGATGATTTTTGTTTGATATTTTATGTTATGTCCATGTCGATACTTAATAAATCATCAAGGACAATGATTCACAAGTGGGGAATATGTTACACCCTGAGCAATATTAACTATTACTATTATCTTGTTTGGTTAAATTACTTGAATAAATGAATGTGTTTTATGAATATTTATATGAATATGTTTTATGAATATTGAATGGAAATATGATGAATGAGTGATTGATGCAATTTGATATTTTATAAATGATTCTAACTATGAAATGTATGATGCATATGATTATGTTGTGTTTGGATAACTACTTTTATGATGTGTTGGAAGTTGAGTGCAAGAAGAGGTTCGAACCTCCAGAAGAGAGGGAAAATATCACTCAAGAGAAGAACTTGGTTTGGTAACCCTTAATGAGCCTAATTGAGCATTCACACACTCACGCACTAGTTGGTCTTAGAGAGTCAAGTTAGCTTTGGGAAAAATGAAAGTAATCTTTGGTTTAGATGTGAATGTTGTGATTGAAGAATGTGATTAAGTCTTGATGTCATGTGGCAATCTTTCCTTGTGTGTGCATTGTGGTATCAATATGATATATGCATAAAATGTATATATGTATGTGTATACATGTCTATGGTAGACTCATACATGTAAGTGAATACGTACATGAGTATATATAGGTATACATACCTACACATGCTCATGAACAGATTACCCATATGCATGGGAATACCGATTGGACTAAAGGTGACATGTATATATATATTCCAAGTATATGTCCATTGATGGTAATGATTGTGAGTGTTTTTATAAAGATATTGGAAATAGTATTATGTATATGTATATATAGTATTGTACTATAGAAACATGCAACCCTTTACGTTTTCTCACTTGTTTGGGCCCTCCTTATTTAAAATGGACTTAATATTGCCTTAATTTAGTGTTGTTAATTGTACCTTATTACATTTACATAGTTATTTGGGCCCTCTTAATTAATTGAGCTTAATTATGCCTTAATTTTATCTTTAATTCATTTTCCAAGCCTATTTAATTATATTTTTTAAAGGGGAAACCTGACATTTATTAATGCCTAAACATAACACTTCACAATGAGCAATGCGTGTCCTAGGTTTATGGACTTGGGACCCATTCGCCCATGGGTGAATGGATCCTCCCTAAACCTTAGGACCTAAATTTAAATTATGTTTTTGGTGTTATTTTAATTTTTTCAAATCTATAGTTCAATGTCGGCTGGTGATATTTTAATTTTGGGAAATTAAGGATACATACCTATAAATACAAGGTTATTTCACTATGTTTCACTTGGATTTTCAAGTGTTCAATTACAAGAGCTAAAATTGTGATCAAATGCATTCAAGAGCAGAAATATCATATTTTTATTGCAGCATTCAAGATCTAATCATCATGTCAATGTCTTCTTGCATCATGCATGTTTTTGGAGCTGACATTGTGATGTAGGTTTCATGATCAAATCAAGCATTCAAAGTATCTTTTCAAACAATATTTAAGTGCCAAGATCCACATCTAATTCAGCCATCTCATACAAGTTGTAGACCTCCTAAGATCTCCATTTATCAAGGTTTCATTCAAGGGTTTGTTGAGTGGTAATATAGCTTTGCTCATTCTTCATTCCCTCTTTCATGTTTCATTTCAATTCAAGGTTTGATTACCAAAATGGGGTTTGACCAAGGCAAACACATAGTTACCCAAAACAAACATTTTTCTCTCTTGTATGTGTGATTGTGGATTTAGGTTGAAGAAATCTTGAAGAAATTTTGAAGAGAGATTTACAAAGTTGTCAAAGTTGCAAAAGTTGTCAAAATTGCCATCTTCTCACGAAAACTAAGATCTCGAAGTCATTTATGAAATTTCAATTGTAAAACCTAGGCAAGTTGAAAGATTCAGATCTGTATCAGAGGCTCTTGAAAAATTAAAAAAAAACCTTGAACTTGGACCCATTTTCCCATGGCTGAATGAGTCCTAGATCTGCTTTGAATAAGTACTTTTGGTGATTGGTACACATGTTTTTGCCCTTCTCTAATCTGCAATTTGATCTCTGGTTTTGTCAGTATTGAGATTAATATTGTTGTTTCAAGTGTTAGATTGCATTTTGGTGTTGATTTACTATTTTTAGTTTTTCTCCCCAAAGTGTTGTTTGACCTTGACCCCTATCCTTCAGTCATAAGGAAATCTGAAGATTCCCACTTTGACTTGATTCACCTAAGGGTTGTTAAAATTTATTATGTGGATCTCATTTCCTAATGAAATAAAGGAAGATAGGTTTATTTTTGATCAGTCTCCAAAATACCTATTTTTTGTTGTTTGAAGTGTATATATATATATTAATTTATATAATTGTATATGTATACGTAGTAATATTATTTATATATTTATACATGTAGTTATTATTCAACAATTAAATGTATTTGATAAAATTTATGAGATAAATATACAAATTAATATATATTGATATAGATATATGTATGTATATATATATATATATATATATGTATCTACATATAATATATATAACATATATATAATATATATAACATATATATAATATATATATTAAAACACATGTGATAATGTTAATTGTAGTAAGTAGCATTATTTTAAAGTAAAAAGCATCACTAAAGTCACTAGTAGAATCTGGTAAATAAATGATTGCATGACTAAAACTTTTAGTAACAACAACTAAAAATGACTAAATTCTACTATTTTTTTGCAACAAAGCTATAAATGACTAATTTGATTGTCAGGTAAAACATAAAACTAAATAATTAGTCACAAAAATAAAAATGACTAAATAATTAGTCACACAAATAAAAATTAGACAATATGATATTAAAGTGGGTAATTAAAAAATATATTACGAATTGGGAAATTATTTGCGGGAGTGGGTTGTATTGCCCGCGGGGTTAATAGAAATTTGGGAAATTGTTTGCGGGAGTGGGGAGTACAGTAGAGTGTATAATTTAGAATAGGTTAGCTATTGATGTAGAGCATGGTGGGCTTCAAAGGTTTTCAAAGACATAAAGCACTGATTTTGATAGATCACCAAAACTCTCACAAACTCTGTTAAATGAAATATAGTTCTTCAAGGCTACAAGACACCAAAAATGGAATTAAGAACCAAATCACTTAATGAACCATTAATACACCTTGGAAATCATGAACATGATAGGTTTAGGCTAATACAAGTCCCCAAGGAAACTGTCTCTGCACTTTTTCCACAGTTCACCTTCAAGAAGCCTATTTGCTTGTAGTACTCCTACAAGAAAAAAATAGACACAAATTCCAAATGAAGGGGGATCTCCAAAAAATAAACCTAGTTCAAATACCCTTTATGGCCCTCAAAAACATATTAGAAAACCAACTATGGTTGTTTTGAAAATTAACCTCCAAAAATTGACTATCTTGTTTTCAAGGAGACCCAATTAGGCTAGTTTCACAAGGTCAATATTGGATCCATGAAATCCAGGCCTCTACTCACCTCACTAACACCTAAAAAACATAAAATATGGTCTGCATAAGCTTGATAAAGTATTTTACACTCTTCACCAATGATCTTTCTTCAAACCCTAATCCTTAGGCACCAATTTTGCTCAAACAATGAGGGTTTTCAACCATGGTAACACCCAAATTAACTAAATTTACCTTCCCCTACTCCTGAAAAAATTTCCAACTTGAAAAAAAACCTAACCTAACCCATTAAACTAACTTACAAAGGTTTGGTTATGTATGCTATTATTTGACTCTAAATCAGGGTTTCTGGACTCCCCTCAGAAAAGTGGCTCTAAAAAGCTTGAACCTCAATGAAATTTACTCAAACCATATTCATTTGAAAGTTAATTCAAATATTTATCAAAACCAATCAAAAATAAATCTTGAAAGTATTGTATGGACCAGTACCACACTTGAGAACAACAAGAAAACATTAAATCTGTAGAAAGCAGGGTGTTTTATTCAAAATTTCTCCATAATACAATTGATATCCCTTTTCCTTACCTTCAGAAGGCTCTTTTAAAGATGTTACAATAGTTTCCTAACTACCCCTTGAGTTTCAACCGACCAACAACCTTCCCTTTACAAAATGACTTTTCACATTCCACTTTTTTTGCATTTTTGCAACAAAGGACAACTTTTACAATTTGACTTCATAGACCTCCTAGAAACCTAGTAATGACTCAAATACATTTAAAATGGTCCAAACATGACCTTTTTACAAAATAAACATGACCAAGATTCAAACATTACAAAATTGTCTCTTGGAGGCATGAAATCAACATGGTGCCCTGCACTAGCTACTTGCATGGGCGATAAAGCATGTTTGGAGAGGACCTGGAGACTTCTAAAAAGACAAGCAAGGAATTCAAAGTTTTCTGCAATGAATTTGAAGTCGGCAAAGCCCTTTGTAGAGAAGTTGAATTTGGGGACGTCCTCTATAGAAAATTCAGAGGTAATTCAAAACCCTCATTACATTAAACACAAAATCTATAACTTTCTAATTGGAAACTGTATCTAGCTAGGAGAACAAAATAGGTGTATTATAAGAGATGAGTGACATAAATAGGGGGTATCTTGTCATAATAAATTGAGTACCATGTAACAATTTGGAGTTCTTGACATTGTGAAATAATTGGATTCTTTTATTCATTGTATAATCAATACAATGTGTTCATATCTTGAAGTTGTCTATTTGCATGGGTATGGTATTAATTTCTAATTTTGTAACCAATTCACCAGCCTAATCCCTGAGGCTCCTTTTCACTAGGTCTTCATGGAATGGGTAGTGCATGTTCATCATAATTAGTTTGTTATTGGTTGGTATAACTTACAGTAGTTACATAGGCAACTGAGTACCAAAACCATATAGGAATTTCTAATTTTAGTAGACTATTTGTTCATTAGTTTCCTCTATGCATTTTGGAGCATATGGGAATTGAACTTGTAAAATGCATCCAAATTTCAATTCCTTTGATCACTTTTCCATTAAACCACAGGCTCATGTCCCTAGCCTAGACCTCAATACTTGGGTAACATTACGTGCAAGCCTAATCTATTAATTGCATGGAATCCTAGAAGATGGTTTCATATGGCATAGTTGAAAGTTATACTAGTTCATCAAATCAATGTGGTCACTAAGCTATTTTAATTGATACTATATGTCCACACATGGCAGTATATCAATTGTTAGAACAAGTCATCTTTTCTCAACATGTTAATAATTTATGCTAGTAAGTAATGCTCAAAGTTACAACAAAGAATTCATTAGCCTGTTTGTTAGTGTTTATGTATGAGTTAACATTGACAAGATTGCCATATGTTTAAATGCTTGTGGTTCATCAATAGAACAAGCATAATTTTTTTGTTCCATTGCTAAAGCATTTATTTAATTATCATCTAGACAAGGAAGGTCCTCAATAAAACATGGATAAAAATAACATTTGTTTATTTCCAATCATCACAGTCTTATTTTATGCACATTGTAGATGACATGTAAATTGAACATAAGTCTACATGATCAACAAGATTTTCAAAATTAAAACATGCTCCTATAAATGCAAACAAATAGTATACAAACACCCCAAAGTTTCCTTATCTTTGTGTATTACAATTTGAACATTATTGTTTTTTAATTGCAATGGATATTTTTTATATTAGAAACATAAATGGTGAGGTACCAGTAACAGATAGTTTACAACATTTACTTTTAATCTCTGCCTCTTGCACATGGGAAAAAAAATGAGGGCAGAGTAGTTGCTATATTTCCTGCTAATTAGCCATTGGTAGCTGAGAATCCTACAAGTAAAAAATGCACAAAACTGACAACAAATATTTATGTAGAGGCAAAACATCTGATTCTTTAGAGTGATGCCCAACTATATTTATTGAATTCGAATTGCTGCAAAGTTCTTTGTATCCTGTAGAGTGCTCTAATTCTAATTTTGTAGAGTACTCTATATCCTAATTCGATGAAGTGCTCTAAATTTTGGGTAAGTGCTAAAGAGTGCTAAAGAGAATGAGTTTAAATGTATTAGATCCTGAGTAAGTTGAGTTTTTCAGATTTCTATTTTTTCTTGAAATAGGAAACTAAATTAATATTGGAATACATAAAATTACAGATGGATCAATGTCGAAGGTTTACTACAAATCAATACCATGCATATGATGAGAGAGTAGCCGATGACAAGAACATGGACAAATATCCACGTCCATGTAATAACTATATTAGTGGAAAGGTGAAAAAAAGAAATGTGATTTATTGACATATGATAGATATGGGAATCATGGTATAAGCCCTTGGGATTACAATTATTATGAAGATATTATAGAATTAAAAAGTGTGAGAGATGAAGAGAAAACATACATAGATGAAGTGACACCAAACATAGATGAAGAGGTAACAAACATAGATGAAGTGGCACCAAACATAGATGAAGATGCAACAATGTTAGGAAAAGGGTTTGAAGTTGATAGAATGTTGAATGAGGGTCTAAATGATGATTGGGCCAAGTCGATGTAGGATGCTTTAAAGCCTATGTATGCTAATTGCAAGTTAAGTCATTTGACAAAAATCATTCAAATTATTAACTTGCAAGTGGTGCTTGGTTGGACAAATGAGAGTGTAGATCAATTATTGGCATTATTAAGTTTGTTGTTACCACTTGACTCCACATTTCCAAAAAAACAAAGTCAATGTAAAAATAAAATCACTAAGCTAGGCTTTGAAAACATCCACATGTGTGAATGGTTGTGTATTATTTCACAATAATCTTGCAAGTGAGAGTGAATGTTTGAAATGCCATAAAGTGAGGTATAAACAAGGGTTGAAATTAGTTATGGTTCCTAGAAAGGTTCTTCTACACTTTTCGATAATCCCATGATAACTTCGAATGCATAGGTGTAGAGACATTGTTGAACTTATGCAATGACATGCCCAAAATAAGAGCACCGATGGAAAACAAAGACATGTGCCTGATTCTAAGATGTTGATGGAATTTGATAACAGATGGTCTAATTTTCCTCAAGGTCCTTGTAATATAAGGTTGGGTTTGGCTCTAGATGGGGTGAACCCATTCTCAGATCAAAGTACTAAATAGTCAACTTGGCCAATGTTTTTAATAAATTATAACTTGCTTCCATGGTTAGCAACTAAACCATTTTTCTTAATGCCATCATTGATTATACCAAGAAAGAAAAGTGTGACTTCAAATACAATCAATGCTTATCTAGAGCCATTATATGCTGAGATAATGAAATTATGGAAAGGAATTGAAGCAATTGAATCTTTAAGGGATGGTCATTCAATACAATTCACTTTAAGAGCTTCCTTATTGTTTACGATTCATGATCTTCCTTTATATGGCACATTTTTGGGTCTCACTATTCATGGATACCATGGATGCCTTGCTTGCAACTTTAAGGATTTTGTGAGGCACTCAAGAAGTTTATGAAAGTGTATTTATTGTGGACATCATGCTTACCTTAAAATGGATCATCCATATCATTGAAAAAAAACATGTTTCAATGGTCAAGAAGAGAATCATGAAGCACCATTGCTAATAACAAGTGATTACATTGTTGAGAATGGACAAAAAAGAATGTCATTTATAATTGAAAATGATGGGATTGCTGGTAGTAGATATGATCCACGTAATGAAATGGTTGTGCATATTCTATAAGTTGTCATACTTTAAGGATATAGCCATTAGGCATACTATTGACTTTATGCATACTGAGAAAAATATAGCCCTTTCTATTATAGAAACTCTTTTTGGTGCTTTTGATACTATTTCATCATGTGAAGACTTTTGACAACTAAAGATTCATCGAAATCTTTGGGTTGAAAAATATGATGATGAAAAATATAGAAAACCTAGTGCTCCTTATGTTTGGACAAAGGAACAAAATTCACAATTCTTATAGTTGATTTCTTAGACTCGCTTTCCCACTAGATATGTAAGTAGTAGTATTATAATCCAAACTGACATTAATAACTTAAGAAGCCTAAAGACCCATGACTATCATGTCATAATAATGAATATTTTACCTATTGTGGTAAATATATCAAGTTTGGAAAAGGGACCATGATTGAATTATAAGGTCATGCCCGAGGGAGTTGAGAAAATATAACTTCACAAACCCCGAAGATCACCTGCATGCAAATAACCTGTCACAAAAGAAGAGATGGAGACAAACAAGCAAGGGTTCTCTGAAAACTGAAAATGTATATATCAGAGAGAATGAGAGAATGAATTGATATATGATAATACAATTAGATCAATCCTTATAAAAGGAGATCAAGAAACCCTAAAGAAACCCTAATAGGAAAAACCCTCATAGAAGCCCTAAAAAGAAAACATTTAATAATTAATATAATTCATTAAATGTCACTTTTATGCAA
>CM021104.1:298185293-298458825 GCA_007115665.2 Sequoiadendron giganteum | reverse complement strand
TACCATGTAGAGTTGAAAATACAACTTCACAAACCGAAGATCACTTGCATACCAAATAACCTATCACAAAAAAAGAGATGGAGACAAACAAGCAAGGGTTCTCTGAAAACTGAAAATGTATATATCAGAGAGAATGAGAGAATGAATTGATATGAAATACAATGGGATCAATCCTTATAAAAAGGAGATCATGCAAACCCTAATAAAACCCTAATAGGAAAAACCCTAATAGAAGCCCTAATAGGAAAACATTTAATAATTAATATAATTATTAAATGTCACTTTATGCAAACTAACGTGAAATCTTAAGAAGGGAATAAAGGTAACTTAATCAACATAATTAAGTTAAGACCTTTACTCTAACAATGCCTAATATTAAAGAAATGAGTTTACATGTATTAGATCCTTTGAAATTTGATAGTTTGAGGGAGGAGGTTGTTGAAGCCCTTTGTCTATTGGAATGGGAATTTCCACCAACAATAACATTTCTATGCATCTTTTGGTACATCTAGAATATGAACTATAGCATTGTGGCCTAGTAAGAACGAGATGGATCTATCCTATAGATGATATATGAAGGTTTTGAAAAAAAATTGTTTGTATTAGGGCTAAACTGGAAGGAAACATGTCTAAGGGATATTCAATGCAAGAGGCCATGGGATTTTTTGCAGAATATATGAAGAATTTTAAAAATGTCAATTGATGTGTATGGGATGATGACAAAGATGAGATAGTTGCAGGTAAAGTATTAGAAGAAAATGGATGTCGCTTCAAGCTATCACATCAAGAAAGAAGTGTGATACATGACTATATTCTTCAAAACACATCTTTGTTTGATAAGTGGCATAGGTAAAACAAATTTACACAATAATTTATTTACTCAATTGCATTTACACATTTATATTATTAATACTACTATTTGTAAATTAATATTATATGTAGAAAATATGAAGAAGAGAACCAAAATTGGATGTAACATTGACCTCAAAAGCGTAGACGTCGTGATTTGATTGGAGGTGATTCTTTTCCAAAATTTGAAGAATGGATTGATAATGCAGTCAGTGATGCAAAACAAGAAGGTCAATATATAACAACGAAGGAAAGTGAGATTTCACAATCTCCACATTTATGGGTTATGTGTTTTAGTGGAATGTGGACCTATGGTAGTCATTTAAGAGTGGAAGAAAAAGACAAAGGAAAGACAAATTGTGGTTGTGTTGTTAGTGCTGAATTTCTTCACAAAACTGAAAAGAAATTTTATGTTGGATTCATATAAGAAATTATTCAAGTGGATTTTGTGAAAATAGTCCTATGTTATTAAAATGTAAGTGGATCTGACCATCTGTAGTACAATTTGATGAGTATGGATTTGCACGCACAAATACACGACAATTTTTATCAGAGAAAGATGAGCCGTATGTTTCCCCTCTTCAAATTAACCAATCATTTCTAATTGATGATGTAAGAATCCCAGGATGGTCATATGCCATTCAAATAGAGTCTCTTTAGAAACAAAAAAATATGGAAGTTGTCGATATAATTCCTGATGGGCAATGTGTTAATTTACAAGAAACATTCAAATAAGTGGATGAAGATGATGATGAAGTGTTTGAAGAAGATATTTTGATTACCAACGAAGAGATTGGGAGAGAGAATGTATTGCATGTCATAGATGAGGATGAGAAATAAAATAAAATAGATGCAAACATGAGTGATCAAGATTCTGATCTTGCTAGCAATGTAGATGATTATGATGATGTTTTGTCACCTTAACTAGCCTATCACCTTAACTTGTTAGCTTGTCACCTAAACCTTGGTTATATGTATGGTGTAATTTATTATTGAATGTAATAAATATTTGAGTATAGGCGTGCTTATTCACTATTGTTTTACTGACACATTTCTGAATGTACTCATCATTATTCTACTAGTACATTGTATACAAGACTTGAGATGTTCACTGCTGATTTGAAGTGCATTTAAAGTTAGGTTCAATCATTCTTAGTTTTCTTACTTTGGTTGAAATTAATTTTGTTTATTTAGAATATAATTTCTCGTGTGTCTTATATGTTTTCTAGATGCTATACTTTTCTAACTTCTCTAGAACTTCTAGATATGAAAAGAAGCAAGAAAGGTCTAAAGGTACGGAATAATGCAACAAGATACCTATGAAAGTAAACAAATATTTAAATCTTGGCAATAAATTGTAGTCATTTCTCTATTATTTGGATAGCTTTAGTTTGTAATATCTAGCCTCCACATGCATTGAATATTCTTGTGTGAAGGAAACAATAAAGAACATTTGTGATTTAATAATACATATAGATGTATGAACATTAGGTGAACAAAATATTTAACCTATACTATTAAACAATTTGTGTGAAAAGACAAGTAGAATTCCCTATCACGCTCCCCCCTACTGTTATGATCCCCTTAACTTTAGTATTATTATGTTGTTTTGAATCATTCTATGCTTTACTACTTCAATTCCCCCCCTTTGACATCAATGGAAAAGGATCTGGTCAATTAAACCCCTGACTTAAATCTCCTCATCAACTTGTAGTGTTGCTCCCCCTGTCTGCTCCCCCTGCATTGTACCTAGTAGTTAATGCTGCTTCATTTTCCATCAACTTTTGATTTTCTTCAACCAAATTCTTTGTTGCAGCTTAGGAAAACATTGTAGCATGCACAGTTAATGTTGTGGCCTCTATTGCTGGTGTATTCTTCAATGTTTTTACAAGTGACCCTCCTCTCATTTATTCAACCAACTCAAGAAATTTTGGCTTTTGAGTCCTTGGGGCTGCTCCCCACATGGTCAATACCTTGGAACTAGGATGGTACATAGATCCTGTTATTGCTTGACCCACCTCAAACTTTGAAGAAAATATAGTGTCTTTTTGGCTTCAAACTTGGTCAATCAAAAATGTAGAATGAAAGTCTAAGTTTGGAAGCAAAATAATACCACTTTCCTTTACTATCTTTCTAGCTTCCTTATTATTGGAACCTACAAAATTTACCTAGTTATATCACCTTGGAAAACTTTAAAACTAATAAGTGAACCCTTGTTTTACTTGAAATTTCTCACTAGACATAAAAAAAAAACCTTTTAGGTTTGATTGACACTGAAAAGCCCCATAAAATTCCAAAGATTTAAGAAATCATCATGTATGCTTAAATAGGATGTGTCTAGCACCTTTACATTCATAAAAATCCTTTACCACACCCCTGTGAGAGTAGTTGTTCATTTATAAGGGCCCTCAATGGTATGGTGGAGTAGAAAATAAGATGCAATCATATATTGCTATACTACAACAATCATAAAAGATGTGTACAGGATGGCGGTGACATGTCTCTTGAGTATAGAAGTATACTGCTACCTTGCAACAAGCAATAATTATATAAAATAAAAATTGTGGTATGGTGGTATGATCTCAACTTAACTATCAAATTTAACTCATTGTCCCATAGTCAACACACAATGACATTAAAATAACATTTGGTATGGCAGTGTTAAGTTATGTAACCCACTATCCTGCAATCAACAATCTGTAAAGCAAAGTTAAGTGTGTGGTATGGTTTTATGAAGCTATACAACTTTCCACCCTGTGATAAACATATTTTAAAATTAAAAGGGACTTGTGGTATGGTAGTATAAGGATGTATAACCCACCATCCCGCAATGAAAAACTATGACATAAAAGAAGTGTACGATATGGTGGTATGAGAATCATAGTCTCATAGTAGAAAAGTGATAACATAAATAAAGCTTGTGGTATAGCAGGATAGCCAAAATGAGTATATTACATGACATCGCCATCCCACAACAGTTAAGAGAAGTGATGGAAATCCTGCAATACAGGTTGGAAAAATAATTTATGTAAACTATGATAGTAATTATCTAATTATCATGAACCATTTGATCTTCTAAGATCAACGACATATATTTAAAATCAAAATATGGGTAGATTATGAAATATTTTGAAAGAAGTAGACATTAATGTTGAAATGATTGAGTTCAGAATAAATTAAATCTAGAATTAGATGCCATTTTTTTTAATCATCTGCAAAAGGATCGTCATGCTAGGAGCCAAGGAGTTCAGGGAAGAAAAGATCTGGAACTATTATATCACTGGGTAAGTGCACGAACACTCTTTGTAAGCAATTCTAAAGCATTTGGTGGACTAGGATATGCAATTAAGGGTTTAAAAAATTCAAAAGGAAGTAAAATTTTTACACCATGACACCTAAGAAGAGTGAACCTATGAGTAAGAAGGAAGAACCCCAGTTGAAGAAAGACCTTTGCAACAATCCATACTAGACATTTTACCTGATTCAACAGATAGAGGATTTAAGAAAGTGTTTAGAGACATAACTCATGGGTGTCGAGATGCAACCATTCCCATCTCTGGACGAGATTTGTTTTTTGTATTTTTATGATAAAAGAGATGGAAAAATCCCAGTTTTGAACCCTTCGACTCTAGACCTAGCCAAGATGGTAGTCACAAATGTCTTTATAGATATTGAATTCATTAGAGTATTAGCACAAAACTATCATCCAACCACTAGAACCCTAATGATGACAAATGGTTCACCACTGGTGGTATTAACCAAGTCTACCATTGTAGAGTGTTTCAACAGGAATAAATAAGCCCTTGCTAAAATTGATTTGTAAAACAGTGAGGAGGAGTACAATAGGTTGAAGAAAACTTATAGGAGTGATGAAATCCCTATGCACATGAAGAAAGGTGAAAATAATAGAAGAATACTATTATGCCTTGCATAACCACCCCATTTTATTTTATTTTTGGTTAAAATGGGTCCCCCTTTGTTGTTTTTTGTCTTTAGTGTTCTTGTTCAGGCTTTAGGATTTGTCTTTTTTCTCCTAAGTCCTTGTTTTCGTTTGTTTCTCCTAAGTCCTTATTTTCCTTTGTTTTTTAGATTTGATTTTCAAATTGTCACTGACACTTGTTACTTTCCAAAGTTCAAGTTCTTGTTTCTATTCCGATCTCGATCCTGTGCTTTGCCTTGTGTTTTTTTTGTTCTATCAAATTTGGTTATTGGATCAAAACCGTCACCTTACACCCTTGAAAAGTGTAAGTTCCTATTTTTGTTCTGATCTCGACCTTCATTTTCCTTCCTTGTGTGTTTTGCGTGTGTTGGAATCGAACATCAGACTGTAACCGAAACCAAGAACTTTTTCAAAGTCTTTGTTCCTGTATTCATCCCGATCTCAATTTTTGAATCCTTTTGTGTGTTTCAGAATCAGACATCGGATTGGAACCAGAACTAGGAAATTTTCCAAAGTTCTTGTTTCATGCTCCGTCCTAATCCCGATTCCTGTATATGTCTTTGTTCTTTGCGATTCAAATTTCGAACCTTTGCTGTAACTTTGCACTTGTAGAAACCTAAAAATGTCTTGATGGATCACATTGGCTAACTAACATCATTTCATCCTAAAAACCATCCTCTTTTCTCTTAATTAATTAGATTACCTTATCTATTTAATTAATTGCATCATTTGCATCTATTAACCTAATTCATCAAATCAGCTTAATTCACCCCCTTTCATGCTAACATTTCATCTCATTAAATTAAATAGATAAAAGTATTTAATTTAATTCCCTAAGTCTTCTTATTTAATTAAATAACCCTAAGTTATTTAATTAAATGTCATTTCACCTTTTTTCCATTCATTAAATCATTTAATTTAATGAATATCACTTTATTCTTCTAATTCCCCTAATTGTAGATTAAACCTTGTTTAATTAGCAATTATCTAATCAATCCAATTCCCCCTACTTGTAAGGGAATATTCCCTCTCCTTTTGCACAATTAAACTTTGTTTTAATTAGAAAAATATCTATTTCATCACCCATGAATATTCCAAAGAATATTCTTTCTCCTCCAATCAATTAAGAAAGGGAATATTCTCACTTAGCTTCAAGTGCAAGTTACCTTGCAACCTCTTATGCAAGTTAACTTTTGACCTCTTGTATAGGTCAAAAGTGTGTTTGTTTGGAAGGAATGAGAACCCTTGATTAAATCTCATCTTGCATTCTCACCCATTGATGAGAATCCATGATCCATGCATCCTATTTCCTCCATCCTTGACCATTTATTAAATTTTTCAATCTCAACCCTCCATTTCTCATTTGCTTTCCTATAAATAGGTCACTATTTGGAGACAAATAGATCCATATCTCAAAATCAAAATCATGTTGTTGAAATCACTCACACTCACACTCATACTTTGCACACATTTAACATATTTTTAGTTGATTTGTAGTTGCATAATAGCTTTAAGCTTCCATTAATGGCTTCCATGCATCCATTTAGCTAATTAGAGAACTAGGGTTTGAATCTTTTTACTTTATATCTTAGATTAGCTTAGCAATTGCATATCATAATATTTTAGCATAAAATCATGGTAGATTAACTCTTGCATCATACTCATTTTAGAATAAATCATGTTTTCATCCATATATCACAATGGTTTCACCCTTTCTCTTCAATATAATTGATTTAAACAAGCTCACTGATCACTGGATTGGAAAAGGATCATTGTTCCACATCAACACGACACCAATTCCACAATAGAATAAGTTTTAATGGATTAAAGTAGGGGTTTCTACAAGCTTTCATAGTCTAACTTGATTACGTTAATGGATTCCATTTTAATTTATATTAGATTATTTTATTGTGACTAAGGTTTAGTGGCTAAATTGCACTCCGTATCCTCATGGATCAAGTGTGGTCAACCCGTGCTAATCCATAGGTCACAAAACTCATTGAAAGTTCGATACCATGTCCTTTCTCGATCCTGACTCCCCCTTACCTTCATTCTTGCGATGGTGTATTTATGACCTCCACCCTGATCCCCTGGATTGATCTACCTACATTAATTAACACTTGTTTGCATGTACGAATCAGTTTTTATCCCCATCGTTCCATATTTTTTGTTCATTTTGGCTTGTACACTTTGATGGAACAAACTAGAGCAACATCGAGACTTAGGGTTTGAGGTAGCGCTAACATTTCTCACTGTACTATCAGATTTCTGGTTGCATTTGGAGGTAGGTGCTTTTTCCTATGTTTTCCCTTTGTTCTTAGTTTTCCTGTGTTTGTTTTGTTTGTTGTTTCATGTTTCTGGTTTCTTGCTTGTTCTACCTAGTTTGGTTTCTATTTTTCTTGGAACCCTTTGGTGAATTTTTATTTGTTCTCAAACCCTTTGGTTCATTTTTCCTTGTCTTGTTTTGGGTTATGTGTGTTTTTTTTTTCGCTCATTTTATTTTGTCTTTCATTCACAAGATTTTCTATTCCTACCGTGCCCTAGTTTACCTAGGGTTCTTGTATTGACCAGTCAAGTTTGTTTTGAATTTGATAAAATTTTAAATTTAGACCATTATGAATCAAGAATATTGAACCCAATCATTTCCTAATCCTAAAGGCGTGATTAAAAATACTGTTACATTTATTTTTCCTTCATGTTTGTTGGTAGTTTCATTCCCGATTCCTGCATTTTTCAGAATCTGGGTTAAGAACTGAACCTTGTGTTGTTACCACCGCCGGGGTCTTGCTCGTTTCTTTGTTATGATTCTAACTTTTGATGTTTCATCAAGATCATGCTTTAGATCATTACCCAAAGAATGTTAAGGCTTTTTGATCATGTATCGCTTCATGTCTCAAATCCGATTCCCAAATTACCATTGGGATTGAATTTCAGACCGACACCGAACCCTTGAAATAGTTGTAAGTTCCATCAATTGGTGCCTATCTGATCCTGTCTTTCGACACAATGCTAGGATCGGAACTTGGAGTTAACCTTTCCCCACTCATATTCCATAGGTTCAGTTCCAATCTATTTTTCGATTCTGACTCCTGGTATCTAATTAGGATTAGAACTCAGGGTCTTGCTTAAACATGTTCAACCTTTTGAATCTAGTGCCAAACTATTTCTTGATTTTGATGTCTAATAAGTAATCAAAATCGAAACTCAGATTGATCCATTAACTAATCCCATATGAAGAGTGTCAGTGCCTAGTTCCATCTCGATCCCAATTTTTGAACACATTGCGGGGTCAGATCATAGAATGAAACTGAATTCTTTCATCACTATAGGTATAGGTGCTGAAGTGAATCTTGATTCTGATATTCGATAGTATTGAAGGTGTGTTGTATTAGGTTCATGTTCAAGGTTATTCCTCAATCTTGACATTTGATATAGTTCAGTATTGTGCTTAGAATGATTAGGTGCTTGGTTCTATCTCGAACCTGAATGCCAAAATTGTTGAATTAACTTGTAGAATGGGAATTTTTCTTGAATGAATAGAGTTTATTATGAATTCTTGTGCTTATCTATTCTTCACATGTATTCTTTTTTCTAATAATGGTTAGTATTGTAAGTGATTAACAAATGTCTAATTCAAAGGAGGAAGTGCTCGGTGAAGGAACTTCAAAAGGAGCAAGGGTTAAAAAGCTAAAAATCTAGAATGGGTTCTAGTTACTATGAAGTATATGTTCCAAGGGACCCCAGTACCATCTAATTTTGGTTAAGATGTTATGAAGATTATAGATACATTGGTGGGCCACCTTGATTTGAAGTAGTTTTATGATGACACTTTTTCACAAGATGCTTCCCCAAGGGTCCAGAGAATTGTTGATTCCAGGTTAGCACATGTGGCTACTTTCCCTATTGTTGTTCCATGTACAGAGTTCATTTTAACTATTGCACAAACCTATAATCTGACTCAAATGAAGTACATTTATTCACAAGGAAATGTGATCATTGATCTAATTCCAGGGATGATTAGACTAGTTTTTGATCCTCCTCCTCACACTAACCCCAATATTATGTTTGAAGTTGATGCACTTAAACACTGGGCAATGGATGAGGAAGGAAAGAAGAGGCTCATTAATAAGAGGTGGCTTAAGACAAAGAATAAATCATAAATAAGATGCCACCTAAGCCTAAGAGGTCTAATTTATCTCAAGACATCAGTGATATGATTACATTGTTGGCAAGAGTATTTGGGAAGGAAGAGTCTCGTACCTTTGAGCATTGGATGTTCCCATTCATTCAACTAATTATATATGGGAAATAATATTTGGAGTGGGGACAAATAATTTCAGACAACATCCACGATCAACTATTGAAAGTAACAGAAACCAAGACATTGTGCATGTCTTCATATGTGATCTATTGTGTTGCAAGGATGGGATGGTTTCTGGGGTTAACTGCTATAGGATGAATAGATGATGGTCCAGATCAGAAGAAAGTATGGGAACATTATGATCAGCTGGAGTTGAAAACTATAGAAAGACACTTCAAAAGGGTAAATGATGCATTTTTATATGTTATCATTAATAAACTCATAGGGTATGTTGATTTCAAGTTGTCACGGAAGGCAATGGAGTTTATTGAAGAGTGGGGATACTGGTCTATCCAGTACCCCAAATCCACCTATTTCAAACTGTTTGGGTTTGATAAGCACCCCTTCAAATTACCAAGGTGTTTTGGTGATAGGTGGGTCTTGATGGAGTTTTCTCATCAGGCAGTCGAGGTGAATGCCAAGTTTTTTGCTCAAAACAAGGCTGGTTGTCACTCGTTCCCAATGCAATTTGGGTTTTATTTGTGTTCCTCTTGCATATCAACTAAGACAACAATAGAGGAGTTTCATTCCATGAATTTTAAACATCATAAATCTAGGAAGGAATTTGATCCTAAGAAGAAAATAAATGGTATATATGCTTCATAGTTTCCCCACTATCGCCCACTTCTTGAAGAATTTTGGGCTAACCTGCAAGATTAGTTTGAAGTGAGAAGAAGGGGATATGAAAGATTGACTATTCACCAAATGAAGGAATTTGAGGTGAAAGAAGATATACCAGATAATGTTTCTGATGATGGGATCACTCTTGATCCCCTGTATGAAATAGATAAAGTGGCTACGAAGGATTTGGAGCCAATTAATTGGATGGAGAAAGATGAAACTAATATTCACAAAGTATCACAAGTAGTTGTTGATAGAAGCTTGAAATGGATTAATCTTCATCTTAAGAAGCCAAGAGTTAAGGCTTCAAGGAAGAAGGATTCTAGTAGTGAACACACTTCCTCCACCAAAACAAGGTAGTACAAGATATTAAAGAAAACTATTGCTACCATAGAAGAACTTGCTCCATTAGAGGAGGAAATAAAAATGAAGGAAGTCACCAAAGCTTTGGAAAAGGCTAAGGTTACTTATCAAGCTACTACTACAGGGGTTGTTTCAGGTCTTGGTGCTACACCCATAGCTGCTGTGTATCCTGGAGAAGAAACTACTAAGGAATCCCCTTCTATTGTGCCTATGCAAACTGGTGATATTCCTCCAACTACACCATCAAATTCAAGAGCTACAACTAGTCAAGAAGAAATCCCCCCAGTAATTGATGTGACAGATTCCCCTGTGCCTTCAAATTTTGAGGAAGAAGAAAAGGTAGAATGGGAAGAATATCTTGAGAGGGCCAAATAGGAAGCTAGAGAGGAACACACTGGGTTCGAGAAGGAATTCTTTGGGATGAAGCCTAGATGAGAGATGTTTTGACAGAAGATGAGAAAAGATAAATCTTAGAGAGTTCTCAAAGACAAGCTACCAAAGAGCTGGCCGCTGAAGATGAAGAGAAAAGAAAGAAAGATGAAGAGCTAGCTCGGGAAAAGGAGGTCGCAGAAGCTCAGAAGAGATTTGAGGAAGAGGCTCATGCACGAGAGTTGGAAGAACAAGAGAAAGCTGAGTGATACAAGGAAACATAAGAGAAATTTTGTGCAATGTAATTAGAATAACAAATATTAAAGGATGAAGAGGAGGCTGCACAGAGAGAAGAAGAGATAAAAAAGATAGAATAAATTAGAGCTCAGAATGAGAAAATAAAATAGGAGAGGTTGTAGAAAGAATAAGAGGATCATCAAAATACTTCTTTTGAACATACAATAGAAATAATTTATTCTACACCTCCTTCATCAATGCCTCCCAATACTCAACAGGTAACAACTCATCCAACTGCTCCCACTTGGCTTAAATTAAATTTGGAAAAGAGACAACAGGTCCAAGCCCAACCGGTAACATGGGATGAAATGGTAAAGGAATTAGACAAAGTGAAGCCTAATAAGAAGCCATGTGCTATTCACTCTACAAGGCTCACTGATGATGGAGACTTGGTGGCATAAATTTCTACCCTACTGGCTAATAAAGATGATAGGGAGCAACATGCTGCAATTTATCAAGTAAGCACTGTCAATTTGGGTAAGCATACGAGAAATGAACAGATAAATCTTATTGATATCATAGCCACCACTAACAAGTTAGGACTTATCAAGGATAAGCAGGCTAAGGATGAGCTTAAGGCTTAGGTAGGGCAAATGAAAGGTTTTCTAAAAGAATTGATTACATCCACTCTCAAACAACCAACATCATTGAAGGTTCCTATCTTAATGATTCGTCAAATGGTGGATGAATTGAATGAGATAAAGAGGAGATCACAAATGATGGAGAAATGGATTGACCTCATCAAGAAGGACACAAAGGAGCTTTTCACTGCTAGCTCTCAAAAATTTACAAAGAGGTAGGTGATTTGATCAAAGCCTTGGTAGAATATGTTAAATTGGTTGGATCTAAAGAGGATAAATATGCAGGGGATATGAAGAATTTGAGAATATTGAAAAGGGTTCCTAAGGTAGATGTGATTGAATATTCCATTTTGGAAGATCAAGATTTTATTTATCTTGATAAATGTATGAATATACTAATATTTAAAATGAAATTCCTCATGGAACATAGAAGGATATTGCAATAGGCTCAAAAAGATTTGTTTGATGAAAGAAAGGTCGTGAAATGGATTATTGATGAACTGATTGATAAGGAGGCTTCACCAAGTGTTGGTTTGATTTATTTACAGGAAATGAAATATCAGTGGAATACTATATTGGAAGAGATGATTAAGAAAGGAGATGATGATGAAGTGATTCTGTTGGATAAGCTTATTGACATTAGGTTTTATGTATGAGACATTGCCCAGAATGTTGCCCAACTGCAGGATATGTATACAACCACCACTAAAGAGTATGAAAAAGAAATGTTCAGGGTGGAATGGGTAGATGCGCTTGAAGAGAAAACTATACAACATATTTTTAATAATATGGATGATTATTTTAAACACAAGGTGTCTAAAGCAACTAAAAGTAGCTAAGTGGCAAGGGAATATTCCTTTTTTGAAAAGGGATGAAGTCAAAAATGTTAACCAGATCCTATTGCCTTGTAGACAACAAAACCTCTAGATAAGTTTTGGGGCAAGTGGACTGCTCCAAATCAATTTTGGCAAACCAAAGACTAGGCATGGTGATCAACAAAAGACAAAGAAATAACTCACAGTTATATTTTGACTAGATTGGCATAAGGTGTGCTTCCCAGCTTCAACAATTTCAGTAAAAAGGAAGAATCAAACTCAATTGGGGGTGCCCCTACAATTGTGGATATGGGCCCCAAATTCGTGGATTGTGATTTTTGATAGGAGAAATTAGTTTTAATTCATTCTATAAGAGAAATTTTTCTCCTCATTGTAAAGGTTGGTTGATTGAAGTCAGATTGGCTGCCTAAAACTAGATACAATTTATTTTACAACTTTATGCAAGATAGTTGAATAGTTTTTAAAACTTTTAATGCAAGTAGTTTATTTTCAGAAGTTTGTTAATTTAACGGTAATGTTGATAGACAATGGTTTTTCATATGCTAGTGGATTTTTTGTGCATAAATATCTCTTAATTAATTAAAATCAATAAAATATTTTGAATTTAAACCATCTATTGTGTTATCTATGGATAATGTTTCTTGTTGTTTATAGATCTATTAATCTTGGTGATGAGCTTGTGAGGTTTTATGATTGAAAATTGATTCTAAGAAAATGTGATGATGAATGGTTACATGTTTTAAATTTTACCTATGAATGGATGCAATGGTATGAATTGTTTCATAAATTGTGTCGTTCTATAGTTTTTAGTTAATTGGAAAAATTTTCATTACATGAATTACATGTTTAAACTTAAAGAAATTTATGTTCACGTTTTATGTTCTAAATCTTTGACTGATCTTTTTCTATTTATTTGAAACCCCCCATGTTAAATTATTTTCTACAACCTAGTTTGTACTCATTTACTAGCAAAGGCCCCTTGAAAATTATAGTTGCATGGACCATTGAATGATGACAACACAGTTGAGAACCAACTATAGAGACCTTGGAAGATAGGTGGTTTTAGATCATTCATCTTTTTTAGGAGAAATAAAGTAGAAATATTATGTTTAACGTTGTTGTGTTACTTTCGACCATCAATAGAATTGGTGCTAGAAGGAGGGCCTAGAAGAAAAAACTAGAGTGAATTGGTTCCTTTTCACAAGACAAGTTTGAAAGAGTTATGAGATCAGCTACAAATCTTGAACCATTAGTTGAACTCTGATCTCCTACTAGACCCAGAACCTGTAGGACTCCAATCCCACCACCGTTAACACCACCACCCACTCCACTTGTATTTCCATTAATACCACAACTGGCATAGCCCAATCCACCACCACAAATGGCTTTCTTTGTGAACAATCCATTGCGACTAGGAACCATTCCTGGCGGCATACATGAGATCCCTAAAAATGTAGAGATGTTGTTTCGTGTACACCCATGGAGAGTCACGAAGTTTTGAAGAGCACATTCAGGCATTCAAAGATGCTTGTACTCGGGCCCAAATAGCGCATCATGATGTTGCATGTAGGTTATTTCCTTATTCATTGGGTGATATGGCCTACAATTGGTATCCAAACCTGCCTACTGGATCCATTCTCAGTTGGACTAATTTGAAGGATGCTTTCATTAACCAATTCTAAGTCTACATGGACCCGACCATCCTATATCACCAATTTTCCACAATTAGGAAGGAACATCATAAACTATTACCCCTATTCAACACATGGTTTCAGAGGATGTATAGGTGGTTGCAACCACCCTACATAGTGGCTAACAATATTTCTATTCATGCGTATCTTAAAGCCATAGATCCCTTGATTAGCTTGTTTTTGCAGAAAACTCACCTTCTTGATGAGATAGATTCTTTATCTAAATTATATCACGTAGCCATCAAGATGCAACAACAGATAAGTTCTCAAGTATGGGGTATGGGAACAACTTTTCCTCCCTTAGGATATCCTGGAATGCCCAATTCAACCCCCTATTCAATACTGTTCCAAAGATGTCTCCAAATACCTATGGACCTATGGCCGAATTACACCCTCCACCTACATTACCATGGATTATTAATGGTGGGACCTTAGAATCTTCCCATCAACATCAAAATTCTCACAATAATGCTGGAGGATCTAATACCATGCCCCAACCATCAGCTGCAACCACTACAGAAAGTAAGTGCACTGCTCATTTAACAATAGAGTTGGAAACTCTAAAGAAAACCTTATACCAAGTGACCAACGAGATGGCCTAGTTCAAGCTCAAGCCCCCTTAGAACCAAAATCAGAACCAATACTAGAATCAGGGAGGGTATTCCAACCAAAACAACTATTTTAATTAGAATACCAACCAAAATCAAAGGAATTTTCAGAATCAAAACTTCCCTAGCCAAAATTATCAGAATCAGAATAGGGGATACAACTAGAGACCCAATAACAATAGGCAATTGAACACTGGACCAAAAATTGGAGGATTTCCCCATACATATCAAGCAAATGAAGATAAACCACATACTACAAATGTTGCAGATCTGAACTTCATGACCAACTGGTGTAGATTGCATGACACTGCTACACATTCTGAGGTCAATTTCCTAGAGGTAGAGAAAATCGCTAAGATGGCATAGGCTATTTCCCAATCACCACAGGGTAATCCTGAAAAACATGGTGGATCGGTTGATACTACCATGGTATTTGAAATGTATGATGAAGAATATCAGTTTCCCATGCAGGGATAAAATCAACAAGAAGCGGATACATATGATGCTCAAGATTTTCAAGCCAAGGGAGGCCATTTTCTAATAAATTAGAATAAGGACCCATTCACTACATCTACCCCTCCCAATAATATGGTTCCCCCAAGTCAAAATTCTGACAACAATCTGCCTCCACCAAAAGGCCCACCTGAGTTTGCAAACAAAGGTAATTTTGCTTTCATTCCTAAACAACAGATTAATAATAACATGGAATTTGATTTCATTTCTCAAATGCATAAAAAAATGACCTCTCTATCATTCTTTGAAAATTTGAAGTGGTGTCCTACTCAATGCGAACTCATGTTGAAAGCCTTGGATGAGGTAGATCAATTGAAAGGAAAGACAAAGGTGACTTCAACTACTGACATGAATGCAACCTTGTATAGAGGTAAGACGGGAACACCCCCATTCCTTTTGAGTCTAAGAATTTTTGGGAAGAATTTACATAAATGCCTCTTGGATTCTAGAGCCTTAGGTAACTTCATGCCTTTCTCTATTTGTAAGAAGTTGGGCCTAACCCTAGTTCAAACCCATAAGAAAGTCATACAGTTTTTATCAATGAGGATTGCACCCTAGTTGAGTTAGACTCAACTATCCTATGTAACATGGAAACATTTTCAAGCTGTGGGTGGCTTATAATGAGAATGAATCTCTAGAGAGGGTTCGTTCCCTTGGTAAATCACCTAAAACTACTAACTTCTTTGAGAAAAGGGATAGAAGTTAATCACTGATTGAACTCACAATTAGCTCTCAAAACATTTACTCTCACAATTTCATGTGAAATATGCAATAAAAAAGTGATTTGTATGAAGGTTTGAAATTAAACACAACATACAACCTGCGTTACATGAAACTTCTGCACACAAATTTGCAATAATGAGAAATGAAAAAAGATTCAACACTTAGAATCACAATAAAACATCAAATCATCCACAAGAAGATGAGACAAAAAACCATGAAAAAGGAATGCACTATTGCTTTTATTGATCTAAAATGAGATGCTATATCATATTATGAAAATTTGAGTTACAAAACTTACGAACTCTCCACAATACTCAAGAGAGGAAGAAGTACAAACTAAGAAAAAACTAAGTTTTCTCCCAATAATACCCAAAAAAATTCTAAGAGTCAAGGAGCAAAGATTGCAATTAACTACAATCCAAAATAGTAACCCAAGTGTCTCTCGTGACTAGAAGGAAACACCTATGAAAATAGGGAATAGAACTAATCCAAAATGAGTGAAAATGGGTGGAAAATTTCCCTCCTAAGTGAATCTTCCCAAAAGGACTCCAAAATCACTCAGATCTGACTAGAAAACCAAAATAGAAACTTCATTTGACTCTATCTTTCCATTTTGCATAATGGGGACTTAAGCAAAAATGGCAAGTAAACTGAAATTCCTTAATGAGTGTACTGCAATTGCTCTTTTCTCTACATTTACATGATAATTTTTAAAGCAATTTATAAATTATTACTTTAATAAGGCCTTACATCTTGTTTTAGCTTCAGTTGTGTAGAATGGAAAGAAAGGTTGACCTTGTCTTAGATTCATCACTTTGCAAAAGATACACAAAGAATTTGATTTCATCATAAAAGAGACAAAGACCTTAAGGAATCCCATGCCTAAGTTTGCAACACATGAAAAAGGTCTTAAAAGACTTCAGGGTATTAATTTGGCATAAAATATTTAAAATAATGTGAAAAAACACACATAAAAGGGTCAGCCAAAACTAGGGTAAAAAGAAACCCTAGAACAAAACTCGTGGCCTTTCTTCACTTCACTTTCATTTTGCATGTTTAATTTTTTTGTGAAGACTTTCATTCTTCCTCTACGCCGCCACCATAGGGTTTTACTATTGCTCTGAAGGAGAAACATGGCATTCTTGAAGTCCATTGGGGACTGTCGATCCATTCCAGAGTCTTTCTCTAGCATTTTGGAGACAACCTTTGTGGTGTTTCCCTATAGGAACCCGCGGGTAAGTGTTCACTTGTATAGAAAACAAAAGAATTCTCTACTCATTTTATTTTTGAATACATTTTTGGGGTTTTAATCGTGACCATTCATATTATTTATGTATTTCCACTTCCATGCTTTGGTAAAGACCCCTCTCTATGTTTTGTGGCCAATATTGGGGCTTTTGTACATTGGGAGGCGAGCTTCCTTGCTTAAAAACCTGAAATATGTATGAAGCCCACGGGGTAAGCTCTTATTTACACAAAAACTCAACCTTTTCATGGTTTTTCATTGAAAAAAATGAAACTTGTGCTTGCCTGCTTAATATAATGGGAAAAGTGAAATGGAAAAGTTTTATTTCTACATATGAATCCTCGACCTTCTAGGTTCTCCATTTTCTGCACCCCATGGTCGTGGCCTCCCTTTACTTGGCTCGACCTCACAACTAAAACCATAGACCTTTCTTCTATCCTTTCATTTTTACAAAAGCCTTGATATTTAACACAAATTTCTAGGTTTCATTTTTGTGCAAACTTGTGGCCACATTTTAATATTTACATTTTCATCTCTGTAGAAAGTAGGAAAAAAATTGTGTTTATAAAAACTTTTGTACTTTCATTTCTAGCAAAGTATTTGAACTCATTATCAATATGTGGGTTTGACCTCTGTATCTCTAGGGTTTCAAAAAACCCATATAAGGCTGAGGCTTGCATGATAGTATTGTAAGAACTTTACCATATTAAGATGAGGAAACATGAAAGCATTCAAGGTCTCTTAAAAAAGAAGTGCTGCTCCACATTGATATAATGCTAGCAAGGAATTTCCTAATTCTTATTCTCAACCTCCTTGATATTATTGCAAGACTCAACTCCAAGGCTGCCACCTTTGAATTATGTGCTTTGTAAATGTTGCCTTGATTGGTAAATGGTGAAAATTCATTGGTAGGAGCATATACCCTTCATCTTGGCTTTGAAAGACATATGGGAGACTGTCCTAAACTTGATGCTGATGCTTTCATGACTGTGCATGCATTCAAATCTATTTCTCCTTTTAGCTCTTAATGAATGGGTTATACCATCAATATATGCATCATATTTGATATTGACAATAATAAATGATGATGATACAACCAATAGATGATGTAAAACCATGATGCAAGTGATGCAATATTACTCAGTTTCACACATTATTTAAGTAGTTTAAATGAGCTCATTGCTCACTTGTGATTCCCATTTCAAATTGAAGGGGGTAACCTAATTGCACCTTTGAATTGGATGTCATGAATGGAAAATGTGCTTAGTTACCTTATAAATTGATCTTTAAACATAATATTCTTTTATTTGAACAATTTGAATGTCTCTTGCTTATCTCATACCCCTCTCGAGATCTAGAGGGCAACATGTTGGGCTCAACCCTTGTGGGAGCCCATTTTTTCCACCACATGCTGTGATGTCAAACAAGATGAATCATGTAATGATAATGAACCTGTACCTGCACAATGAACAAACAAGTTAGATAAAAAAGTGAAGCTCAATGATCTTCTTGATGATTTGACTTTCATTTGATGATCCGGTTTTGGCTCTCTTGCATACATTTGATAATTGCTCAATTGATCAAATGCATCATAGATATAGGCTATATTTCTGTTGATAGGACATATGATGAAATTTATATCCAGAGCTCTAACCCAATCCTTTCATCATCATGTAGGCTCATTTGAAGATCAACAACAAGGAGGAGCTGGAAACAAAGAAGATCAACACAAGACTATGCCACATGCAATGATGGATATACTTTCTCCTCATGTGTTTTTCTACTTTTATCTTCAGTTGTATAGCCTATCTTTATGTTGCATTAGTTCATCTACTCCCACATATTGTGTGGGACATTTAATCATTCTTTATCTCTCAATGTATAAAACAACAACATTTATGCAATCTTGTATACATTTCCATTACAAAATTAATGAAAGACAACAATATCATGGAATTTATGTAATTTCCTTATGTTGTAAAATATTGCATAATAAAAACTGAATTCCATTTGAAATCTTTCATATGCAATGGTTAAAACTTAGCAAAAATTTGTTGGAATACCTTTCACTTTTGATGCAATCAACTATTTCAGCTCTACCAAATTGAGTTGTAAGTGAAATTTGGTAACAACACCCATATCCACAAACTATTGCAAAGAGTCTTTTATCAATGATATATCATCCACCCAAGGATCATGTCAAGAGGAGGCTCTTGAGGATAAAAAAAGTTACTTCAAATTGAGTCAAGATCAAGAACCCCTATCCCCATAGTTTCACCAAGAGTTGAGGGGCATCTTCCAAACCATTTTAAATTCCAAATATTTCCTTGATATCAGCACCAATATGTTTCTTTCTAATGGAAATATAAACATTCTTCATCCAAAACAAGAGTCCCCCACTCTTGATATTCCTACACAAGAGCAAGTAATGGTCAATATTCTTGATTCTTATAGTGATTGTGCATCATCAACATCTTTTGAATTAGCACCAACATATTTTGAAGCAGTATCATCTGATAATGATGTCATAGAATCATAGAAAACAATTCATATTCCTAAATAGAAGGAACCCATAGAAATATCATGTGTTCATGATAAGTCATATTTAGTGGCTATGGATCAGATGATACATTATCAAGGAAAAGGATTAGGTATTGTTAACACCTTCACAACACTGGGGGCAATCTTATCTAAAATAAACATCAATATATGGGGCACAAAGGATCCTTATGATGAAAATACTATCAACACTACAACTAGTCACATCATGAATCATCATCCACCCATCATCTCATACTCAAATTGGGACCAACATAAAAAGAAAGATTCCTATCAAAGCAAGGAGAAGAACATCAAATAAAATGAAGTAGTAAAGAAAAAGGGAGACATCAAGTACAAATGGATACCAAAGAAAAATAAAGAAAATCATCCCTCCAAAATTCCACCAGTCAAAGAAACTATGGGGAAAAATAAAAAATGGAAATGTATCCATCAAAAACATCCTCAAATACAAAAGCAATCTTCTCAAGAAAGGAATAAAGTATATCCAGTGGTTGGTCTAAATTCCACAAAAACCTTCGTTCCCACCCATCATTGCTCATCTTCCCAAGTTTGGAGAGTCAAAGGTTCCAAACTATCAACCAATCCATCTCATATTCCTTCATGCATGACACCATACACTCCATTTATGACATTAAATTCTTGCATTGACCAGGTGTTGGTAGCTACTCTTCATCGTAAGGATTCTGAAGGTACCATCTCGCGATGTGCACACATAGACAAGGTTAATTTTGGTATCCACAAGACATATCAGAGTTCTTCAAGGTTGCATCCAAGTGCTCGTATGTTAGCAAAGTAGCTTCTTCAAATAGGATATAGCTAGCATGTTATGACAATGGTCTCTACATCAATACTCCCAGATGGTTCTACATGAGGGTAAAACTTCTAAAAAATAAAAAAATAAAAAAATCAAAAAAATAGTAAAAATAAAAATCATCCTCTAGTGAAAACCACTAAGCTAGCGCTTTGGGAAAGTACTATGATGAAAACCTAGAAAATAGGCGTCATGAGTAAAATCAAGAGTCTATATGATCCTTCAAAGAAAAACGTATCTCATCCTTGTCATGATAAATCCAATGTTCCCTCCATCTATCCAATCCACCTTTTTTCAAATATTCCAATTTATCTCAATCTTGACAAAGATTCGGCATATACTTCAACTTTACTCATGACAAAATTTTGATAGGCTCTTTACCATTTTATCTCATAAAGTCCCATAGCCCATATCTAGCATGATAAAACTTTTTTGAACTCTTTGCATATACATTACCTATCTTGGTTGTTCATTGCACTATGAAACATTTCTAGACACTAGGGGTAGGTTATTGCACTCTTGTTTTGAATAACTCTTGGTCCATGTCTAATACCTCACAACATGATATCAAAATCATGATCTAGGTGTCATTTATCTCAAAATCTCATCAAAAATCCCAAAAACATTCATAGAACCTCATCAAAAATCTAAAAACATAAAAATCATATACAACTAAAATCTAAAAACATTCAAAAAGTTGTAAAGTCAAAATCCAAAAAATCCAAACACATCAAAATCCCTAAACATGTCAAAACATCAAAAATCCAAAAAAAGCATTACCTTGTGGAACTATGTTGTCTTTGAGCTTGAACGTAGGCAAAGTCATCACTGATGTGCCCCTGAGACACTTTAGGTTAGGAGTCCATCATAATAAACTGACAATCCATCAACTGTTAATTTATCATAAAAATAAGTCAAGTTAGTTGAGCTATATGGTCTCTGTGTGTATAACATAGGCAAGGCTCATCTGTGATAAGCCCCTGAGGCCCATAGGATAGTCTAATAGTTTAGGTTCTTTGTCAAAACTCAGAAAACACCAAAAAATTTGAAAACTGAGAAAACACAAAAATATTTGAAAATTGAAATCCCAAAACATTGAAAACTTAGAAAAACCCAAAATATTTGAAAATTGAAAACCCAAAACATTGGAAAACCTTGGAAAACCCTAAACAACCTCAAATAACTAAAAACTAAAACATTCACATAAACTTTCAAAAAGACCACAAATAGCCTCAAAACATTTTCAAAATACCAAAAACATTGAAATATTCAAGAAAATACCAAAACGATCCATCTCATTTCACTTTCACTAGCAACAAACCTTCCATCCATAATAAATTGATCATCACACCCATCCTTTGGTAACACAAAATAGAAAACAAGTACAAAAATCAACAAATGTAGAAACATTAAACATGAAAAATCAAACTCTTGATCATTATCAAACATGTCAATCAAACCTTATATCAATGGCCTTTCAAACAAACCTATCAACCTACCAACATCTAATAACACATCCTAGGATGCATCCTTCCTACAATGGGCATTATCATTGGCAATCATTTTGGATATTTATCCTCAAAACACATTACACCTTTGGCAAGAGATATAGATAACATTGACTATTTGTTTTTATCTTGTCTTATGATTTATCTTGTTGACCCATTTCGAGGACCTCTCGATGATGTATATCAAAATGATTTAGAGAGAAAGGAATACGGCATCGATCATTATCTTTCATTTGTTGTAATTGGGTATTTTTGTAAAATAATCTTGGCACATAATTTCTTAGTTGTGTGTAGGGAGGTTGTTTGCAGTAGATTGTTGACTATTGTGTATGCTTTGGTCCAAAATATTCTGAACTTCTAAACTACATTCCAATGAGGTTTCTATATTTCAAGGTGTGAACAAGGACTATCCTATATGTTTGCAAAGTTGAAGTCCACCACACTAGATACAATGCCTTCCTGGTTATCAATACCTTGATGCATCGTGTCTATATGTTATATCAAAAATAAGGAATGACAGAGAGTTCCAATCCCAAAAATAATCAAATCATCCATCTCATCACCATATCTAATAAAGTCTTGATGACTCATAGACTTGTTGGACTTCTGAATCAATCTAAAAAATAATGGTTAATCAATGTCCATTTCATTCTTCTAATTCTATCCATCTTATTCTTCTCATTCTTCTATCTTTACTAACATTTCTATCCAAGTATTGAATCTATGTGATACATCAAAATATACATGAGGTTACCCATGGCCGTGTTGGCCCCATGGTTGTCATTACACCAAAATATCAACCTGTTAATGCTAGATACAATTGTCAGATTTAATGGATCCATGGGAGGTGGTTAGTCCATGTCACAAATCCCAAGGGGAGCGTTGAATAACTGCCAACAATCTCCCCCTCAACATTACCTGAGGGGATTCAAACCCAACACCTTTGGCTCTAATACCAATTGTTGGACCCACGGTTACCATTGCACCAAAAGATCAACCTGTTAATACCCGATACAATCGCCAAAGTTAATGGATCCATGAGAGGCGGTTAGTCCATGTCACGAATCCCAAGGGGAGCATTGACTAACTGCCAATAGGCTGATGACTATCTATACATCATCAAATCTATCTACATCTAACATCTAAGCATTTTAGTCCTCTTTGAGCTGAACTAGTCTTGAAAATTTATCGCGATCTCGAACCAAAAATTCAAATTTTCTACCCGATCTCTCAAGGGGCAGGGTACTAGCTTAATTTCTTCTACTAGGGCAATAGTGGGGCATCTAAAAATTAGGATTTTTTAATTTTTTTTGATTTGAACAACAGTTTTAATCTGAAAAGCATCAATCTTTGAATCAACATAACAAGTACCTCGCTTGAAAGAGGGGAAAAATGTAGACATTTAAAAATGTCTTGAATGGTATTACACACTTGAATCTAATATATTAACATAATTTCATCCCGAATCCCACCTTCTTTTTACTTGTTTGATTAAATTATCCTAGTTATTTAATCAAATGCCTCATTTTCATCTATTTATCTAATTAATATAATTAGGTTAATTCATATCCT
This sequence comes from Sequoiadendron giganteum, assembly GCA_007115665.2. Classification (NCBI taxonomy): domain Eukaryota; kingdom Viridiplantae; phylum Streptophyta; class Pinopsida; order Cupressales; family Cupressaceae; genus Sequoiadendron; species Sequoiadendron giganteum. Next base: position 298,435,375 of record CM021104.1, on the reverse strand, counting down.
TTCACACTAACATTCCCCCTATTTAATTGAATAAATCAAATTATTTAATTTAAACCCTAAGTCCTCTTATTTAATTCAATAAAATTGAACCATTTAATTAAATATCATATTTGCATCCAATTTTCATTAAATAAATCAACAATTTAATGAGTATTATATTATTCTCCATCTTACACATTAAAATTTAGTTTTAATTACTAAATTTGCTAATTTCCCTCCCATCCACTTGCATAGGGAATATTCCAAAGGAATATTCTCTTATTTGGCTCCAAAAAAGGTAATGATTATTCCAAAAAAACTTTGAAACAACCTTTTAAAGTTGTTGCAAAGTGTGTATTTGCATGATTGTTAGCCCTTGATCTTTTCTTGATCCATGTGATCTTTGATTCTCATCCATTGATGAGAATCCTTGATCCATGTTTCATCCTCCTTTCATTGTTGACCATTGATTGATCTTTTCAATATGAGTCCTTGATTTTTCATTTGATTTCCTATAAATACATCACTATTTGGGGAGAAATGGATCCATCTTTTGATAGAAAAGTTATGTTGTTGAAATTTATACTCACTTGCATCCATATTGAGCACTTTTAGCATTTTATTTTAGTATTCATCCATATTTAGCTTAAGCATCCATGAACGGATTCCATGTTAACTTAGTTTGCATCCATTTTAGCATAGTTTTCTTTAAATAACTTTCATCTTTGAGATTTTTTTACATTTAGCATAGATTTCATCCATTTCATCAAGCATTTTAGCATTTAGCATTCATCTCCATCTTGTTAAACTAGTTTTTTCTCATGTTTCATTCATATCTCATTGGTTTTGTCGGTTTTCTTCAATAAAATCGATCAAAACAAGATCATATTATCCAAGGGATTGGGAAAGGGTCACAATTCCATATCAATGCAACACCAATCCCCCAATAGGATAAGATTTGAGGTCTTAGAATAGATTTCCCTTACATTTTCATGTTGATTTCATGTTAGTTTAACGGGTTCTTAGTCTGTAAAATTTTGAATATATTGTTGGGATCATGACTTAGGGGATTAAATAGGATTTAAATTTGTTTGGATCTAGCATATTTAGTCGATACTATGATTATGGTCATAGTTTGTAGGACTTAGTCAAGTGGAAACTTGGTATCAATTTGTGAAGGATTTGAAATAGGAAACTTGTTTTGAGCTTGTTGTCCCATATATCAATTCGACTTGGCCATTTAAATGGCGATGGTTGTGATGTGTTGCAAACCTATGAGTTAGACTGATGAGTAGTTGCATGAGGTTAGAAAGGTGGAAGAAATATTAAATTTTTTGTAGCCTTTAGTTGCTTGCAAATTAGTATAAATAGAGGTGCTCACTCTACCAATTTCTACACTTATCATTCTGATTATCTTGATATTATTTTGTTGTGATTTCTGAGTTAGTAAGTTGAGAGTTTGTGAGTTGAGATTTGTTTTTCTATTTCATATTTGTGATTATTGTGAGAGTTAGTGAGAATTGAGAAGAGGGCAATCAAGTGGATCTTGAAGGAGGTATCAAGCAATCTTGAGAATTCAAACTAGGAAGGAGTTTAATCAATTAGAGTATTATACAGGTATACTAGTTTCTATACCTTTATTATTTATATTGGAAAGGAAAATTAGATTTGCTACTATGTTGGAAAAGAGTGCTTTTGAATATGTTATGGTGTTTGTTTGTGATTGCATGTATGTTGGCTGTGCATTATGCTATAGAAACTATCTTAATAGTTATATGTTGTTTGGTGTTTCTACACAACAACAACTCAGATAGAATAAAAGTTGTCCTATCTCTCTTGAAAGGTTGATCTCTATGAACAAAGAGATAACCCTAAGGTCTCACGGGTGTCAGGTTATGATAATGCAGTAGAAAAAACTCAGTGATAAAATGTGAAAATGCTGGTAATCACAAAGGGTCTTACACACAAATGCTGGAAGCTCTAAACTCATCAAATTTTAAGATATGGTGATGCTTAAATTTCAAGTTCTAACCAAATAATAAAAGAAATAGAAAAAGATGAGGGTTTCAGAAGTCCTAATGCTAACACTACTTCTAAGATTAACCATGCAAATGATGAAATACTTGGAATGGAACAATCCCTTAAACTAATTTCTGATCGACCTAGGCTATACTTGCAATCTTGTAGAAAATAGTGCAATCTTCTAAGGTGTTAAAGATTTTCAGGCTGTAGGCATTCATTCAATAGGACCGAATGAATATCTACAGTTGAACTAAGCACATGAATATGGGGTACAGGTTGACCTTGAACAACATTCCCACAATCAAGAAGCTTCCCAAAGTATGAACCAGGGATTGCTACAACACTAATCACAAGCATTACTAACTAAACCTAAGATATATTCAAACATTTCCAAGTGATTTAAAAGATAGAACAAGAACCATGCAAGATTATTCAATGCAAGAGAAGGCATCGGTCATAACACAATGTCTGCACTTTGTATTAAATCATCACATTTGCAACAATTCCAGTCTGTTATAGCACTTGCTTGAAATGTAAAAACTAATTTCTAATCTTCTAACATGCTACTTTGTTGCTAAATCTACTATCTACAAGTCTTCTTGACTTCACCAGTCAATGTAAGAACTCTAACCTAACCTACTGATGTCAAAGCTCCACCCAATATTTACAAATGAGGTAGAGTGCCATACTTATAGAACATGTCCGCATGAACTAGAGCTAGGGTTACAAAGAATCTTGGACACCAACCAAATCGGCCCCGATAGCCAACAATAACTCATCGTCCAACATTGAATGCAACAAGGAACCCCATCAGATCGATCTAGGATCACACAAAATCAGGGGAACAAATCCTCAAGCCACACCCCCCAAAGATACCTCACCCACGCGAACAACAATGCACATGAAAAAACCAGCTCGAATACAAGCCACCGATTAGATCTGAGCTGGGAAATGAACGGCTCAGATCAAACAAAACTAGGTTGAGCCCATTCAGATCATGTCTGCCCACCATTAATGGCCACCAACCAAATTGACCTTGGGTGCGGGGATGGGTTTCATCCGACAACAGTCGCAAGTGCACTTGACTGCACTCCAAAATTGTGCCAAATCCTCAAAGTACACCCAACAACCCCAGCTCAATCCAACTTGCATCCAAATGGGCCATCATTAATGCTCAATACATCATCAAAATCCAAGCAGGTCTATTAGAGTTTCTAAGTCAAGAAAATCATGCACAAATCTAGGCGGAAGCAGAACCAAAGATAGGCAGAGGCGGAGATGGAATAGGAACAAGAACGAAGAGGAAAACAAAACCAACCCCAAAAAAAGCGGAGGTAGAATGGGAAAGGGAACCAAAATGGGAACCGAAGGGAAACATGTGGAGGCGGAAACAAAACCAACCCCTGCGGAAGTAGAGGCGGAAACAAGATGGGAAAGGAAGGGAAATAGGCGGAGGTGTGAGCGGAATAGGAATGGGAACGTAAACCAAACCGTGAAATTTGCCAAAGTTCAAAGTCAAGTTCCATCCTAGTCTCAGCTCCAATGAAAGAAAGGAACACCGAAGTAGATCCAAGGGAAAGAATCCAACCCGAAGGTCGAACATAGTGAAACGACAAAGACACGGGAAGCAGAGCCGGAACGGGAACGGAAATCGGACTGTGAACTTTACCAAAGTTCAAAGTTAAGTTCCATCCTGGTTCCGCCTCTGAAAAAATGACATAAAAGAGAGCGGAGGAAAACCTAAGGGAGGAAAACCAACCCAAAGGACGAAGACAAACAAAACAGCAAAAAACAAGAACGCGGGATGTGGAGTCAGAATGGGAACGAAAATCAAACCATGAACTTTATGAAACATCAGAGTTCAGCTCCATCCCGGTCTCACCCCCGACAAAATGAAAGGGAAAGTGAAGCAAAGAAAACCTAAGGGAGGAAAGTGACCCTTAGAACAAAACAAAACACAACGAAGAAGAAAGAAAGAGGGTGGGAAGCGGAGCCAGAACGGGAACGGGAACCGAACCATGAACTTTACCAAAGTTAAAAGTTAAGTCCCATCCTGGTTCCGCCTCTGGCAGAAAAAAGGAAACAAGGAAAACCTAAGGGAGAAAACCAACCCTTAGGACCCAAACAAAAACACCAAGGGGAAAAAAAGAAGGCAAAAGAAGACCACCCCAGAGAGGACATCCACAAGACTCCAAAACCACCAGGAACTCAACACAAAGGCACCCATAACCAAGGAAAGAACCAAAGACCAAAACCCCAAGATTTTCAAAGATAAGCACAAAGAGGGGGCAAGCCACAAAAATGGGCCAAAAGGCAGGCTGAGAGAGAGTCCCCACTTTCAAAGGGGCGTGTCTGCAAAACTGCACAACATTATGTTTGTATGTACCCTATATATGGGAGTTTGTATGAGTGCAACACATTTAGAATATACATAGTTTTCATCACTATATGTAGGATGTATAAACTAGATGTATGTAGCAAAGAGTAATATGTTGCTAGAATCACTTTGGTAGTAAAAGTCACTTTGTTTATGAGATGTTATGTGGGTAATTCTTGAGATTTGTCTGATCCATGGGAAAGGGGGTAACCTAGGTATAGAGTATGAATGGTCATTAATTCAAATTGATCTAGGAAGGTGTGTGAATAAGAGACATCCACACTAAGTTCTGGGTGATGAATAATTTGGCCAAAGTAGTGCAAGTAGCCACTATTTACACTGTTAGTTTCACTGTGATCAGTGATTACATACTAGGTCAAGATGTACATACGCATAGGGGTTAGCCATTGTATGTCAGTTCTAGAAATGTATACGACACAACACCAAGCTCAGAAAAGGCTATTGTTACGAGGTTGCCAAACCAATCTCTTCGTCGAAGGGTAGGGCCATCTTACCAGTTAGGTAGATGTGTGGGGGACCACATTAAGTTCGTGGTGGGTGGAAAAGCACTTGAGTGATAATTCTTCTCATTAGTTGGTGACCAAGATTTGAGGGGGAATTCTTGGACTATTTGTACTTTATATATTTTGTAAGCTTGTTTAAGCTATGTATGTATCTTGTATCCATGTTTATGGGAATTGTAAATATGAAATGCCATATTGAAATATGTATCATCATTATTTGAATTAATGAAAGTAATTATTTTGTATGCAATGGGAAAGTTTGAAATATGTTTCAAATGTGCATTTATTATTCAAATGAATAGAAATTTTTTATTTCTCTTAAAGGATAGATGCATAAACTATTCACTTGTGGATAAAACATAGAATTTTTTTATTGTGTTGAAGAATGGGCATGCTACATATAGTAATGATGATGCAGAAGGTATGCACATGGACAAGGTCGATGAAGACCCAATAGACTTGGAAGAATCCTAAGAACCATCTTCTAAATCTATGACATGTGGCATATCCTTTCCAAGCTACTAGAAAATTAGACTCATTTCTTTTGCTTATTTACTTAATCCCAATCACTTTATCTATAGTTAGGAAAGTAGGGATTGATGGAATAGTAACTTATTTTATTTTAAGTCATCATGAACTCCTTACAAGTAACATTATGGTCCTATTAAGTAAAATTGTTATTGAGCTCAAGAACTCATGACCGGTTTTAGTGTTTGTTTGAAACTCATACTAGTTATTAAGAATTTATAGTGGTAGATGGTAATGATTAAGTGTTCATGATCAAGTGAGAGGAAAATCAACTTAATTGTAAAGCCAAGGGGAATTTATGGGAGGTAAAATGAATGGTTGATGTAATATTGATTTTACATGAAGAGAGCTTCACCCTTAAGTATGTGATAGTCCTCAATCTATCTATCTCAATACAAGATATTTTTAGTAACAATTTTAATGAAATCACTTTTCCTTCAAGAAAAAACTTTGTATGTCCCACCATGAAAGGATTTTAACCAATGAGAATAAAGTTATGTACGAAATATATAATTTAATGATCAAGGTAATCAATTTTACTTTGTAGAAATAACCAATAGCATATGAGTAGATTAATCATTTTATAATTATTATGGGATAAAATTAGTTGTAGGATGATTTGAGTTCATACAATCCTATATGGAAGGGCCCTTACCATAATAGTTCATGGTTATAAAATTGGTAATGGTCCATCTATAAGATCTTAGAAACTTTGACAAAAAATATAGAGTGTAAGAGGTTGTAATGTTTCTTTGCAATTACATCATCTATTATGCATGATAACTTAATAAGGCATAGGAAAAAGGATCCATTGTAGCTGATGTGTAATAATATCAACCAATAGAACAATGATATTTTGACATTCTTTATGGAGCCTCATATGAGAATACTTAACATTAAATCATGTTTTTAGAAAATGATTGGTGCATCAATTGGAGGGAAAAATCCTAAACAATCCTTGTGGGTTGCAAGAGGATGCATTGTGGTAATATGATGTAACCATTGCTAACATCTACATAGTTGAGAGAACAAAAGTTAGGGTCATCCAATGGTGCATGAGAAACTTGATGAATTTCATGAGGTTTATTAGGAGTTCCATGAACTATAGGATCAAGTGAATATTAGAGGATTAATTCATGTGCTTTGATACTGAATACAAATATTTAAGCCATTGGATTAAAATAAGATCAATGACCATCATTTATTTAATAAATTTACACTTTACAATCGTAGAAAACAACAAAAATAAATTATAAAAGATAAAATATCATCCTAATCCCGCATAAAATATTCTAACATGAGGCCAAACAACATCTTTTGAAGGGGATAAATATTCAAAGGATCTAATTTATTCTTTGAAATAAGCTTATGAAGAAAATATTCAAACCTAAACATGATTTTGGCTTTATCCCTCAACAATGAGGTTTCGATGGGTTCCTTAAACTTTTAATTTACACATTAATGATTGATATCTTATCTTAGTCTTAAATTAGGAAAAAAATGAAGGATCTAAGTTAATTATTTGACTATGTAACATTACACACTAGACACACAAACAAACATAATGGCATTACAATGGAATATTAGGACACCACTAATACTTGGATTTTTTGAACACCAATATGCAATTGGCATTATAAAATATTAAAAAATCATTAAAAAATTGTTAATCCCTCCAAGTGATGACACAACTCTAATCAAATTTCAATAATTGTACATGGAGTAGAATTCTCATTATCCATTCATGAATGAATGTTAAAATAATAGGAATTCCTTTGACTTGGTAAAATACAACTTAATTACATGTGAGCACTAAGGATCCAAACTCAACTTAAGGTCCATATTATCTAGCTACTAGACTTAATATCGTTAGATTACAAGCCAAAAATATCAAATTTTATACAAGAATATAATGATCATCCATTTTTAGATCTCCATCAAATGACCATGTGGCAATCTCTAGGACCTATTATTATTAGTTTTTAATTCTTAGTACCCTCTGTGCCTATTAAAATCAAATAGGCTCAATATGGGAGTATACTATGAATAATGCATATAGTATATAAGTCATAACCAACCTTTAATTGAATAATTTATGTAAGGGATTATATTTCACTTAATTTTGGACACCATAAGATTAAAGTTGCTAAAATTCAAGGGATAATCCAACCATACAATCTATTATTACACTTTTCCACCGTCACAACAAAGCATTTAATTTCATGGGGTGATGAAAAGGTGTATGGGTTTGGCCATATAGTATTCTATAGATCAAATTATTATCAATATTGAATTAATTTTGTATTATTTATTACATACATTATAGAGATTCAGTTATCACACATAGGATCTGCTAGATATACTAGTCAAATTCCTTCTACAAGACTTTATCTATTGAATTAACTAGACTCGTATTTACATATATAGAGAACTACAACAACTCCAATGGGGCCAAGCATAATTCAATAGTTGAAACACCTAGACAAGCCAACACCACCTAGCTATAACTAGCATAACCATCATCCTACACTCATAGAATGACCATTATTTGGCATCTAGAAATCTACTAAGAAGATCAATATTCACCACAAGAGTGATCATGCATGTATAGTCTCCATTATTGAGTGGATAGATACAATATAATGAGTCTCGTCATTAATTTTATTAGTTCTTCTTTTTACCATGAAAATCACAAATACATTATTTTTATTGGATAACATACTTTAGCACAACACACAAAGTATAAAAATTCATGGGAATTGATCTACTAGACTCAATATCATAAGACATCAATTATTACTATTGGTTTTGACTATGTAATTCTTAATTATGGGATACTACCCAAGAACATACCTTAGTAAATACTTCACTAGATACTTCATTATCTTTCTTTCATACTTAAATATTTTAGATGATCAACACCCTTCTTACATAGAAATATCATTAAATTAGTATTCTTTAGTGACCAACCTATATGAATAATTATATAGTTTCTTAATCCTCTATCCTTAGATTTTATTCTTCAAGTTTTGTTGTTTGTCAACTTATTTGAATTCCATCTAAGATCTCTTCATGATCTTAAATTATTTCATTCTCTCAAGGTTTCTACCCATACATTTTTTTAGCCAATTTATTTATATGTCAATAATTTAATAGAGTAAATAAATTGGATCTATATTCCATATTCTCTATAATTATCTTACTTTTAGTCATATTTACTTTGGGTGCACTATTTTATAACTCTACTTTGTTGTTTACATCTTGTACTTGGGTTTCTCATGTTATCCCCAACTCATGACACATGCCCTCCTTGTCAACACTTAATTTCTCTTCCTATCCTTTATTTAGCCATCCATGCACTATTTCTAGTCAAGTAAATCTATTTTTTATGAAAATATACAGTCCTATTTGGTTGATTAAGGGTCACTATAGGTTTAAGCATATCAATTTTAGTTTATTGATTTTATAGTTGTTGATGTTGTTTATGTTATTCCTGTAACTTATTTTTATGTATTCCAAACCCATTGAATATAAGAAAAATAATTTAGAGTCTATCTTTCATATATTGACTTTATTTGCTATTCTAGGTTATCATTGACAATGTAAAACCTTGGATAATCTAATATTGTAATATTTTATTTAAAAATAAAAAATAAAAAATGTATTTTCTTTACACATGTGAGTAAAATGTACTCATAATTAATCAAATTAATTTGATTAATTACTCACGAACTAAGAAATCTAGCACATCATCTAAAAAATCTAATTATTGTCATTAAGGTTTATCATATCCAATCTTGGTGTTTTTCTTATTGTTAATATATTTATCAATTGTAATATGTATCCTTAAAATATATAGGACCAATAACACATTTAATCTTTATGTTTCTACAAGGGAAAGTGCACAAATATGGGGGACCAAAAAGGGGTCTTAAGTGGCCACTTTTTTCTAAAATCAGAAAAGATTGATCTTGGATGAGAAATTGAAGATAGTGACACTCAAAATTTAAAGATGTAACAAAAAAAAGAGTCTTAGTGCTCCAAATCTACTTTCTAAACTACTTGTTTTAAAATGGTAGAGATTAAGGGGTTGAAAAAGAGGGGCCACATAAATTAGTCATGTTTTAAAAAAAAAAACATAACATAGCATCTAGTGTGCCCCCCCTAAAATGTTAACTTTTTTTTAGTATTTTAAAAATCGTTTCAATGAGAAGTTAGCTAATGCCATGTAGTTCATCCACAATTTTTCTGCTAATTTTTTAATGAATATATGATTTTTTATTAATTTTCAAATCAAATGCATCCTGAAAAAATAGAAATTTGAGTGTACTCACCCCTTAAATTTTTGAAAATTTAACAAAAGATCATTTTTTAACATGTGTATAATGGAGTCTAGTTTCTAAAAATATAATTTATTTGAAATTTCAATGAATAGTTAAAAAATAAATTAAAAATACCAAACATTGGCTTTTGATAAAAAACAGATACACCGACAAAAGAAACTAAAGATGAAAACCTTAACATACTCAAAATGTGAAAAAAATTACATGGTTAGATAGGTAAGAGAGAACTTAACATTACCATGGTTTTTTCTAAATTGGACTTGAAAAATGTGCAAACCTAATGTGGAGCACACTTGAGATTACGTCAATTTTTTTAGAATCTGGAAAACACATCTTTGGGCATTGGAAAGTTAGTCCAAGCCTTTGGGTTAGAAGCCTAAGGAAAATCCAATCCAAAGGCTTGGAAATTTCCAAAGCAGACCAAAATGCAAGTGCATTATAATACACTCACATTATATCAAAGAAAAACATAACGTGAGTGTGTTATAACACACTCACGTTATGTGTGATTTGACATAACGCGCTCATGTTATGCTTTGTTAAAGTTTTTTTTATATATGCATGTTTGTATGTATGCATGCATGCATGCATGAATGTATGTATGTATGTATGTATGTAAAGGGTTTATGGTTGAGGGTATAAGGTATAGGGTTGAGGATTAAGGGTGTAGTGTTTAGGGTTTAAATATAGGGTATAGGGTTGATGGATAATGTTCAATATTTAGGGTATAGGGTTTAATGTATAGGGTATAATGATTCAGTTTAAGATATTGGTTATAGGGTATTGGGTATTGGGTATTGGTTTTATGTTGGATGTTGTGGTTGTGTTGCTAATCTGTGGTTGTCATTGATGTCAACACTATTAGCTTTGGTGTCTTGAAGGTTGTATATGTCGAGGATATTGAGAAAATTACAATAAATATGTTGAAGGTTGCCTATGAAGCTGTGAAGTTCAGTGTGATGTAAATTTTAGTATGTTAGTATTCAGGTGTTGCGCTTTAAAGGGTTTGTTGGTGAGCCTATCTAGTTTATCCTCCAGAAGGTTTAGAGGTGTGCATCAAGATTTGTACAAGTTGTGAGTTTTTGTGTTCCTACACTTATTTTGTTACTGTAGCTGGTGGTTCTGGAAGAAGAGAATGTGTTTCTTGTAATTTGAGTTGTTGTGTATGCTCCTGCGATGTTTGTGGATGTTTCTAGATCAAGATATATCATTGTTGCATGTTTGGGTTGATCGGTGTGCTTGTGATCGAAGATTTTTCCTTTGCATGTTCGGGTTTTCACGTTATTGGCCGACATGGTGGTTGTAGCGTGTAGTGGATCCTTGTGGATTAATTTTTGTATGATTGGCATGTTTGAGGATGTTGTTTTAGGTCTTCATTATCTTGTGATTGACTTCGGTTGGTGCGCATTGAGATTTTCTTATGAATTGGGCTGACAGTTTGCATTCATCTATTATCTTATTTTTGGCTAAAAAAGTTGTTGATGTAATTCCATGAAGCGGATATATAAGAGCGATTGTTTCTTCATTTTGTAGTGTGTGGTGTATGTGAGAAGTGTGTATGTGAAGTATATGTGCAAATAAAGATTAGATCATTCGATTGTAGAGCAGAGTGAGAAGAAGATTGAGCGAAGTGTGAAGAAGTATTTATGTGATTAATTGGAACTATAATAAGGATTTTGCAGAAGCTAATTCCTTAGTTCAAATCCTTCAGATGGTTTTAATCTAAATGTTTATGTAAGATAGTGTGTCTTCTTTGAGTAGTGAGCTCTAGACAGTGTGCCTGAATGCATGTGCATTCCCATTATTCATCTTTATACTTTTAATAGGGTATAATATTGTGTACTAACATCCACCATGGTTTTCTCCCTTAACAGGGTTTCCACGTATAAAATCTTGGTGTTCTTTGTGTCTCTGATGTTGTGATTGTTTATGCTTAATGTTCTTACATCAGATTTGAGATTAAGTTGGATAAATTTTAATAAGTTTGAATAGTCTATGACAACTGATTCACCCCCCTCTCAGTTGTCTATCCTTGTATTTCCAACAATTGGTATTAGAGCAGGTTCCTTTGAAGAAGTTTAATTGCTTGAGGTGATTCAAGATGGCATCATACAAGAAGGATAGTCCTAGATTTGATGGTACAAATTACTCTTTGTGGAAGGCTAGAATGGAGTGTCATTTGAAATTCATTGGTGAACCCTTCTGGAAGATTACAAAGAAAAAATATACTATTCCTCGGAATGGTCCCTCTACTCCTGATGAGATCAAAGAAGATGAAACTAATATCAGGGCTATAGAAGCATTATTGAGTGCTTTGATAGATTCAAAGATGATTAATATAATGGGTCTAAGAACAACACATGAGATCTGGAAGAAGCTGGAAAAATTATATGAAGGAGATGCACAAGTGAAAGTTGATAAGCTACAAATTCTTAAAGGCAAGTGGGAAAACATGAAAATGAGCGAAGATGAAAACAATATTTCTTTTATGCAAAAAGTAAATGAACTAGTGATGGGTATTAGATGTGTTGGTGGAACCTTGGAAGAAGAAGAGATTGTGGCTAAAGTGCTAAGATCATTTCCTACTTCTTACAAAATGAAAGCTCATGCTATTGAAGAGCTCAGGATGGTAAAAAATGTGACAAGAGATATGCTAATTGGTAAACTTGTTGCCTTTGAGTTGAGTGAGTTTGGTGAATCTACTCCTAAGATAGAATCTGCATTTAAAGCTACTGTATCTAGAAGAAACAAACAAAGATATGATCCGAGAGAAAGTTCTAGAAAGACATTCAAGTATGAAGATGAGATGAAACAGATTAAAGATGAAGAAAGAGAGCTAGAAGAACTAGAAACATTGATTGTGAAAAGAGAAGCCAAAGGACATAGTAAGTACAAAGGAAATTTGCCTATTAAATGTTTCTCTTGCAATAAGATAGGTCATTTTTCATCAAGATGTCTTGAAAGAGTTCGTAGGTCCAAACCTGACAAGCCTAGATTTCAAAAGAAATTTTATTATGTTGAAGGTGTTTTTGATGATGAATCTGATAAAGAAAATGGAAATGAGGATGGATGGGTATTCATTTCTATCAAGGAAAATGGTTTAGTGTCCACTGAATCTGCTAGTAATATGAATGTTGAGAAAGCTCTTGTAGTCAGAATTGAAGAAAAGAATCAGTGGGTGATTGATAGCGGATGCTCACATCATATGAATGGTGACAAAATCAAGTTTGCAAGCTTGGAGAAATATGATGGTGGTGTTGTAAGATTTGGAGACAACACTTCTGGTCTGATTTGTGGCAAAGGCACTATTTATTTTGGTGGTAAACATAATACTGATGTTGTCCTTTATGTAGAAGGCTTGAAGCATAATCTATTAAGTGTTGGATAGATGGTCGATAAGGGATACAATCTTCAGTTCAAAGATGGGAAGTGCAAGATACTGGGAAGTTCTGGAAATGTAATTGCTTTAGGTACAAAGACAAGAGGTAATATTTTTCACTTGAGTGTTGCTGGTAAAAGTTGTTTGATTTCTCAACTTGATGAAAGTTGGTTATGGCATAGGAGGTTGTGTCATGTGAATTTTGATAACATTGTCAAGTTAATCTCCACTCAAGCAGTTAGAGATCTTCCTAAGTTAGTGAAGCCTCCTAACACCATATGCAAGGAATGTTAGATGGGAAAGCAGACTAGAGTTTATTTTCAGAGAAAAAAACATCATTCTAATGGAGTATTGGAGCTGGTGCATACTGATTTGTGTGGTCCCTCCAGAGTTAGAAGTCTACAAGGAGAAAGGTACTTTATGTTGCTTATTGATGATTACTCTAGGATGATATGGGTTGCTTTCTTGAGAGAAAAACATGAAGCATTAGAGAAGTTCAAAATTTTCAAAGCTATGGACGAGAATGAGACAAGTTTGAAGATCAAATGCTTAAGGTTAGACAGAGGAGGTGAGTTCACTTCCCAGGAGTTCAATACTTTCTGTGAAGAGCATGGAATCAAGAGATAGTTATTTGCTCCTCAGACACCTCAACAGAACAAATTTGTAGAGATAAAGATAAAACAATTCTAGATTCTACTAGAAAAATGATGTTGGAAGGTAATTTTCCTCATATCTATTGGAGAGAAGCTATAAGCATTGTTGTGTACACTATCAACTGGGTGAATTTCAATGGTAATTCTGGTAAGAATCCTTTTGAGCTATGGTTTGGTCATAAGCCTAATGTTATATATTTCAAAATCTTTGGAAGTAGATGTTATATCAAGAGAGATGAAGACATAGGCAAGTTTGATGCTAGAAGTGATGAAGGAATATTTATGCGTTACTCTACTAAAAGCAAGGCCTACCGGTGCTACAATAGAAGACTGGAGAAAATGGTTGAAAGTGAAAATGTCAGAGTTGATGAAGACACTATTAGATCATCCAGATACTATGGATATGATTTAGATGACCAACATGATAGTACTGATAAATGAAAGAATGCTCAGACATAGAATCGTCTTAAAATTGTTCTGGTGAATCAAGAGAATCAAGAAGGAGAGACTAGTAGAAGTGCAGAAGAGAGAACAACAGAACCATAAGTTCAAGAGAATCATAAAGTATTGAGGTATGTAAAACTAAATCATTCTGAAGATCAAATTATAGGATATAAGAACAAAGGTGTGTAGAATAGAAGAAGAATTGCAAAAGAGTATTGTCTGATTTCCAAGACTAAGCCTAACAATGTCAATGAAGCATGTAAAGATGAACATTGGATGGAAGCAATGAAGGAAGAGTTAACAAAGATAGAGAAAAATGATACATGGATTCTTGTCCCCAGACCTCAGAATAAAAATATGATTTGAACCAAATGGGTCTTTTAGAATAAGTTGAATGAACAAGGTGAAGTGATCGAGAATAAAGCAAGACCGGTATGTAAAGGATACTCATAGATGGATGGTATTGATTTTGAAGAAACCTTTGCCCCTATTGCTAGAATTGAAGTTGTAATATTGTTTCTTTCTTATGCTACTTTTAAGAACTACAAAGTCTATCAAATGGATGTAAAATCAACATTTTTGAATGGTGAACTAGAAGAAGAAGTATATGTTGCGAAACCAAATGGATTTCAACTGACTGATAAGGGAGATATGGTTTTTTGATTGAAGAAAGCACTATATGGACTCAAGCAAGCCCCTAAACCCTAGTATGCTAGACTGGATAAATACTTGTTGAAGCTTGGATTCAATAAAGGTACTGCTGATAGTAATCTGTATTTCAAGATGGATGATGATAAAGAGTTGATTATTGAAGTCTTTTTTGATGACATCATTTTTAGTGGTGATGATGACTTGTGTATAAAGTTTGTTGATGAGATGAGAAGTGAATTTTAAATGTCTATGATTGGAGAGATGAAGTTCTTTATAGGATTTAAAATCACTCATTTAGACAATGGAATCTTTATATCTCAATCAAAATATGTAAGATAGTTACTGAAAAAGTTTTGCACAGAAGATTCAAAGCTTGTTGGTACACCCATGGTGACCGGATGCAAGTTAACATAGAATGATGATTCTCCTAAGGCTAATCAGACAAGATACAGGTCAATGATTGG
Organism: Sequoiadendron giganteum; assembly: GCA_007115665.2. Lineage (NCBI taxonomy): Eukaryota > Viridiplantae > Streptophyta > Pinopsida > Cupressales > Cupressaceae > Sequoiadendron > Sequoiadendron giganteum. Next base: position 298,420,011 of record CM021104.1, on the reverse strand, counting down.
TTGATTACTTTATTTTGACTCAGTCTAGATCTGAAATCATGAATGTTGTATGCATGGTTGCTAGATATCAAGCTGATCCAAAGGAATCGCATGTGACTACTATAAAGAGAAATGTTAGATACTTGAAAGGGACAGTTGACTTTGGCCTTTGGTATCCTAAAGATGATGATCTTACCTTGAGAACCTTTACTGATCCAGATTGGGTAGGTGATGTGAATGACAGGAAAAGTACTAGTGGTGGTGCCTTCTTCTTGGGGAAGAAGTTGGTGTCTTGGTTAAGTAAAAAGAAGAATTCTATTTCCTTATCTACTGCTGAGGCATAATATATTCCTACTTCAAGCAATTGTACTCAAGTATTTTGGATGAAGAAGTTGTTGAGAGATATCAGAATTGAGTATGATGAGCCTACTACTATATTTTGTGATTATTCAAGTGCAATAAACATTTCTAAGAATACAATGCTGCATTCAAAGACAAAACATATATCTATCAAATATCACTATTTGAGAGAAAAGGTGAGTGACAAAGAAGCTAGATTGGAGTATGTGCCCACTAAGGAACAAATTGTAGACATATTTACTAAGCCATTTCCTAAGGATAATTTTGAGTATCTCAGAGGAAAGTTAGGGGTGATTTCCCCTCCTAACCAGAACTAAGATGCAAGTCTTTGCATCAGTCTATGCATTTACAAGTCATATCTTGTTTCAGATTGATGTTATGGGGGTTGCTACTTAGGGGGAGTATTCAGATGATTCATATATGTGGTTCAGAGCTTGTGTACCTTTTCCATTGATGTCAAAGGGGGAGAAGAGTGATGTGAAAAAATAAGGGGGAGAAGAACAATATGAGAAGATAAAATGTGTAAAAGGGAGATTGTTGGAAGAAGAGTTAGTTGCATTGATGGTGTATTTTTCACATCATGTGTTGCCATCAATACCAAAGGGGGAGATTGTTGGATGCTATGGTTGTGTTGCTGATATTTGATTGTCATTGATGTCAACACTATTAGCTTTGGTGTCTTGAAGGTTGTATATGTCGAGGATATTGAGAAAATTACAATAAATATGTTGAAGGTTGCCTGTGAAGCTGTGAAGTTCAGTGTGATAAATTTTAGTATGTTAGTATTCAGGTGTTGCACTTTAAATGGTTTGTTGGTGAGCCTATCTAGTTTATCCTTTGAAAATTTCAGAGGCGCGCATCAAGATTTGTGCAAGTTGTGAGTTTTTGTGTTCCTACAGTTATTCTATTACTGTAGTTGGTGCTTCTAGAAGAAGAGAACATGTTTCTGGTAATTTGAGTTGTTGTGTATGCTCCTACGACATTCATGGATGTTTCTAGATCATTCTCTTTCATTTTTGAATGTTCGCGTTGATCATTTTTCTTGTGATTGAATATTTTTCCTTTGCATGTTTGGGTTTTCATGTTCTTGGCCGACATGGTGGTTGTAGCGTGTTATGGATTAATTTTTTTATGGTTGGTGTGTTCGAGGATGTTTTTTTAGGTCTTCATTATCTTGTGACCGAATTCGATTGGTGCACATTGAGATTTTCTTATGAATTGGTCCGACAGTTTGCATTCATCTATTATCTTATTTTTGGATGATAAAGTTGTTGATGTAATTCCATGAAGTGGACATATAAGAGTGATTGTTTCTTCATTTTGTAGTGTATTGTGTATGCAAGAAGTGTTTATGTGAAGTATATGTGTGAATAAAGATTAGATCATTTGATTATAGAGAAAAGTGAGAAGAAGATTGAGCGAAGTGTGAAGAAGTATTTTTGTGCTTAACCAGAACTATAATCAATCTTTTGTAGAAGCTAATTCCCCAATTCAAATCCTTCAAATGGTTTTAATCTGAATGTCTATGTAAGACAGTGTGTCTTCTTTGAGTAGTGAGCTCTAGGAAGTGTGCCTGAATGCATGTGCATTCCCATTATTCATCTTTATACTTTTAACAAGGTATAATATTGTGGACTAATATCCACTGTGGTTTTCTCCCTTAATAGGGTTTCCACGTATAGAATATTATTGTTCTTTGTGTCTCTGATGTTGTGATTTTTTATGCTTAATGTTCTTACATTAGATATGAGATTAAGTTGGTTAAAGTTTAATGAGTTTGAATAATCTGTGACAACTGATTCACCCACCCCCTCAGTTGTCTACCCTTGTTTTTCCAATAGTTTAGGGTTTAGGGTTCAAGGTTGAGGGTATAGGCTATAAGGTTGATGGTTGAGGGTGTAGGGTTTAGGGTTTAAGGTGTAGGGTTGAGGGTTGAGGGTATAGGGATGAGGGATAGTGTTCAAGGTTGAGTGCATAGGGTATAGGGATTAGGGTTTCAAATATTTGGTATATGGTTGAGGGTATTGGTTTATGGTTCAGGGTATAAGATATATATTTAGGGTTGAGGATATAGAGTATAGGGTTTAGGGTATAAGGTTGAGGGTAATATGGTATAGGGATGTGGGTTGATGGTGTAGGGTTTAGGGTTTAAGGTATAGGGTTGAGGGATAGTGTTTAGGGTTGAGGTTATATGGTTAAGTGTATAGGGTATAGGGTATAGGGTATATGGATTTGGGTTTAGGATATTGGGTATAGGGTTGAGGGTATTGGGTATAGGGTTTAGGGTACAAGGTTGAGGGTGTAAGGTATAGGGTTTAAGGTTGAAGGTTGAGGGTTAAGGGTTGAGGGTTGAGGGTTGAGGGTTGAGGGTTGAGGGTTGAGGGTTGAGGGTTGAGGGATAGTGTTTAGGGTTGAGAGTATAGGGTTAAGTTAATAGGGCATATAGATTAGAGTTTTAGATATTAGGTATAGGTTTGAGGGTATTGGTTTATGGTTGAGGTATAAGGTATATATTTGGGGTTGAGGGCATAGAGTTGTAACATCATAAATTGTCACCCTTGACAATCACACTAGATTTCCCCCCCTCCTATGTGCTTAGACCTAATTATAACCTAATATCCTACATTATGTGTTTTGTGGCCTATTTGAATATTTATCAAGAAATTAGATGTACAAAACCATGATAAATATTTAATATTTTTCTTGACACTTTACACCTTACAAAATAGAGTTGGGACTAAGTCACCCTAGGTGACTTAGTCCCCCTATTTTGGCTCCAAATTTGAATATGTCAGAGTTGGAATTTTATTATTTGAATTTCAAAAGTTCAAAGTTGATTATCAAGATTTCATTTTCAAGAAATTTGAATAATATCTTATAAATACCTAATTATTTAAACATTGAAAACCAATTGGAAATCATTGGAGAAATTATGATCAAGAGCATTATCAAGCAAGTCAAGAGGATTTTTTTAGAGATTTATTGCCTAAATTCAAGGTCAAAGCATCATGTCAAAGTGTGTGTGAGTTTATACATGTTTTTGTTATCATTGTATTTGTGAAATCTAACCCTTGCAGGTATTCAAGTAATTTAAACAATAAATATTTCCTTGAGGATATGTGCATGAATTCATTCCTTTAATAAATTCATTAGTGGGTAGCGAGTTATAGTCCATTGTTGATTCATCATTCCTTTTTATCATTTAGCCCTATCTCTCAAAAGGATAGGCTTTATATCATTGAAATTGCCATTGTGGAAGTGGAAATAATAACACAAGGTTTAACTAAGGAAAAAACCTAAATGGCACAACCCTTACTCTCTCTTTGAATGTGCAAGTTTCAAATCTGAAGAAGATTGGGATAAGTTTGAAGGTCCAATTACCCATTATTGCATTCAAACCCTACACCTTGACAAAAAATGGAAACTCAATTATAGAAATATCCTATAGTGATTCGATAGTGTGACAAGTGGAAATAGAAGGATTTGATCTGGCTCTAGAGGGCTGTGAAAACATATCTGAATTTCAATCGAAGGGACATTATCGCCCTGGGTGACTTAGTCCTCCATTTTCAGCCCCAAATTTGAGCCATAGGTGCATAGTGTCCTGCTTAGTCTATTTCTATTATCTGAACTTCTTTGTGACCTTTTTGTTTTCTATATTAGCATCATAATAGTAAATTGCATCATTAACCTAGTCATTGCATTGCATTTCATTCTAAAATTCATCCTAGATTTGGTCAAGGGTTGGTTGAATCACCTTGTAGGTTGTATGTCAATCATATATCTTCCATGTCCATCAAACCCCCACAAATGATCAAACAATCATCATCTAATCCCATTTATTTAATGAAATAAGGAAAAGGAGTTTAGATACCCAACAAAGGGAGATCTCCCTAAAGGTGTTTCCCTTTTTTCATCATTTTATTTTGGTGAACCCAAAATTTTAACATTGTAAACCTTTTGAAATCTAAAGCAGGTAATCTTAGATCTAGGTCTAACATTCCATTGTATTGCATTGCTCATTTAGGTATTCATTTTTGCATCAAAAAAGGCATAAAATTCAAAAATTTACATACAATATTGCATCATAGGTTGAAATAGAATTAATTTCATTCATCTTAGGTCAGATCTACATTCAAATTGCATTCCCAAATCTGCATTAGGTCATTTAAATTTGAAATCAAATTTGAAATTTCTCATTGCATTCATTTAGGCATCATTCATATATCTAAAAAAGTGAAAAAAGTTCATTATTTTATTCAAAATTGTATCATCACCATTTTCAGATTTCAGCATCTTAAAATTAGTCAATTCTTGTATTTTACATATGGAAATTGCATTTACAATTGTCTTTTATTGTTTGAAAATTTTACTAATTGTTGCACACTTGCATTGTGAGTTACACAATCATAAATTAAGCACATAGACCTGAGATCCTTAAACAATATAAAAAACACTCAAATTTTGAATTAAATTACAAGAACCTATACAATACATATTCACCCTACGTGAGCTAGTCTTGCCAAATTGAGCTCAAACTTATTGTGCAAAATAATGTCTCTAGTCTCTACTCAGATCTGCCATTAGTTTCTGAATATCACTCCTATAATTGTTTGTTTTTCTAAAAACATTGCTAGCTTGACCCATAGGTCATAACATCATGTTCTCATTGTAAAAATATTGTGTTGTCATAATTCATGTTCTATTGTTAGATCTTTTTGAGCATTTCAAGGAATTTTTGTCACAAGCATGTCACAATGAGTTTATTTCCCCTCTTTTGATATTTTTCCTTGATCCCTCTCCCACCATCTCTCCTATGTGATTTTAGCTTAGTGAAAGAGAATACAATCTTTGACAATCATGACACACATGTTTTTTTATTGATATCTCACCTACTTTTGAAGAAGATATTTTGGTGTTAGAAGATCCAATCATTGAGCATCGTGAGATTCTTGTTTGTTTCTCTCCTAATACCTCTCCTACTTGGGAAGATATTATTGGACAAGAGGATGACGTCATTGATACATTTATTTCACAAGAAAATGAGATGGATTGCATATATATGAAGATGTTAAGGTGACATTAGATCCCCCATCGATAGAAGTAGTTAAATCCGTTGAGGTTATGAGCGCACAATTGGGTCCTTTAATTGTGTTGGGAATAGGATGCCATTTAATTGCAATCCTAAACATATTTCATGTGTTTCCTAAGTCTTTGGAAAGTGTTCCCCAACAATAGGATCAGAAAGAGATTGAATTCAAAAGAAATGAACATGAAAATTGACATTTATAATTTTTCCTAAATAATAGGAACAGGTGGGGGTGTACATTTTGAGCTCCTACAAGTAGGAGCACATGGGGAATCCACATGGAAGGTGGAACCCACCTTGCTTCTGTTAACTATTTGGAGGTTTGATAGCACTTCTGTAATGCATGTCTGGTTCCTACAAAATAGGGATTGATAATTAAAAGAGTGGAGTGGCAGTATCAGTTCAGTTCAGTTCAGTTATGGTTTAGTTATCTTCAGTTGTATGTAGTCATCTTGAGTTGCATGTTGGTTGAATTGAGTTACATGTAGTTACTTTGAGTTGCATGCTAGTTGACTTGAGTTGCATGCAGTTATTTTGAGTTGTATGTTAGCTGACTTGAGTTGCATATTAGTTGACTTGAGTTGTATGACTAATAAATTCAGTTGCATGACAGATAACAGGTTGATACTTTCAGTTAAGTGGGGGTGACCAATCATGCATATTGTTTGCATAAATTGATGGAGAGATGTTTTAGTTAACTCATATTGACTTGGACCTACCTTGGGCACCCAAGTTGGCATCTTTCACTTAACACCTTTTGCATGAGAAGATATTTACAAGGTTTAGTTAAGCGGGCCCATTCTTGGGCACCAAATTTGAGGTGAAGCTTCCAAGTTATCTTCAAGACTAGAGTTTAGTTAAGTGATCAGTTTGGGGCGCCAAATTTGAGGAAGACTTTGGTTTGACTTCTGTTTACATGGTGAAACTCAACTTGCCAAATCTAGGTGTAGGTTTTTGAGAGAAGCTTTATGCTTTGTAATTATGAACTCTTAGGAGTTTACAAAGCTCATAATTTCCTATTTATTGCATCAAGTTGAAGAGAGTTTTATGTGAGTTTATTTCAGGTTGTGAAGAAGCATTGTTGAAGAAAAAGGAAGCATATCAATCAAGGATTGATACAGTGTTATTGTAATCTTATTCTAAGGTTAAATAATACAAGCAATATTAGTTCTGGTGGAGTTTTTTTCCTGAAATGGTTTCTCCATATATATGTTGTGTCACTTCTATCTTTTGTCTACATTCTTCTACAATCTTCTGTCTATTTCTAAAAAAGATAAAATTGATTTAAGCAAAATAATCACATACAAAGAATTGATCTAAATAGATTAATCATGCACAAATCATTGTGACAAAGAATACTTAATTAGATTTATAGTCACATAGTTTTACCAGTTTTAAGCTACAAATATTACCTTCATTTTAAACATTTGGTATTAGAGCTAATGGTTGGGTAGAGTTTGGGATGCCTTTCTCTTAAAATTTTCAAGGTTTTTTTGGTTGTAGTGGTAGATTTTAATATTGTGCTATTGCAGATTTGTAAAAGAAGTGTGTTTCAATAACCTCTACTTCTCATCTAGATATTGAGAGATTCAATGGATCTAGTTATGAGATGTGGAAACTAAAAATAGAGGATCTCCTTGAAGAGAGAGATCAATGGTTAGTTTTTTGTAATGATAAGAAGACACCTTCATCTATGTCAGATGAGGATTGGGCTAAGCTTGATAAGAAGGAAAGAGGAACCATAAGATTATGTCTTGCTAATGTTGTTCTCTTGAATCTTTCAGATGAAACCACCACATATAAATTGTGGAAGAGGATAGGTGATATCTATCAAGCCAAAAGTCTTACTAATAAGTTATATATGAAAAGACAATTATATTATTTAAAGATGAAAGATGGTGATTTTGTTGCACATCATTTAAATGCTTTCAATTTGATTCTGAGTCAGTTAGTATCTATAGATGTAAAGCTAGAAGATGAAGATAAATGCATTTTTTTACTTTGTTCTTTACTAAAGTCTTGGGAAAATCTAATTGTTGCTATCAGTGGTAGTGGTGCGGATCCTAAGATGGACAATATAATTCCTACTCTCCTATCAGAGGAGATGAGGGGAAAGTATAAAGAGGAATCCCAAGATGCCTTGTTTGTAAGAGGTAGGCCTAAGAAAAAGGAACCTAAGGGAGACAAGGAAAGGGTAAGTCCAAAGGATGGTCTTAAACCCCTGGTAAGAGTAAGTTAAAGTGTTGGAACTGTGGGAAATCGACACATGTGAAGAAGGATTGTAAGAACAAGAAAAATAGTTTTGATTCTTCTACAGAGGAATCCTTGGATGAAGGTAATGATGCATTGATCATTTCATGTAAAATTTTTAGTGATGACTCTTTTCTTGATTTTTCAGAGTGATCTTCATGGAGAGGATGGTAGTCATGATGCCATGTGTAGCTCATACCACGGTTCAATGGGAGTTTTTGGTAGTGAAGTGGATGAATCATTGGTATGGTTATCTTCATGTGACTGGGGATACATTTTCTTGGTTTAGAGTGGTTTCTATTATGTCATGGATTACTTTTGTTGCATTTATAGTTTGGCATGGTACTTGTTCTCTTGAGACTAGGATTTTTATGTATATTATGATGCATGTGATCTCCTTGGAGGAGATGGTTAGATCATGGATTCCATGTTTATGTTTCTAATTCATGATTGGAACTTTGAAATTGATTGTAGTAGTTATCTTTGTATTGGGTACATTAATCATTTGTTTGATTACTTCATGATGGTGTTGTGTTGCATTTGGAGTTTGGCATGGATTGGTTGGTTACAGGTCCTCATGGATACTTGGAGACATAGGTGAGGCTTGAGTTCTCTTATAGTTAGAGATATGTGTTGAGATGGTTACTTTTGATGAGATTTTAGTAGGAAGCCCGAGGAGCCTACAACTTGGTTGGATGTGAGTTCAACACACTCAGCGGTTTCATATGCTTCTAAAGAGGCAGTTTGGTTATAGAGACTTTGGAAAGGTATTGGTTTTAATTACAAGAAAATTAGACTTGAATGTGATAGTCAAAGTGCTATTTGTTTAGCCAAAAATCCTATGTATCATGCTCGTACTAAGCATGTTGATGTTCAGTATCACTTTGTGCAAGAAATGGTTGAGAGTGGGAAGGTATTAATTGAGAAAGTTGACACTTTGATTAATGTTGCATATTATTTTATGAAACCAATTTCTATAGATAAGTTCTCTTGGTGCAAGAAGGCCATTGGCCTTGAGTCCTATACTTGATTTATAATAATGATTCCTTATTTAAAATAATTGCAATGTATAATGTCAAGTGGGGAAATGTTGGGAATAGGATGCCATTTAATTGCAATCCTAAACATATTTCATGTATCTCCTAAGTCCTTGGAAAGTGTTCCCCAACACTAGAATTAGAAAGAGATTAAATTCAAATGAAATGAACATGTAAATTAACATTTGTAATTATTCCTAAATAATAGGAACATGTGGGGGCATCCATTTTGAGCTCTTACAAGATAGGAGCACATGGGGGGCCCACATGGAAGGTGGAACCCACCTTGATTCTATTAATTGTTTGGAGGTTGATAGCACTTCAGTAATGCATGTCTGGTTCCTACAAAATAGGGATTGATAATTACAAGAGTGGAGTGGTAGTATCATTTCAGTTCATTATTAGTTTAGTTCAATTTAGTTCAGTTCATTATTAGTCTAGTTCAATTCAATTCAGTTCAGTTATGTTTCAATTATCTTCAGTTGCATGTAGTCATCTTGAGTTGCATGTTAGTGACTTGAGTTGCATGTATTTACTTTGAGTTGCATGCTAGTTGAAATGAGTTGTATGCTAGTTGACTTGAGTTGCATGTAGTTATTTTGAGTTGCATGTTAGTTGAATTGAGTTGCATGTTAGTTGACTTGAGTTGTATGACTAATAACTTTAGTTGCATGATAGATAACAGGTTGATACTTTCAGTTAAGTGGGGATGATCAATCATGCATATTGTTTGCATAAATTGATGGAGAGATATGTTTCAATTAACTCAAATTGACTTGGACCCACCTTGGGGGCCCAAGTTGGCATCTTTTAGTTAACACCTTTTGCATGCTAAGATATTTAATAGGTTCAGTTAAGTGGGCCCATTCTTGGGTGCCAACTTTGAGGTGAAGCTTCCAAGATATCTTCGAGACCAAAGTTCAGTTAAGTGATCAGTTTGGGGTGCCAACTTTGAGGAAGACTTTGGTTTGACTTCTGTTTACATGGTGAAACTCAACTTTCCAAATATAGGCATAGGTTTTTGAGAGAAGGTTTATGCTTTGTAATTGTCAACTCTTAGGAGTTTACAAAGCTCATATTTTCCTATTTATTGCATCAAGTTGAAGATATTTTTATGTGATTTTATTGCAATTTGTGAAGAAGAATTGTTGAAGAAAAAGGAAGCATATCAATCAAGGATTAATATAGTTTTATTGTAACCTTATTCTAAGGTTAAATAATACAAGCAATATCATTTCTAGTGGATTTTTTTCCTGAAAGGGTTTCTCCACGTATATGTTGTGTCACTTTTATCTTCTATCTATTTCTACAAAGGATAAAACTGATTTAAACAAAATAATCACTTATAAAGAATTGATCTAAATAGATTAATCATGCACAAATAATTGTGACAAATAATACTTAATTAGATCTACAGTCACATAGTTTTGCAAGTTTTAAGCTACAAATATTACCTTCATTTTCAACAAATTATTGGACCTCCTAAAATTCCTCTATAATGGACCTCCTATGTCACCTCTCATTATAGGACCTTCTAAACCTCATGGCCATATCCTAAACTTTGTAAAATAACTCACTAGAAATCATGTGTTGAAGCAACCAAGCTATAAAATAGCTTCTCACACATATAACACTAGAAATAATAAGAAATAAAAACAAACACCAACATCCATTCCATTACCTCACCCATTCCTCCCACCCACATCTAAAATTTCACAGCATAGTGGTAAATAATATGATCTTGTTGAGAAACTTCATAAAACTCCTGCTAAGATATCCTCGTGGGATTTGATTCAAACATCACCTATCTATCATTTCATGCTTCAAAATTCTTTACAAAAAGTGTTGAATGCACAAGATAACTTTGAGGGGGGTGACTCATTTGTACCTTAAAACTTTAAAACCCTCACAAACATTCAAATCCACATTAATTAAATTAAACCTTACTTTGTTAGAATGTTTTATCATTAAAGAAGATAAAAAAAATATAATCAAAGCAACACCATGCACAAGGAACACTAAATTTATGTGGAAAACCAAAGAAGGGAAAAACCACAGTGAGGATTAGATCACAATATAAAGTAATATCAACACCAATTTTGGAGGGCTCACTACCCAAAAGAAAGAAATGCTCACCGCCATAATAGAAAAGAATATAGAGAAGAGTGTTACAATGAGAAATCCATCTCAATAAAATAAAAAAATTCCACCACATCATCACTAACACCTTCATAGTCTTATTGAAGATTGTATACACCTTTTTCATATTGCTTCCAGTAATCTAACACATGAAATCTCACACTAAACTGCACAAATTTTCACCTCACAACTCTGCAATTTGCATCATTCACATCACACACACCTATCTTATCATCCCTCAACAAATCAACACATATTTATACCATCTTCAACCTTGAAAACATTTTCCAAGTCAGATATGCACCTTAATTGTGGAAATTCAAATTAGGCCAGCACCAAAACTATTACATTGGTGGTTGCCATTGCACCAAAAGATTCACTTGTTAATGCATGATACAACCGCCAAATTTTATACAGGATCCATAGGAGGCGGTTAAGCCATGTCATGAACCCAAGTGTTGTGCTGCACAAGGAAGAACAAGGGACACACCATCTTGCAACAATCCCCCCTGTGCAAGTGAGGGGTTCAAACTTGTGACCTTGGCTCTGACATCAACTGTTATAGTGGTGGTTGTCATTTCAGCAAAAGATTGACCTGTTAATGTCCAATATAATTTCTAGATTTTATACAAGATCCGAAGGAGGTGGTTAAGCCGTGTCATGAACCCAAGCACCATGTTGCACAAGGAAGACTAAGGGACACACCATCTTGCAACAAAAACATTCCCATGGTGGAAAGGAATGAAGATAGACCACAAAACACCTTAACTTAGACCTAAATCCACTCATTCATGCCACACCACACTTCCACAAACACCAAAGAAAATCTATAATTAGTGTAAACACCCAAGGTCAGTCGAACCCACGTAAACAACATTAACATTTAAGTACATGCTTACTAAAATCCAAAGATGAATCATAGACCACAGACCACACTTGAAAATGATCTAAAATATTCCATAAACACCATAAAATATAATAAATTCCTTTGCAAAAAAAATCACTTGAAGAATGTACACACCTAGTACACTCAAATTTTGCCATACATTGCAACTCAAGAAACTGAATTCTAAAGCACCAAAATTTAAACAACTTAAAATAAAGAAATATAGAAACACTATTGGTATCCATCCATATCTTCAAGACCTAAAATCACTCTGCAAAGAAATGTGAAGAAAAAACATTTCTCCTAGACACATCTACAACACATAATTCACACATTGGTGAACACAACTTCCTTTGCATAATGATCCAATAGACCAATTTATGTATGAAACACCTCTAAAAACCTTTGACCAACATATCCAAACCACACAAGTAGATCTTCAACATAGAAGAAATGCAAAGCAATCCAAAATGCTACTTTGTAACACAGAACACCACTGCAACACACTATTTCCTCTTTTTATTCAAATTTTCTCAAAAGCACTTGGAAACCAAACACCAGAGACAAATATTTAGTAGTTCCTCATCATCACCAATCCAACTAAAACATAGCAACTCAACCATACATCCATAGACATAATCTTATCAAAGCAACACTAGAGGTTGACACCATTAGCTTACTAATGACAACATAATGCAACTAATCAAAGCATCATCAATGACAACATCAACTCAATACCAATTGCTCACACTCTTGCAACAATCTCCTGCTCATATAGTTGACACCAATGAAAACACAAAAGCTTGTTGACATCAATAACAAAACCAATTGTACATACTTGCAACAATCTCCCCCTTTTTCATTGATGGCAATACATGATGTGAAAAACCATCAACAACAAACATAAAAAATTAGATCCTCAATATTATGCTCCATACCAACTCATTATCTCTTTTATCCCCTTACACAACTAACTCATTACTCTCTCTCCCTTTTTCATCTATCCCATCGTATTTTTCACATGACTCATTCTCCACCTTTGAAAGCAATGGCAAAGGGAAACAGATTTGCATCTCTTCCATTGATACCAAACAACCTTATACTACTCCACAACTTCCTTTCCTTTACTACTCTACATACTCCCCCTTAGGAGTACATACAATAATACATAAATCAACCACTTCACAATGAAAAAACTCACTCATACTAATTGCAAAAACCAATAATGCCACTACCTACTCCCCTTGAGAGGTATCCACCAACATTAGTCTAGATCAAAGAATGAATCTTGAGATCCACTAGATTGATGCATCTCCTTATGCATCTAGTTCAAATAAGGAGGGTAAATAACCCTCAACTTCTCCCAAAGATAATCAAAAGTATCCTTAGAAAGAGACTTATTAAATATGTCAGCAACCTGATCCTTTGTAGGCACATATTCAGGATTCACTCTATTCTCTACAACCTTTTCTCTCAAAAAGTGATACCTGATTGAGATATGATTTTTCTTTGAATGCATTACTGGATTCTTTGATATATTGATATCACTTGTATTATAAAAAAAAATAGAAATTGGTTTATCATATACCACTTTGATATCCTTTAATTTTTTTCCTCATCCACAACACTTGTGTGCAACAAGATGTTGCTACAATATATTCTACCTCTATAGTAGATAAATACATTGAATCTTTTTTCTTGCTTAGCCATGACACCAATGACAATTCTAAATATTTTTGACATCAATGACAACACCAACTACATATACTTGCAATAATAAGTTGTTGTCCCTCCTAGTGTGCAATTGAATGATGTGGAAGCTTTGTTGAGAGTATGAATTCAGCTAGTGTGGACATTGTCTTTCATCAAAATGAATTACCCCCTTTAGAAATGTAAAAACAAAATTTTGCCTTGAGGATAATGGTTGTTATTAACATGACTGGGATTAGGCATACCCTTATTGGCAATGGTTTAGGGCTTAATTCTTGTAGTGTTAACCTTTTAGACAAAATTAGAGCAAACAAGAATAAAAATCAACCAACTACTTTCTCTATCCATGGTTTTGACAATGTGGGAAAAAAATCGCTTGGTGTAATAACAATACCAGTTAAAGTTGGTCATGTTGTGTTGCAAATTCCCATCCATGTCATGCCCCATGATCCTTCATATAACCTTCTCTTGGGTAGACCATGGATTCATGAGATGAAAGGAGTGCCTTCAACACTTCATCATTTAATGAAATACACTTATAAAAACAAGGTCTACATGGTAAAAGCTCATCTTAAATCCAAAAATTGTTTACAAACTAAAACCAAAGTGAAGAGTTCTTTTAGAACATTGATCCCAAGTTCAAAAATGGAACCTTTAAAAATTAAAGATAAAGAGGAGTCCCTTTCATCTGCTATAGATCTTTTGGATTATTATTGGAGATCATTAGACCTCACACCTACATTCATGGGGGAATACAAGATTTCACCATCAAAATCAGAAAAAGAGAAAGAAGTTGTGGTGGTATCCACACAACCCATTGGTGAATCATCAAGAACATCTAATTTGATAACTGCTAACAATGAGGGAGACACAAATTACACATCTACATATGATGAAAGTGACTACAAAAAACCACCTTCTTTGAAAGAAATGGTATCCATTTATGGAAGAGATTATCAGCTTTTGAAATAATTTGGCTATAATAGAAAAGGATGTGGTGTATGAACATGATATTTATGTCTCTGTAGAGCTTAACACAGAAGAAACAACAAGAGGTCTTGTTTATTGTCCTTAAAAAATAATGAAAGCATCAAAAATACCTTCACTTAATCATGCAAGGTTCTCCCAAAACAAATAGCATCGGTTGCTACCCCTTGTCATGTGGTAGTTGTAGTATCACACAATACTCACTACTATGCATGGGGTCATGAATTAAGTTTTATGATATCATATTTCATCTTGCAAGGAGCAACATATGATCATCCATTTTGGGCTCATCTTTTTCCCTACACTTGGGGCCAAGGGGTTGTGTAGCCTTGTGTTAGATGCATTCCTTCTAAAAAGGGATCCCTTTTAATCTCCTTAAAATATTAGTGTAGCAAGTACACCAAAATTTTAAGGGGGCATATAGTCCCCTACAATTTTTTTACATAAGAAATGGTCCCTTTTTAGTGATGATATCATACATATCCTAGAAAGTGTGGCCTTGTCAATGGAAGTGTGGCCTTCTCAATCTATGTTAGTGTCTCTTTAGTGGTGATATTGGGCTTGGTATCCCTTAAAAGTGTAACCTTTCTTGGCATATGATGTTCCCTTTGGTGGTAATATTATGGCCAGTAATCCCTAAACTACGAGCTTTTATTCCATGAATTGTCCTCTCTTGGTAGTGATGTCATGCGTGATGTTCCCTAAGGTGTGACCCTTCATGTATTGAGCAATTACCCTTTCTCATTTTTGCAAAATACCTTTTGTGGTGGTGTTTCTTATAACACCCCTTGATATTTAGCATTGTCTTGGATGTTTATGTGCCTTCTTAGGTGATTTTATGCACCTTCTTTAGTGATTTTGTCATTTATGCATCTTCTTAGGCGAGTTTATGTGCCTTTTAGGCGATTTTATCATTTATACACCTTCTTAGGTGAGGATTTGGCAAGATAGTACATGGATTTAGAATAATGCAGTTTGTTGGTTCATGAATGTGAGCACCCCTTTTAAAACAACCACCTAGCATAACATAACTTTCTTGTTAGTGGAGCCATGTGTTTCATGAGTGTCTACAATAATGCAACTTTCTAGCCTTGTGGAACCCGTCATATTGCATCAGAATCTAGCATAACACAACTTTCTAGCCAATAGATCCATGTATCTCATGAGTGATGTTGCATAACACAACTTTCTAGTCCTCATGGAAGCATTTCTTAATTCAATGGATGAAATTTGGTATTTGAGACTATGAACCCTGATCCTATACCTGCAAAAACACAACAAACAAACATAATATTAGATCAAATATGCAAGGTAAAAATAAGGATTCCCCACGAAATCCATTTACAAAGATTAAACTAGGAAAATAAAGAACAAGATATTAAAGACAAGTAAAATCCTAATTAATCATGCAAATTCTTGATCTCATGGGGGAGTTGGTGTCAATTGGTGTGTCGAAATTGGCCCTTTCCCAACTCCTTTGTAAGCCTAATGATGATTGATCCACTTTGGTTGAATTCCTGCATAACCTAGCTAAGAACTTGATATAGAGAGATAAAAATGGCTATGCTTGAAGATGGATTTGAGTATAATAAGTTTACTGAAATTGTGTATGATAGAATGAGAGGAAGAGTCTCCCATTTATAGATTTCCAAAATGGAAGAGAGAGTGAAATTGAGCAATGTGGGATCATTCAACATCCAATGGCCAAGTTTCACTTGTCAAGATGTGAATGGTTGAAGGTTGAGAACATTTTGGTCAATGTGCATGATAAATGCTATGAGATTCAAATTTGAAATTTGAATGTGGCATGTTGGAAGGAAAAAGAAATGGAGTTAATGTCACTTGGATCAATGCACAAGGACATGTAAGAGGAGTGAATGCCTTGTTGGGAGGACCAATCCCACTTGGATTTTGAATTCAAATTTGAAGGAATATTCCTCCTTTATTCCATGTTGAGAGAAAATAGGCAATTTAATAAATCAAAGTAATTGATTTATTGTGCAAGTTGCATTCTCTAGAGGATTTTAGTGATTGAGATAAAATTAATCAAGATTTGATCAATTTAATGAGAGATTAGATGATTTGACCATTTTGACTTAGATTTTAGGATTGATTTAAATCAAAATGAGAGGAAAATGATTAAAGACTTAATTAAATAAAGATTTGATTTATTTAATTAAAGATGGATGATGTTGGATTTAAACCGAATAAATATTTATTTAATTTAAATGAGATGACTTTAGGGATTAATTAAATAAAATGATTTATTTAATTAAAAGGGGGATTTTAGGGTTAATTAAATTAAATTGATTAATTTAATCAACAGGGGGAGAAAGACCTAATTAAATAAATAATGATTTATCTAATTAAGAGACAAAAGTTGATGATAAGCTAAGAGTGTGATTCAGGAAGAAATGTTGTTAGTTAATCAAGATCAAATGTGCCGAATTGAATTTGTATATTTTCCATGTCTACATTTTTCCCCTCTTTGAAGCAATGTACTTGTTGCATTGATTCAAAGAATAAACTGCTGTGATCAAAGTTCAAAATTTTCTTGATTTTTTAAATGCCCCACTACTGCCCCAGTGGAAGGATTATGTTGGTATATTGCCCCCTCAAGAGACCGAGTGGAAATGTTCGATTTTTCGATCGAGATTGCGATAAAATGTAAGAGGAGTGGTTCTATTGATTAGAGGACGAAAGATAATTCTTTGATGTAGACAATTCTGATGATGTATAGATAGTCATCAGCCATGGGTAGTCTCATGTATATTTTGAGATCTCACACCTACCTAATACTTGGATAGAAATGTTACTAAAGATAGAAGGATAAGAAGAATAAGATGGATGGAAGGAGGATCCACACTAGTTCACATTATTAACGATGATGATGATGATGATTTGTTTATCAGGAGATAGGATTTTCAAAGGGCCAATTAGGTTATGTTTAATAACACACCTAGGTATGATGCATCAAGGTATAAAGAACCAAGATGGTGTTGTACCTAGTGTGATGGACTTTCACTTGACAATCAGATAGGAGTATTCATGTTCACACTTGACATACAAAAACCTTGATAGGATGGACCTAACAAAGCAAGTATTCACCAAGTTATTTTACAAGAATATCCAACAAGCACAATAGACAAAAAAGATAATGATCATTGCCTCATTCCTTTATCTCTAAACTTGTTTTGTTTAGGCATCATCGAGAGGTCCTTGGAATGAGCACAAAATAAGATAAGTCAAAAAGACCAGATAAAGTAAACAAACAAGTTGATGTTCTTCATACCGCTAGCCAAGGCTAAACTACTGCGAGATACTTGATGCTTATGTCCATCGTGGGAAGGATTCATCTTAGTACATGTTGTGATAAGGGTTTTGGTGAGACTGATTGGGTGATAAGCTATTGATACTCTGAGTTGACCAACTTGCTTTCTTACTGACCTAGACTTGAGACTTTTGACGCTTGGGTGTTCACTTTGGAACCTGCTAGACTTGTTTCTAATTCCTTCACCAAAGGATGAAGATGACGATGATTTATTAGGAATGATGATTATCGTGGGTGAAAGCGAGATGAGATGGATGCACCATTTTGGATTTTTCAAATGTTTTTGAGGCTATTTTTGGGTATTTTGAGATTTTACAATGTTTTTGGTATTTTCAAGATTTGTGAATGTTTCTGGATTTTGTGTCTCGGGGGCCAATCAAGGATGGCCTTGCCTACATTTAAGCTCAGAGATGACGTAGTTTAGACGACAATTGACTTGAGTCGATGATAAGATAGATGGGAAAATGGGTTTCCATTATGACAGACGCCTAAAGGAATGACCTAGGGTGTGAAATAGATGGGAAAATGGATTGCCATTGCGACAGACGCCTAAAGGACTGACCTAAAATGTTAAAAAGATGGGCAAACGGATTGCCATTGTGATGGACGCCTAAAGGACTGACCTAAAATGTCTCAGGGAATGATCAAAGATCAACCTTGCCTACGTTCGAGCTCAGAGACGACGTAGTTCGGCCGATGACTCTATTTTTTGATTTTTTGGATTTTTGACATGTTTTGGATGTTGATATGATTTGGATGTTTTTGGATTTTTGTATAATTTTGATGATTTGGATATGGATATGATATCAGTGCTCTGTTTTGGGATTTTGTTGAAAACCAAGCTAGGGTTTGATTGATCAGATTGATGGATTGATAGTTTGACTAAGTGTGTTAAGTCAAACAAAAGTGATAATGCACTCACGTAAACTCTAGGAAGTTGTGTTATCCTAGTGTAAACTCATACATGAGAGGGTAGTTTGACTAAGTGTGTTAAGTCAAACAAGTTGATGATGGATTGGATAATTTGACTAGGTGTGTTAAGTCAAATAAGATGATAATGCACTTGTAAAATCTAGGAAGTTGTGTTATCCTAGAGTAAACTCATGCAGAGGAGGGTGGTTTGACTAAGTGTGTTAAGTCAAATAGGGTGATAATTGATTGGACTTGATTGATCAGGATTTGGAAGCTTGGCTTGGAACAAAATTTGTGTTAGAGTAATAAGTTATTATACTTAATTAATTATATAATACTGGTTAATTAATTAAGTCACTTATTCCTTTAGTTGCTTAAGCTAAACTTAGGCACATTAATAATTGATTAATTATTAAGTGTGCACACTAGGGTTTCATTTAGGGTTTCCCTTTGAGGGTTTCTTGATCTCCTTCTGATCTCTTTGTAATAATTGATCCTTAATAATGCATTTTTACTTTGAGGTTTACATAACATCTTCTTTGGTTTTGCATGTCTTTTGCATGTGACAGGTGATTGCATGCAGGTGATCTTGGTTTGTAACATGGTATCAGAGTTCTAGGCCTGCAGTTGCTTGTTTGTGATATGAAGATATGGCCTTTCAGTGAGTTTCAAGTGCAAGGGTTTGCATAGGCATCTTTTTTGCAAGATTTGGGGGTAGCCAATTTTTCGGGACACTTTGGGCTCAAACGAACATCACCATTGTGTTCGCAGCGCTCCAAAACCCTAGAAACACCTATCAAATCATCCATTTTGGAGCAGTTGATTTTTTAGGCGAATTTTTTTTGCCAGGGAGACCGTACGACCTCCCCGACACGCAATCCGAGGTGATTTTTTTCAAAAAAAAATTAAAAAAGGGGATGATGCCAGAGTGGCGCCACAGTGGTGCACTGCCCGTAGTGCAGAGCTCTAGTGGAGCCCTCCAACCGCATGGCTATGGTGCCCGCTCGGTCTGGCAGTGACCGTCAACCGTCTGGCTAACCGCCGACAGGTCTAGTTTTTTTTTTTTTAAAAAAAAAAATGCCGCCAAGGTCATATGGGCGACCACGCTTGGCCTTGAGGGCCTTTTTTTTTTTGCTTTTGTGCAAAATAAGCAGAATCGGGAAAACAGGCATAACTTTTCACTCGGTTGTCGAAATTGGGCAAACGAGATATTGTTGGAAAGCTGGTTTTGAGCACTATCTAATGTTGCTATTTTTTCTATCAGATTTTGTAGCTGGTGCTTTTTATTTCTATTTGTAGTCAGATGTTTATTTTATGCTTCCAAGCTCATAACTTTTTGCCACAATCTCTGATTTTCGCTATCTTTGTGGCGTTGGAAAGGTATTGAGGAGCTCTATGTTGCTGTCCATGCACTTTTTCTGTATCCATCCCAGGTTGGTCACTTAGTCTAGATTTGGCCCGATGGGTTATTTGGAGATTACTTGGATGTTTTGGCAGTTGGGAGGGTGCAACTTACATCTTTGCATTTCGTTTTCAGTAATACTTCATTCAATAATCAATTGCTGCTTCATAGATTCCAGGGTTGTTCTCGTTTGGAGTTTTCGAGTGTTCCATGGCATCGGGTCTGCTATTGCATCATTATGATTCTGATATGGTTTCTTGTAGACAAAAGTATCTTTCCTTGCTTACCAAATTTTGGTTTCAATGTTACTCTACAGTGCTCTTCCAGTGCTTCTTTGCAGCATGTCATCTCATTGTAGGGGGGTTTTTCCCACTAGGTTTTCCTTCTCTACCTCTTTCTTGCATTTGTAAATGGGTACCTGATCAGGCCTAGTTGTCAGGACCCATCCTTGCTTGCATGCATCTTCATCTAGTGTTTTAGCTTCTTCCTAAGTTCATCTTAAGGGGGGGTGTTAGAGTAATAAGTTATTATACTTAATTAATTATATCATACTGGTTAATTAATTAACTTATTCCTTTAGTTGCTTAAGCTAAACTTAGGCACATTAATAATTGATTCTTAATAATGCATTTTTACTTTGAGGTTTACATAACATCTTCTTTGGTTCTACATGTCTTTTGTATGTGACAGGTGATTCCATATAGGTGATCATGGTTTCTAACAATTTGTTTGAATGATTTGATGTGATGCTGAAGTACACATTAGATGCAACTGATATGGATTGTAAAGAACATCGTCTTGTCAAAAGATGCCATGGGCTAATGGTTCAAATTTTGGCCTTTTTGCTCACAAATTCTTGGTCGATTTGATTTCATGTTTTCCAATGTTTAGATCACCACATAAGTTGGAGGATATAGATCAAGATTTATTCCTGAAGCAAGATGTAAGTATCTTCCCCCAATGTATAGCAATGTATGGAAGGTCACGGGTGGATTCTTGGATAGGTGTGTGGATGGACGGATATGGTAAGCATTCAAAGGATGCAAATTTTTATCTTGTAATAAGATGTTTGAACAGAGGATGCTCATTTGGATAGTGCTTTAAGGCTCAAATAACGTTGAGTAGGATGGTATCAATGAAAATGACCCATGTCAAGATGTTTACCACAAGCAAGTGTAAAGTGTGCACCAAACCTTCATCAAGATCTAGATAAGGTAGATAGATGGTAATGGGTTGGATAAACGGTTCATGGATGAACAGATGATATGGATGAAATGTTGGCTTTATTATGGATGCGATAAGATGCTTTCTCCTGAACTGGCACATGTAGATGCTCGATTCTACACATGACGCCTGTTTTCCAGCTTTTCATCATAGTACCTGTCCAAAGCGCCACCATAGTGGTTTTCACTAAAGGATGATTTTTCTCTTTACTATTTTCAATCCTTTTTCTAATAATTTTTTTTTTGGATTTTTATATTTTTTGTATTTTTCCATGAAATATTTAGGCTCATGCTGAACCACCTGGTGGTGTTGATGTAGATGCTTCTATCATAATGTTCCATTGATATCCTACTTGAAGAAGTTGCTTTGCTAAGATACATGCACTTGAATGCAACTTTTGAGATTCTTGATCTGCTTTGCTGATACAAGAATTAATTTTGTCTTTGTGTGCACATCGTGATAGAGTGCCTTCTGAATCCTTATGATAAATGGTTGCTGCCAACACATGGTCAATGTGAGAACTGGATATCATGCATTGAGTCGTGGATGGCAGAGTGTGTTTAGGAATAAAAGATGGATTGGTTGATAGTTTGGAACCTTTGACTCTCCAAACTTGGGAAGATGAACAATGATGGGTGGATATAGAAGTGTGCATGGAATTAGGACCAACTTCTTGATACACTTTGTATGTTGCTTGAGAAGCTTGCTTTTGCCTTTGTGGACATTTTTGATGGATACTTTTCCCTTTTTGATTTTGCCTCATTGTTTCTTTGACTAATGGAGTTTGATAGGGATAGTATTTATTTGTATTCTTTGGTATCCACTTGTATTTGATTTTTCCTTCATGCTTCTTAGCTTCTTTTTCTTTGATGACATTTTTCACGCTTTGATTTAAATCTTTCTTTCGATGTTGGTCACAATTCGTGGATGGGGTGATGGGTGGATGAAGATTCATGACGTGGTTGGTTGTAGCATTGGCATTGGTTTCATCATAAGGATTCTTCATGCTCCCTATGTTGACATTTTCTTGAGATGAAGTTGCCCCCAGTATTGAATAACCAAGACCTTTATGCTTAGGATTTCCAATAATCTGCATTGGTTCCAGGATACCCTGTTCATGTAGGCCTAATCCTCTGCCTTGATAATTCATCTGTTGAAACATTTTATCTGCAATAGGATATGATTTACCTTGGAAAAAAGGTGTTAATTCTTCTCTATTCTGTGGTGGATCTTCAAAGGTGACAACTTCTTTATTGATGACACAACTTGCCCTAAAAAAGGTAAGTGATCCAAGTTTATAGGTGATAGGATCCTCCATATGTGGGATGACTTCCTGATTCATCTCTTTGGCTTGAGCTTGTGAAATATTATATTTTAATGCTTCTTCAAGAAGTGTTAATGATTCACTATCCACATAAAAGTCTTCTTCATGATTCATTCCACAGGATGTTTTTGATTCACGACTTCTGTAGGAGCCCTCTTCATGACCTATTTTTGTTGTCTCCATAGGATGTTTTTGATTTGAAACTTTTGTAGAAGCCTTATGATATGTCTCCATATGATGTCTCTGATTCATAACTTATGTAGAAGTCTTCTTCATGATCCACTTTTGGTATGTCTTGAGATTTTTCTATACTTTGATCATGTGTATAAATGTTAAGAGTAGGAGACTCTTGTTCCTTGGTAATGATATCAAGAGTATGAGACTCTTGTTTTGAATGAAGATCATCTATGGGTCCATTCAAAGAAAGCATCTCATGGGTAGATGGAGGGGTATGTTCTATATGGATATGATCATCATTTGTGACATCTTGTATAGATAGGAGGGTGTCCATTATATCATTGTAGTAGCTTGGAGATACATATTCTTTATCTCAAATGATTTTGGAATTTCTTTCGACATGCTTTGGATCAAGTTCTTGACATGAGTCAATTTCAAAGAATGGATTGCTTATAAAGGGCTCTTGGATATCTTCATTAGGTATAGGAAGTTGCTCAAATGTCATGAGGTCAAAGGATGTCCATATGTTTTGGAAAGGATCATTGCTAGACTTTGGTAAAAGACATTGTTCATGCTTTGGAATATGTTCTTGAGATATGTCCTCTAACTCGTTAGGTGATGTAGAGACATTTTCAACATGATCATTGGTCGAAGGATCTTGATCATCATTTTCAATGATTGTGGTGGGAATCTGTTTCAAGCTTTGCTGAGCGAGTGGGGCTTGTTGATATGCCTGTATTTGTTGTGCCAACAATGCTTGCAGTTGGTCTTATTGCTGATGTGCCAACAAAGCTTTCTGTTGCGCTTGATACTGTTGTAGGCCTTGTTGATTTTTTTGTTGTCGAGCTGCTTGCAATTGTGCATGGTATTGAGCGTGGGCTTGAGAATGCATTTGTTGGACTTCTTGCAACTTGATGCTAGATGAATTTTCCATTTTTTGTTTTTGCCTTATTGCAAAAGTGAACCTCTAAAGTGTTTAGGACCAATGATGAGATGAAGGATGAAAAGGTGAGGTGTATGGGTGTTTTAATTTTTAGGAACTTTGGATCAATGCTAGACTTTAGGACTTGATTTGATTTGATTTTGATTGAGGATAGTTTGACTAAGTGTCTTAAGTCAAACAAGCTGATAATGTACTTGTAAAATCTAGAAAGTTGTGTTATCCTAGAGTAAACTCGCACACAAGAGGATAATTTGGCTAGGTGTGTTAAGCCAAAAAGGTGATGTTGAGCTTGTAAACCTTAGGAAGTTGTTTTATCCTAGAGGTAAATTCACTCAAGAGGACTGATAATTTGACTAAGTGTGTTAAGTCAAACAAGGTGATGTTGATTTTTCCTAAAGTCTAGCATAAGTGATGTTTTCCAAGGTTTCAAAATTTGTTGGTTAGATGGGATTTGATTGATGTTTGAGGGATGGGTGAAGTGTTTGACTTGATCCTAGATAACCCTACTAGGACCTGCTTGCAAGACCAAGGTAATGAAGAACATGTTTTTCCCTAAAAGTGGTTCAAACCAAAAGACCAATGTTGGCATGAAAACCTAATGACTCAAAATGGACCAAGCACATGTGTGGTTCAATTGTCTATTATCTTGCTTAGGTTTGGTTATTTTTACCACAAACACTTTCTTGATTATGTTTCAAACTGAATGTCCAATGTACCAATTTTATTTCATCCCACAAAGTGCATTGTGTGGAAATCAAATAAATCAAGGCAAAGGTTTCCTAGTGTTGACTTTGGTGAAAACAAATGATGATTAAATTCAAGCACTTAGAAACCTCTAAGGATGGAATCCCTAGGGAAAGCAAGAGCATTTAGATTCGTCAAGGGTATTTATTTTTTTCCTCCAAAGTGTTTGAAATTTTGAAGCTTGTGTGGATATTTATTTTTGAATGTTTCTGATCAAAGCAATGTGTTTTGATTTCAATGACATGCACAATCCTAGGATGAAGAGGACATATTTGTTGGGATCCCACTTGGACGAATCCAGCTATGCATATTCAGTGTGGATGATTAGATATATGACCACACAAGCTCCCCCTTACAGTGCACTCACTTCTCGGGCCAGCCAAGCATCAGTACCCATGAATCTCCCATGGCATACTTTTCATCTCTACAAAAAAACTGCATGTATACGTGGGGTGGCTTCAAAGGACATGACCTTTTGCACCAAAAAATAGTTAAGGATTTTGGTATTTGATAAATAAGGATTTTAATGTGGCCATTCCATTCTTGGGGGACTATCCATGCGGCGAGAGACCATTGATGCCCTTCTCGTCAAAATAATCCTCGTGATTCTTGAACTTTCCTCGAGAATCCACACTTATATACTGGTTGGAAGTCACTTGGCTTTAGCTTGTTCCCAGTTGGGTTGTTCCCTTGGGTGATTACTTTTTCCCACAAGGCAAACCCTCTAAGATAAACAAAAGTGAGCAAGCATATCCCGTAGTTCAATCGACCTTCGTTGAATAACAAAGGGAGAACACTCGCAATATGCCACACTCACACTCACAAGATTGGTTCAGTTTTAATCCCAAAATGAAATGAAGTGTGGAGGAAATTATTTTACTCAACTTAAGATCACCAAAAGATCTTTTAATTTTTAAGATCGTCGTGAGGTGCGAGAGAAGCGCATACATCCTTTTTATAAAATTATCTTAATAAATAATTACAAAACAAAACAACACTTCATTTTAAGTCCACAAAGCAAAAATGAATTCTTTTTAAAGCACCAAAAGGAAAGATGAAGGTTGCCTTGTTCAATTTTTATCCTCAAACCTTATCTAGTAAGTTGTTCTAAAGTTCTTTTTAACCCTTTGTTGCAAAATCGAAAGAAAGTTTGTATTGTTCTTTTTAGAGCCCAAAATAAAAATTAGTGTGTCCTAAAAGCATGAAGGGATAAAATCCTTAAACTTGGAATTATAATTGCTTCCAAGAGTGTCTAAAGACACTTGATACAATAGAGAAACGATGTCACAAGAAGCTTTGATTTTGTTTTCTCCTCCCCTTTTTGGTTTCCTAACCTGCAAAAGTGCTCAAAATGTTAGATGAGATCAATAAACAAGAAGATATAAGGGTTAGATGAATCATCAAGCATAAAAACCCTAAAACTTAGACCAAGTTTAATGGTGTTTTGAGATTAGGTGAAAATTTAAATTTTTTAACTCTATCAAAGTTGAGAAACACCTACACCATTGGATAGCTTATGAAATTATACCCCATTTAAAAAAAAAGCTCTAAAAAAGACCAAAAAATGACCAAGATATGACCATTTTAAGTTTGGGTGAAAAAACAAGAAATCAAAGACAACGCCCTTTGCAGCGATGTTGTTTGCAAATGCGGTGATGTTTGAGTTTCAAGCAGTGCTCTGGTGAAGTTAGCAGCTCTGTTTGGAAAAACAAAGACCACAAATGCAGCGCAATTCCTTCCAACGGCTCTGTTTGACTTCCAACGACACTGTTTGACCTGGGAGCGGCTCTATTTGACCTCCAGCGGCTCTGTTTGACCTGGGAAGACAAAAAACACAAAAAACACAAAAAACAGTGGAATTTAACCAAAAAACGTGTTAGATTCTTCAAGTTTGCCCTCCCTCTAGCACCAAAATGTGAACCCCGATCCTATACCTGCACAAACACAACAAACAAACATAATATTAGATCAAATATGCAAGGTAAAAACAAGGATTCCCCATGAAATCCATTTACAAAAATTAAACTAGGAAAATAAAGAACAAGATATGAAAGACAAGTAAAATCCTAATTAATCATGCAAACTCTTGATCCCATGGGGGAGTTGGTGCCAATTGGTGTGTCAAAATCAGCCCTTTCCAACTCCTTTGTAAGCTTGATGATGATTGATCCACTTTGGTTGAATTCCTGCATAACCTAGCTAAGAATTTGATATAGAGAGATAAAAATGGCTATGCTTGAAGATGGATTTAAGTATAATAAGTTTACTCAAATTGTGTATGATAGAATGAGAGGAAGAGTCTCCCATTTATAGATTTCCAAAATGGAAGAGAGAGTGAAATTGAGCAATGTGGGATCATTCAACATCCAATGGCCAAGTGGCACTTGTCAAGATGTGAATGGTTGAAGGTTGAGCACATTTTGGTCAATGTGCATGATAAATGCTATGAGATTCAAATTTGAAATTTGAATGTGACATGTTGGAGGGAGAAAGAAATGGAGTTAATGTCACTTGGCTCAATGCACAAGGACGTGTAAGAGGAGTGAATGCCTTGTTGGAAGGACCAAGCCCACTTGGATTTTGAATTCAAATTTGAAGGAATATTCCTCCTTTATTTCATGTTGAGAGAAAATAGGCAATTTAATAAATCAAAGTAATTGATTTATTGTGCAAGTTGCATTCTCTAGAGGATTTTAGTGATTGAGATAAAATTAATCAAGATTTGATCAATTTAATGAGAGATTAGATGATTTGACCATTTTGACTTAGATTTTAGGATTGATTTAAATCAAAATGAGAGGAAAATGATTAAAGACTTAACTAAATAAAGATTTGACTTATTTAATTAAAGATGGATGATGTTGGATTTAAACCAAATAAATATTTATTTAATTTAAATGAGATGACTTTAGGGATTAATTAAATAAAATGATTTATTTAATTAAAAGGGTGATTTTAGGGTTAATTAAATTGATTAATTTAATCAACAGGGGGAGAAAGACCTAATTAAATAAATAACGATTTGTCTAATTAAGAGACATAAGGTGATGATAAGTTGAGAGTGTGATTCAGGAAGAAACGTCGTTATTTAATCAAGATCAAATGTGTCAAATCGAATTTGTACATTTTCCATGTCTACAAAGACAAATTTAAGATTGAGGTCTCTTTGCCTTATCGACTTGAATCCCTTTAACCTTGTATTTTGTTGTGTGTCTTTTATGTGTATTCTTTGTGTTTGCATCGTGTTTGTTTTCATTTATATTTTATGTTAAATGTCATGTGTTTTCATCGCGTATGCTTCATGTTTTGGACATGTATGTGTATGTTGCTTTGTTCCATTTCATACATGTGTGTTCCTTTGTGCTTATGTTAGTTTTCCATGGGATCTTGAATCGTGGGGGCTTGCACACAACCCCTAGACTCATTGACATCCTATCTCTTCAATATTTGGACAATAAGACCCCTCTTGATATATTATCACTTTAGTGTGAGTTTGAGCAAAAGTCCATACTCTCACTAAAGTGGGGGATAAATGTAGCATCATAAATTGTCACCCTTGATATTTTCACACTATTTTTTTATTCCCCTTAAGTTATTGGACTAAATGAACACCTAATTTCTTAAATTATGCATTCCATGGCCTATTTTAAATAATTATCGACAAATTATAAATGGAAAATAAATGAATTTATTTAATAATTTTCCCCTGAAACCTTAATTCTCATAAAATAGAGCCAGGACTAAGTCTCCCTAAGTGACTTAGTCCCCCTATTTTTACTCCAAATTTAAATGTTAGTGTCAGCGTTTTATTTTCTAAATTTTAAAAGTCCAAAGTCAACTATCGAGATTTAATTTTTGGGAAATTGGAATAATAGCATATAAATACCTAGTTATTTCAATATTTGAAAACCAATTGGAAATCATTGGAGAAATTGTGATCAAGAGCATTATCAATCAAGTCAAGAGAAACATTTTAGAGATTTATTGTAGAAATTTAAGATCAAATCATCATTTCTAGAGTGTGTGAGAGTTTATTCATGTTTGTGTTATCATTGGATTTGTGAAATCTAGTCCTTGTAGGCCCTCAAGAAATTCAAGCAAGCAAGATTCAAGCCTTGAGGAGATGTGAACGACTTAAATCATTCAAGGAAGCCATTAATGGGCGGTGATTTGCAATCCATTATTGATTCATCATCACTTCTATCATTAATCCCTAACCCTCAAAAGGATAGGCTTTAAATCATTGGCATTGTCATTGTGGAAGTGGAAACACTAACATGGAGTTTGACTAAGGCAAGCCCCTAAATGGCACAATCTATCCTCTCTCTTTGAATGTGCAAGTTTCAAATCCAAAAAATATTGGGAGAATTTTGAAGGTTCAATTACCTATTATTGCATTCAAACCATACAACTTGACAACAAATGAAAACTCAGTTACAAAAATATCTGACAATGATACAATAGTGCGACAAGTGGAAACAAAAGGCTCTAATCTATCTCCAAAGGATTGTGAAAATAGATCTAAATTTTAGTGAAAAGGACACTATCGCCCTGGGTGACTTAGTCCTCCATTTTTGGCCCCAATTTGAACCATCGGTGCATAGTGTCCTACCCAGTCTATTTCTATTGTCCAAATTCAAGTCTGTGACTTTTTGTGTTTGTTGCATTTGTATCAGAACAATAAATTACATCATTCACCTAGTCAATGCATTGTATTTCATTCCAAAATTCATCCTAGATTTGGTCAAGGTCTAGTTGACTTACCTTTTAGGTTGTAAGTCAATCATATATCTTGTCCAAATCCATCAAATCCCTACAAACAAGCAAACAATCATCATCCAACCCACTTTATTTAATAAAATAAGGAAAAGGAGTTCAAACACCCAACAAAGGGAGATATCCCCTTAAGGTGTTTCCTTTTTTTCATCATTTCAATTGTGTATTTACCCTCATGATAATTAATCCAACATTATAAAAAATTACCTAATTCTAAAACCTTTTCAGGAGGTTCTCCAATTCACAAACCTATCAATCCACCAAAATGAACTTAGTTTGTTTTTATGGGGTTGCCTTGTTATCTTTCTCTTCCTTTTCAATAATTTTCCAAGTTTGTGAACCTCAAAGTTTTCCAAAGAGGTAGGTTTACTAACAAGGAAAGGTTTTTGAAGAGGGAAATTCATCGACAAGGAAAGTTTGCCAACAAGGAAAGTTTGTTAAAAGAGGCATGTTCATCAAAAAGGGAGGTTCATTGAAATCAAAGTTAGCCAAAATTTATTATGGTGCACATGTAGATTTATTTCTATACCAAGTGGGTGGTGGGATTTTTCTTGCATGGTTCACCTAAAGGTTAGATTTACACAACATGAAAAAACAAATGAATAGTGATTCCCAACTACCACCACCAATGTTCAACCACCTAAAAATACTAGACACCAATTCTTTGATGCTTCAGAGAATTTTTTTTATTATTTTGGTGTGGTTTCAAGAGTAGAGTTACAGTGTCCATGTCTTCATTAAATAATTGTAGAGACTTTCCTACATTCTACATCTCTAGGATGTGATTTGGGAAGAATTTTTATATGATTTTCCCTTGCATTTTACACTCAAACACACAACCCATTCAATGTAGGAGAATGGTACATATAAAAATATTTTTCTGTGATTCTCTTATCTAAAAAAATAAAAGTGCAGAGGACAAATGTCTTTTGATTATTGGATAGGGTTTTTCGATTGGGTGAACCTATGAAATTCTCTTGAAAACTTATCTATGGGTTACATCTACCTTGAATTCATTTTCTAGATGGTCATATCAAGAAAAAAAAGGAAAGGACACAAATTTTAGAGCAAGAGCATTTGCAGAGCCATCAATAGAAGAAAAATACTTGTAGGAAGTCCTAGGGTTTCAACTTTCAGTTTTTGGTATAGTTGTTTTAACATTATGATGATCTTGGTTCTTTTCCAAGCCCATGAAAAAAATTATAAACTTTGAATATTGTTTGATTAATGATAGAATGAATCTTATTTGAGTATTCCTTGTGTATGTTCAATTACATTTTTGATGTGTTTGGATTATTTTTTTAGTTAGGTGTTTGTAAAATTTATGTCAAGATCTTGCATGGTGTCTTTTCAACATAATAAGGAAATATATGAATGTTCCTAAGGATTTATATGTAGTCTCTCTTAATATTCTACATCCATTTTTATTAATATATATGTAGAACCCAACTTGCTTATAGATTTAGAATATCATAGTCTTTTGTGATATTTTGATTAGGATATCACCTAAGTTTTTATTATCATATGTTTGATTGAATATGATGATTCTACTACCCAATGGATGTAGGAAATAGTTTGTAACTAGTTTTCTTCCCACAATCCTCAACAAACTCTAAAACAAATCAATTTAAACACCTTTCAATTTTATGTTTGTGCTTTTTTGTGGCCATGTCTAAAAGTGTATAACATCTAAATGGGTTATCATACAACCCATTTTTTAGACATTTATATGGTATATTATCTATTAAATACATGCTCCACCTCATACCTTCAAACAAGAACATAGGTATATAATGAAACTAGCATAGGGATACACACTGAAGTGGTTCTTATTTGTTGTGAGGTAATTACTTAGTCTATCAATCAGCCATCTAGCATCTTAGGGAAAACCCCCTTGGCCTTACAAAACTAGAATTTAAGGTCTTACCCACCTCAAGCATCGGTCCTTAGTTTCCCAACTTGAAGATAGGTTTGTGTTGATCTTCCAAGTTCTAACACCCCTAACACTTGGAAGATTATTTGACCTTAGGGATTTGGGGTCTACAACTCATATCATTAAAAATTCTACACATGTCAATAATTCTTTGTGTTATCCATGTTCCCTTCCACTCTACATAATTCAAACCTTTATCATAAATGTAAACTATGTCCACATGCACCATATTTTAATCCATTTGATTGGCTTATTCATTAGGTTCTCACTTGGGCCCTAGATTAGTGTTATTAGAGTAGATAAATTTTTATAATTTTTCCATGATACTATAGTGGTATCTAAACTTTATATCTATTTGTATGCTCACTCATATGAGGTTTAAATTTATGAATTTAATGCTAAAAACTCATGACCCCTTATCATACCTTACTACACATCCTTTTATGGGAGAAAAATCATCAGTGATTCCAACTTTAGAGATGTTCTAAAAATGTTAGAGGATGCAAAGAAAAGATAATAAGAATAATATCATGCACATGAAAGATAAATTATTGTTGATCATTTCTTGCTACTCTTCAACTAGGTTCAAAACCCTTCCAATTCACAATAATTGTTTGGTGGTCAAATTCCATACAAGATAAAAGTTAATCTAGACATCCTTATGTTTAAAGACAAGATAAATGTAGATATCTTAAATAACTAGGCTGAACTTTTTTTTTCATACTACATGGTTAATCATTTCTTTGACCAATAAGAGGTTATATTTACTCTTTTGAATGTTTCTCTTAGTAAACTACCGTAGAATAAATACTACACAATACATGAGGATGACTTAGGTACACTTGTAGATGCATGGAATGGTTCTGTAGTAGAAATTTAAAAACCTATCACCGTATTGGAAACTATGATAACCACTATATCAAGTTCTATGTGTGGCATCAAGGTCAAGATCAATAAGTGCAATAATATACATATATCATATAATATCCAAATCAAGTGTTCAATATTTAGAGATAAACCTTGCTTCGAATTATTAGTCGGGCTTGAGACCGCATATTAAATGAAATATGGATTTTCTATAGAAATATTTATTCAAAGAAGACTACAAATTTGAAGTGAAGCCAAAGTCAAGACAAAGGCCAAAATGTTTGAGTCTCAAACCAAATCCCAATCTAAGCCCTCCAAGTAAAATGATAAATGATGAAAGGATTTCATTGTCATCCATAGAACAAGAAATAACAAAATATACCAAAATAAGTAGTCTAATATTAACAAGTGGTGTTTAGTTCATAATTCTAATTTTTATTGTAATGTAGAATGTCATTCTCGAAAGACTCTACTTTTAGAACTTGATGCAACATGCATCAACACTATAGTATTGGAGAAAGTAAGTTGATAATGAAATATGTTCCTAGTGTTATGGTTAGTACTAAAAATGTATCTACTTCCCTTGTAGGTATAGAGGAAGTAAAAAAATGTTTTATTCTCAAGTATGGATTACTGGTCAACTGATACATTTCATCGTTGAAAAACATCTAGAATAACTTGATTTCTCCCAAAGTAGTTTAGAGAGTGAAATTCTCATTGATGCCTCTCCTACAACCATAATTCATTTGTTTGTTCATTATGGGATTTGAGAAACATATCACTAAGTAGTGTCAACTAGCATATAACATCAAGCCTTTTCAAGATATATTCCTTTATGGTGTCACTCTATTAGAGGTATGTGATGTTTTTCTTAGTGTTGGCTAACAAATTTGGACCTTTAAATTTATGATATAAATTAACCATATTGCCCAAATTAGATATAATCAATTACCAACAGTTGAGTTAACTATCTCTATGTGAAGCAATTACTCTGAATTTTTGTGAGGTACAACTCCCTCTTTATATTTTCAATAGAATCTCACAAATATGAATTTAAAATAGTGTGTTCTTTTTACTATAAAGTAGGAAAGACACAAATCTTCAATAATCAAAAGCTTTTAAGAATCAAATACAATGAATGACTTCATGAACAAATATAAATTACTAGTGCATAGGCTAGCCTAACATCCCATATAAAGTGAAATAAAATTATCAACTTGAAATAAAATCATAAGTAAAGTCAATCATATAAATGAAAATGTTACTCATTTGCACAAAAATGATATAAATCAAGGAACTAACCAAACACATAGATTCTAATTAAACTCCTCTTTCATTCATATGACATTTAGTATAGGAACACAAATGTAAAGTTTTTAGTTCTATATATGTTATTCCAAGAATTGTAATTGTTAAGATATTTTCTAATAATGTTCCATTACATATTATTCAAGTGAGTATAATCACTTGTTTAAAGTAATCGCTCAAAATAAAGAAAGTATTTTCAATTTTATAACATAAATATCGTAAGAAAATAATAAAAGGAAATAAAATCATTGTTGAGGTGGAAATTTGTTGGTGACTCCTTTGAATAATTGTGTGGCAGATGTTGCACTCATGGCTTGATAAAAATAGTAAGTGTGAGGGGGAAAACGTTAGATGCAAACAAGATCAAACATGCTTGAAATGAGAATCTAAGCTAAGATCAAACACATTAATCTAAGATTTAATCCTACACATACGAAATGAAACTAAGCCATTTGAACATACATTAAGAAATCTATGATTACTAAATTGAATGTAGACAAAAAGAACAGTGTTACCATCCTATATTGGAGTGTATTTCCATGATGCTGGATTTTTCTTATCACCGTGAAGCCTTCATAGTTCATGTGAAAAATATTGAAGAACGATTCCTTGATTGGTTGATCGAATAAATGGTGTTGAAGCTCTAACAATGGTGGTTGTGAATGTCAGCAGTACTTTGTTGTGAAAATGATGTTGATTCTCCAATCATTATTTGTGAGGAAAGAGGTTTGTTATATAAAAAATGAGATTCGAAATGGATGATTAGGATCGTGTTGGAGAATATCTAGATCAACGGTCGAAATTTGTTGAGAGGATCTAGACATGAGAAGATTGTGCAAATTTGATTGCACAATTTGTGTGATTGAGAAATAGATTGGCTATTCATGGATTAGATTGATTAGTCAGGATTTAGTTGGCTTAGTTAGGAAATTGATGGCTTAGTTAGCAAATTAGATTGATTAGTTAGGAAATTGATGGATTAGTTAGCAAATTAGATTGATTAGTTAATAAATTAGATTGCTCAATCAACAATCATAATTTTCTCAATCAGAAAGTGGGTGAGGAATACGAATTAATTGATATAATTAATTAATTCCTTTTTGGAGTTGAATGTGCAAATCAAGTTTGACTTTTGCAAACAAAGTTGCATTAGTTTGATTTTATTTTTGACAAATGATTTGAATAGTTTGATTTAATTATTCAAATTTTGGAGGGAAAGTGTTGTAATTAAATTATTATGATTTAATAATTTAATCAACTTAGGGGAATAAGGTGGTTTAGCGACGTAATTAAATAATTGGCGTTATTTAATTAATCAGGATGAAATAAAGTGAGATTAGGACTTCATTAAATAAATGTAATATACTTAATTGGTCGAAATGATGAAAAAGTGAATTAATCAAATAATGTTGTTTTATTTAATTAATAGAAAAATTAGGGTTTTTAGGACTTTATTAAATAAATAAAATTTATTTAATTTGTCCAAAATGATGAAAAAGTGAATTAATTAAATAATGTTGTATTATTCAATTAATGACAGAATTAGGGTTTTGGATGTTGCATGATGTTGCATGATGTTTCAGGACATTGTGGGATGATTCTGAGATGTTGCGGGATGATTTTGAGATGTTACGGGATATTTCTAAGATATTATGAGATGATTTTAAGATGCTCCAAGGTTTTTCGAGACAATTTTGAGACATTACGGGATGATTCTGAGATAATTCAAGATGATTTTGAGATGTTAAAAGATGATTCTGAGATGTTTCGATTCATTTTGGGATGATTCTAAGATGTTTTGAGACATTACGGGATGTTGCAAAATGATGTTTAATGTTGTCTAATGTTGTTCGATGTTGTTTGGGGTGTGTGATAGGTGTTAGGTCAATTTTACATGTCTACATTTTTACCCTCTTTGATACAAAGTACTAGTTGCTTTGTTTCAAAGATTCTATTTTTTAAGATCAAGTTGTTTGAAAAAAAATTATGCCCCACTGTGCCTCGAAATTTGGTGGAATGATGGTAGGACTCTGTGTTGCCCCCTCAAGAGGTTGACCAAAAATTTCAAGTTTTGAGGTTAGGCTCTTGATACTATTGTATTTTAGTTTCGATGTACTTTGGTTGAAATATTAGATTAATAGGTTCTTTGTTTCTCGTTCTAATGTTTTTGAGAGCTTCTAATTTGAAAGTAGGAAAGTTCTATTGGATGTTGTGGTTGTGTTGCTGATATGTGGTTGTCATTGATTTCAAAAATATTAGCATTGGTGATGCTTAAGGTTGTATATGTCGAGGATATTGAGAAAATTGTAATAAATATGTTTGCAGGCAGCCAGTGAAGTTGAGAAGGTCAGAGTGGTGAAACATTCTATATGTTAATTTTCAGGTGTTGCACTCTAATGGGTTTATTGGTGAACCTATCTAGTATGTTGTCTGGAAGTCTTAGTGGTAAGCATCAAGATTTGTGCAAGTTAAGTATTCTGGTGTTCCTACAGTCATTCTGGTACTGTAGCATTTGTTCTTGGAAGAAGAAGTTGGAATTCTAGAAATTCCAGTTGTTGTGTATGTTCCTATGATGTTCGTGGATGATTCTAGATCATGTTCTATCTTTTTTGTATGTCCGCGTTATTTGGTGTGATCGTGATCGAAGATTTTTCCGATGTATGTTTGGGTTTTCATGTTCTTGGCCGGCATGATAGTGGTAGTGTGTTGCGGATCCTTATGGATTAATTTCTTGTTTTTTGGTGTATTTGAGGATGTTGATTTGGGTCCTCTCTATGTTGTGACCAACTTGTGTTGGCGCGCATTAAGATTTATTCATGTGTTGAGGCCAATAGTTGTAATTCATTTATTATTTGTGGCCGATGGAGTTATTGATGTAAATCCTTGTAGCAGATATATAAGAGCGATTAATTTTCTCATTTTGATGTATGGGATAGAAAGCTCAATCTGTGTATGTGAAGTGTATGTGCAAACAAAGGTCAAATCATTCAAGTGCAGAGTAGAGTGTGAAGGAGTTTGAGCGAAGTTTTTTTATGCCTAACCGAAACTGTCGTCAAGCTTTTGTAGAAGCTATTTTCTTAGTTCATCCCTCTCAGATGGTTTTAACCTGATTGTCTTATGTAAGGTAATGAGCCTTCCTTTGAGCAGTGAGCTCTAGGTAGTGTACCTGAATGCAAGTGCATTCCCTATTCATTTTTCATTATACTTTTAATAGGGTATAATTATGGATTAACCTCCACCGTGGTTTTCTCCCTTAACAGGGTTTCCACACAAAAATCTTGGTGTTATGTGTTTGTGATGTGTTGCTTAATTCTTTCTTTCACTATTA
Source organism: Sequoiadendron giganteum (assembly GCA_007115665.2). NCBI lineage: Eukaryota > Viridiplantae > Streptophyta > Pinopsida > Cupressales > Cupressaceae > Sequoiadendron > Sequoiadendron giganteum. The sequence goes on along the minus strand of CM021104.1, from coordinate 298,383,305 downwards.
ATCATTAGATCTAGAATTAAAAGTTAATAAGTTTGATTAAGTTGTAATTTCTGTGACAACTAATTCACCCCCCCCTCTCAGTTGTATCTTCTTGTTTTTCCAACAATTGGTATCAGAGTTAGTTCCTCTGAAGGTGAAGCTTAATATCTTGAGGTGATCCGAGATGGCATCTTACAAGAAGGATAGTCCTAGATTTTATGTTACAAAATAATCTCTATGGAAATTTAGAATGGAATGTCACTTGAAGTGCATTGGTGAACCCTTCTAGAAGATTACAAAGAATGCATATTTTATAACTCAGAATGGTCCCTTTACTGCTAATGAGATCAAAGAGGCTGAAATTAACACCAGGGCTATTGAAGCATTGGTGAGTACTTTGACATATTCTAAAATGAGAAATATGATAGGTCTGAAGACTACACATGAGATATGGAAGAAGTTGGAAACATTGTATGAAGGATATCCACTAGTAAAAGTTGCTAAGCTACAAAGTTAAAAAGGAAAATGGGAGGACACGAAGATGAGTGAAGATGAGAACATCCACTCCTTGTCACAAAAGATAAATGAACTGGTGATGAGAATCGGATGTGTTGGTGGTGTCTTGGAAGAAGATGAAATTGTGGTGAAGATACTTAGATCTGTGCCTCCTTCCTACAAATCAAAAGCTCATGCTATTGATGAAATCAGGACAGTAAAAAATTTAACAAGAGATATGTTGATTGGAAAACTTGTTGCCTTTGAGTTGAGAAAATTTGGTGAGTCTACTCCTAAGACTAAATCTACATTCAAAGCTACTGTATTTGAGAAAATAACACAGATATATGATCCGGGAGAAAGTTCCAAGAAGAAATTTAGGTATGAAGAAGAGATGAAACAGATTGAAGATGAAGAAAGAGAGTTAGAAGAACTAGAAGCACTGATTGTAAAAAGAGAAGCCAGAGGTCATGGTAAGTACAAAGGAAAATTACCTATTAAATATTTTTCCTGTAGTAAAATAGGTCATTTTGCATCAAGGTGTCTTGAAAGAACTTCTAAGTAAAAACTTGAGAACACTAGATTTCAAAAGAAATGTTATTATCTTGAAGAAGGTGTTACTGATGATGAATTTGATAAAGAAGCTAGAAATGAAGATGAATGGGTATTTATTGCTATCAAAGAAAATAGTTAGGTGTCCACTGAATCTATTAGTAATGTGAATGTTGAGAAATCTCTTACAGTCAAAGTTGAAGAAAAGGATGAGTGGGTAATTGACAACAGATGGTCACATCATATGACTGGTGACAAAAGTAAGTTTGTAAGTTTGGAAAACTATGATGGTGGTATTGTAAGATTTGGAGACAACACTTCTAGTGTGGTTCATGGCAGAGGCACTATTTCTTTTGGTAGTAAACATAATACTGATGATGGTCTTTATGTAGAAGGATTAAAATATAACTTGTTGAGTGTTGGACAGATGGTGGACAAGGGTTACAATCTCCATCTCAAGGATGGTAAGTGCAGGATACTGGAAAATTCAGGAAATGTAATTGCTTCAGGTACAAAGACAAGAGGTAACATTTTTCACTTAAGTACTGATGATGAAAGTTGTTTGATTTCTCAAATAGATGTAAGCTAGTTATTGTTAGGTTTTCAATGGCATATATCTAAAAGCTAAATGTAGATTTTATCAAATAAACCAGAAGTAAAACACATAGAAAAATAACACAGAGAATTTAACGTGGTTCACCCAATGTGGGCTACATCCACCAAACCACAGCCATCCAATGATATTATTAACCAGTGCAAAACCCTATTACAATATCGCGAATAATCGCCTATTTCTTATGATACTGTAACTCTATCCTAAACCCTTTATAAATTAGGGTTATACAAAATCGGGGTTTTTTTCCCTTTTTGTGATTTTTCCCTTTTTCGGTAATTTCGCGAAAAAATAGGCCAAAAAATTTTCTCAAGGGCTACCGCCCCCGAACCCCCACCCGGGGCTCGGCCCGGCCCCGGACCCCGACGAGGATACATGAAGAGTGGACAGTATAGAATGATCAGTCGCCACATACCAACAATCTCCCACTTGGAGACTGATCAGGCTCCACACCTAAACAATCTCCCACTTGGGGACTGAACTTGGACAACACCGCTGCACTTATAGCTCCCACTGGAAATAAGCACCTTGGACCCTGCTGCTTTCTTATTCTTTAATTCAACCTTGAAGGCCAACCGAAGTTGAAGAGGAGCTCAGCTTCTCCCTTATCAGTGTCTTAGTAAACATATCCACTGGATTTACATCTGTATGTATCTTTTCCAGCTTTACCTGTCCATCCTCCAACACTGACCGAATGAAATGATACCTCAACTGTATGTGTTTGGTTTTAGAGTGCAAGGCAGAATTCTTTGCAAGATGTATAACACTCTGGCTATCTGTGAACAAGTAATTTTCAGCCTGTTGTTTTCCCAACTCTTCCATGAAAAATTGCATCCATATCATCTCCTTTGCTGCCTCTGTGGTGGATAAAGCAACCACCTTTTGCAATCGAGATATCCAGCTTACTGCTATCCCACCAACGGTAAATACATAACCTGTGGTACTCTGCCTGGTATCAATATCCCCTGCCAAATCTAAGTCAACATAGCCTTTTAAATCTATATTAGAGCCCTCAAAACATAAATGTTTATCTGGTGTACCTCTCAGATACCTGAGAATCCATTTTACTGCATTCCAATGCTCAATTCCTGGATTACTCATATACCGGCTAACAACTCCTACAGCATGTGCAATATCTGGTCTCGTGCATACCATGGCATACATTAAACTACCTATAGCTGAAGCATATGGTACTTTGGACATTTTTTCTTCCTCCTCTTGTGTCTTTGGACACATATCCTTAGTCAATTTTACATGACTGGGCAAAGGTGTGCTGACAGCTTTTGCATTCTCCATATGAAATCTCTGCAACACCTTTTTAACATAATCAACTTGAGATAAAAACAATTTCCTATTTTTCCTATCTCTTGTAATCTTCATACCAAGGATTTGTTTTGCTGCCCCCAAATCCTTCATAGCAAATGAATTTGCTAACTATTGTTTTAACTCCTTTATGTGATCCATGTTAGACCCCGCTACAAGCATATCATCAACATATAAACATAAAATAATGTAGCTATCTTCACCTAGCATCTTAAAATAAACACAATGGTCTGAATTACACCTATTGTAACCTTGCTCAGCCATAAAACTATCAAATTTAAGATACCATTGTCGAGGTGCTTGCTTCAAGCCATATAAGCTTTTCTTCAATCTGCACACTAGTTTCTCCTTACCTTTGATCTCAAATCCTTGTGGCTGTTCCATATAAATTTCCTCTTCCAATTCACCATGGATAAAGGCAGTTTTAACATCAAGCTGTTCTAAATGCAAATCTTCAATAGCCACAATACATGAAGAGTGTACAGTATAGAATGATCAGTCGCCACATACCAACAATTATGGCATAGGAGGTTGTGTCATGTGAACTTTGATAACATTGTCAAGATAAGTTCTTCTCAAGCAATCAGAGATATTCCTAAGATAGTGAATCCTACCAACACTATGTGCAAGGAATGCCAAATGGGAAAGCAGACTAGAAACTCTTTTTAGAGAAAACAACATAACTCTAATGGAGTACTGGAATTGATACACACTAATCTATGTGGTCCCTCAAGAATCAGAAGTATTGAAGGTGAAAGTTACTTTATGTTGCTTATTGATGATTATTCTACAATGATATGGGTTGATTTCTTGAGAGAAAAACATGAAGCATTAGATAAGTTCAAAAGCTTCAAGGTTATGATAGAAAATGAGACAAGTTAGAAGATCAAATGCCTAAGGTCAGACAGAGGTGGTGAATTCACTTCCAAGGAATTCAATACTTTTCATGAAGAACATAGAATTCAAAGACAAGTATCTGCTCCCCGGACCCCTCAACAGAATGGAGTTGTTGAAAGGAAGAAAAAAATTGTTCTAGACACTGCTAGAACCATGATGTTGGAAGAAAATGTTCCTCATTTCTACTAGAGAGAAGCTATAAGCACTATTGTGTACACTATCAACTGAGTAAATGTCAACAATAATTCTGGTAAGACTCCTTTTGAGCTATGGTTTGGTTATAAGCCTATTGTGAAGTATTTCAAAAAAATTGGAAGCAAATGCTACATCAAGAGAGATGATGATATAGGAAAGTTTGAGGCTAGAAGTTATGAAGGAATCTTTCTAGGTTACTCTACTAAGAGAAAAGCTTACCAATTTTTTAATAAAAGGTTGAAGAAAATGGTTGAAAGCGCTAATGTCAAAGTTGATGAAGATATTGTTAGACCATATAGATATAATGGATATGAATCAAATGATAATCATGAAAACACTAAAAATGGACAGAGTGTTCAGACACAGAGTCAAATGCAAATTGTTCCAGTGAACCAAGGAAATCAAGAAGCATAAACTAGCAAAAGTGCTGAAGAAAGAGCAGAACAAACTAAAGTCAAAGAAATCTCTACAGTTCCAATGTAAATCTTCTAATAGTTAGATCATTGGTGATAAGAATAAAGGTGTGCAAACTAGAAGGAGAATCTTAGAAGAATATTGCCTGATTTCTAAAACTGAGCTTAACAATATCAATGAAGCATGCAAGGATGAATACTGGATGGAAGCCATGAAAGAAGAACTAATACAGATACATAAAAATGAGACATGGGATCTTGTTCCTGTTACCAAATTTTCACTTTAGCTCAGTTGGTGGAGCTGGTTAAATTATTTTATAACTTAAAGTGGAAATTCATTAGTTGCTACATGGTTTTAAATTGCTGATTGCATCTGTTTTATCAAGTATCAGTTATGCATTGTTTGAGAGAATAGAGGTCAGAGTCATTTCTCAATAATTTACAAAACAAATGAAGTACAAGCTGAATATACAAATGATTAAGCTTCATTTATTTCATGACGTTGTTACATTTCAGATTTCATTTGATTGCAAAAATACAAATGACAGTACAAATTTGCATTTTCATGCATTTCTTTTTAGAATGAAAAGAAAAAAGAGAAATTAAAAAATCCACACAAGTCGTGGTTTTAGCTGGTTCTATTCATTACAAGAAAGGAAATATACAACTGAAGGAAAGTGAAAAATAACACAAGACATATCTGTCATTGCCTGTGTTGATCTTCAGTTGATGCCTCGTTGCTTGCTCCATTCTACTTTTGCTCTTGACTGTATTTGCAAAATATTGAGATAAGGTGTTTTATTTTCTTTAAAAGCAAAGCAAACCTATTTTTAGGAGCTTTTCAATATGTACATGCAAGAAGTGAGAATTTTCCACTATTGTGCCAACTTCTTGGGCATTTTCTAATGCTTTTCCTTGAGATTTTTTCTTGAGCTCGGATTAGGGTTTTAGGGTTATATCTTAGAGAAAAACTTAGTGTTTTTTCAATTCAGATAATTGTTTCTTCCTCTCTTGTTCATGCAGAGAGTTTTGTAAGCACTTTTGCACTTAGATTTTGAGAGTTTTCACTCCTTCATTCAATAAAGTAGTAGAGTTTTCTTTCTTAGTTCTTTCTTATGATTTGCAATAGTAATTTGATGTGTCTTGTGATTCAAATATGTTGAATCCTTTTCTTGTCTTACTGTTGTTAAGTGATTTGTAGGAGTTTCATGCTAATTCATGTTGTGCCTTGTGTTTATTTTAAACCTTTGCAAAAATCACTTTTGGATTATATGTGTTGTGAGATTGTGAGAATCAAGTTTTAAAGAGATGGTGAGAGTGAGTTATTATCAGAATATTCTTAAAGTTGGTCAATAATTTTTGGTGATATAATTTTAGTCATAAGTATTAAATCCAGTTTATCCTTTTAACTCTTTACCTCAAAATCACTTAGAATAGGATTCATCTTTCAGAGAACCAACTCACTCTAGAGATTCCCTTTTCACATAGATCACCCACATATGAAAAGGGTTTCCATGTTTCAACAAATAGTTTGATTTATGCAAAGGGTGCATATCTAATTGATAACACTTCCTAGACCTAAAGACAAAAATGTGATTGGAACCAAATGGGTGTTTCAGAATAAACTGAATGAGCAAGGTGAAGTGGTCAGAAACAAAGCAAGATTGGTATGCAAAGGGTACTCACAAATGGAGGGTGATACTAATTATAGGAAAAGTACAAGTGGTGGTGCATTCTTCTTAGGGAAGAAAATGGTGTCTTGGCTAAGCAAAAAGCATAACTCAGTTTCCTTATCTACTGTTGAAGCAAAATACATTGTTGTTGCTAATAAATGTACTCAAGTAATGTGGATGAAGTAGATGCTAAGTGATGTCAAGATTGAGTATGAAGATCCTATTACCATATTTTGTGATCATTCAAGTGCCATAAACATTTCTAAGAATCCATTAATGCATTCAAAGACAAAGCACATATCCATCAAGTATCACTTCTTGAGAGATAAAGTGAGTGAGAAAGAAGTCAGACTGGAATATGTACCTACCAAAGAGAAAGTTGCAAATATTTTCACTAAGTCATTGCCTAAGGATACTTTTGAGTATCTCAGAGACAAGTTAGGGGTGATATCCCCTCCTAATAAGAACTAAGTGAGGCAAGTCTTTACATCAGTCTGTGAATTCATAGCTATATCTTATTCCAGATTGATGTTGTGGTGGTTGCTACTCAAGGGGAGTAGTTAGATGTTTTAAGTGATGTGGTTCAAAGATTGTGTACCTTTGTCATTGATGTCAAAGGGGAAGAAGTGTAATGTGAAAAATCTTTGTGGAACAAAGGGGGATTTTGTTGGAAAGAAAGCTAGTTGGGTTGATGGTATTCTTTTTCACATCATGTGTTGCCATCAATTCCAAAGGGGGATATTGTTGGATGTTGTGGTTGTGTTGCTGATATGTGGTTGTCATTGATGTCAACAATATTAGCATTGGTGATTCTTAAGGCTATATATGTCAAGGATATTGAGAAAATTTTAATAAATATGTTTGTAGGCAACCAGTGAAGCTGAGAAGGTTAAAGTGGTGAAAATTTTTATACGTTGATGTTTAGGTGTTGTGCTCTAATGGGTTTATTGCTGAACCTATATAGTATGTTGTCCAGAAGTCTCAGTGGTACGCATCAAGATTTGTGCAAGTTAAGTGTTCTAGTGCTCCTACTGTCATTCTAGTAATGTAGCAGTTGTTCTTGGAAAAAGAAGTTGGAATTTTGGAAATTCCAATTGTTGTGTATGTTCCTATGATGTTCATGGATGATTCTAGATCATGTTCTATCTTTGTTGCATGTCCGCATTATTTGGTGTGATTGTGATTGAATATTTTTCCGATGTATGTTTGGGTTTTCATGTTCTTGGCCGACATGATAGTGGTAGCGTGTTGCAGATCCTTATGGATTAATTTCTTGTTGTTTGGCGTATTCAAGGATGTCTATTTGGCTCCTCTCTATGTTGTGACCAACTTGTGTTGGTGTGCATTAATATTTATTCATGTGTTGAGGCTGACAATTGTAATTCATTTATTATCTATGGCCGACAAAGTTGATGTAAATCCTTGTAGTGGATATATAAGAGTGATCATTTTTCTCATTTTGATGTACCGGATAGAAAGCTCAATCTGTGTATGAGAAGTGTATGTGCGAACAAAGGTCAAATCATTCAAGTGCAGAGCAGAGTGTGAAGCAGATTGAGTGAAGCTTTTTTGTGCCTAATCGGAACTGTCATCAAGCTTTTGTAGAAGCTATTTTCTTAGTTCATCCCACTAAGAAGCTTTTGCAGAAGTAAAATTAGGGTTTCCTATATGGAATTATTATTTTCTTAAGGTTTAATATAGGCGATTAGTCCCCTAGATAGCTCATTTGTGCTTTGATATTTTTTCTAATTCTTGTCTCTAGATTTCCCATTTTGTCAGTTGTCGAGCAACAATGCCAAGATTTGAGGGTGCCCCACATCGTTCTGAGCTTGTTAAGGAGTTTGGATGGCCTTCAAACATTGGTGGCTTGGTATGTACCTTCTCTCTTTTTGCTTTTGTCTTGATTTGTTCTTGTTATGCGTGCACAAGGTTCTTCAAGTCAATAGTGAAGTTATTGTGATTTGTGAGAATTTGCACCATTTTCCTCACCTTTTCTAGGTCAGAACCTCACACTTGACACTAAAACTCTTTCCCTTGCCATAAAACCTCGCACCTGAGTGAATTTTTTTCCCTTGTTTCATGCACTTGACCTAAAACCTCACAATTGACTAAGAACCTCACCCTTGATCAAGAACCTCACCCTTGACGGGAAAATTTGCCCTTATTTCCTTTCCCTTGACTTACAAATTTTCTCCTGTTTCCTCGCCTTTGACCTAAAAGCTCACTCTTTCCTAAAAAGTTCGCTTTTGTGTGGTGTTTTTTGAGCATTTGCACAAAAACCTTGCATTTGACTTTTCCTTCTGTATTTGCTTTTAGAATTTACCTTGGACCCCGGTATGTGTTATTTTTTCATCCTAAATGTCATTTTTCATCATTCTTTGTGTCGTTTTGTGTTGCCCTATATGTTTAGAGTGAAACCCTAACATCTTGGTTGACAATGATTACAGGTGGATCTCAAACTAGTGCAACCAAGGGAGAGACATCCTCGACACTTGTTTGATTCGATTACCCATTTTGGTGTGTTCGAGCGAGAATTTCTTAATGTTGTTGGACTACATTAAATTTGTTACATGCCTCCTATCAAGACTCACATAACTATGATGGTTGCACTTGTGGAGAGGTGGCATTCCAAGACTTCCTCATTTCATTTGTCTGCAGGAGAGGCGACTATTTCTCTTAAGGGTGTGTGGAGGATACTTTGCCTTCCCATTCATGGTGAGCTTGTTACTTATCATGTTTTATGCAGTACCCATGCCATGCAGTGTGTTCTAGGTGATGCACACTTGGAGGTGTGTCAGTCAGAGATTGATCTATCTAGGTTTTCTTGTAGTTTAGATCCTATCTCTCTTGTCTTATGTGATATGATTTTAGGACTAGTTATTCTTGATAGGAGAGGATGACAGTTTCCTATGGGTTGTGGTAATTGTATTGAGAGTATAATTAAGCATGGTATGAGGTATACCTGGGGTTCTTGTCTCCTGGCTCATCTTTATAGAGATATGCACGAGGTTGTGTATCGGGGTGGGAAATCTCTTTCTGCAGGTGTTTCACTTTTGCATGTTTGGGTGTGGGAGCATTTGTAGTTGCTAGACCAGATTGGATATAGGATCATTCTCCTAATTATTTGTACTCTTATCATTATGAGTATTTAATGCACTACACATTGCTTGGAGATATTCCTTATTGGCGTCGTGTGTTCGATGAGATGCCAGGTTTTTTGTGGAGACCTTATATGGGCTGTGAGGCTTGGCCAGAGGATTTAGATCATCTTTTTTACTACTGACAAATTGGTCATTCTCATTATGTGATAGAGTGTTACTTATTGGACCAGTATGTCACCATTTCAGAGAGAGATAGGGGCAGTTTCCTGATGCTTATGAGGCTCGGTTCGGTCAAACCACTCAAGAGGTCCATGTATGGGGTTCTCTAGGTGGATATAGATACTATTGTTGCTAAGTTCAGAGCACTTGCCCCAAATGGTTGGGGTTGACCGGTTGGTTTGGTAGATCTAGGAACTACTCTTGATTATGATGAGTGGTGGGCATGGTGTAGGCCATTGAGGTTCATCGATCTTGTGGGTGATCCCATTGTGGGTAGAGCAAGTATTACGGGTTATTGTGAGGAGTGACAACATATTGAGGTTCTCACATAGCAATTGGATTGGAATCGATGTGATGGTTCATAGGGCGGTCAAGAAGAGCATATGCCTCCGGTGTAGGGTCATAGACAGGTTTTGGGTCCTCCTCCACTAGCTAGGGATGGAGATATACTGTTAGCTTAGATGATTGTTGCTAGATATGTAGAGATAGTGTGGCGATAGGCTGTAGAGGCTTAGGTAGAAATTTTGAGGGTTGAGCGAGATAGTGAGAGTAGTTGACAACATGCTACAAAGGCTCAAGTACAGTTGATTATGGAAGAGAGAGATACTCTCCAAGTAGAGATAGTATGTGAGTTGAGCAAGATTAGTTTCTACAGATGTCCACCTATTATCAGACCTTATATCATGCTACTACACCTAGGGCTTCTCAGCATCCATGGTTTGGGAAGCTTGGTGTTGTGAGCGATGGTGGTGATGGTGGTGTAGGTGCAGGTGTAGGTGATCAATCTATGAGATAGCCAAATCCTTTTGGTGGTCTGTAGGGTTTTTTCCTTCTTGTCGGGGTCTTACTTTTTTTGGTACTTTATCTTCATGATGTTTCATTGTGCAAAGGAATTTGTAGACATGTTTTATATATATATTCATCGGTCTAGTCGAGACCTCATACATATGTTATGATTTTGTATTATCCTATCACACTTGTGTCACTGTTGATGATGTACTTATGACATGTTTCCTTTTTGATGATGATATATATGAGATATACCTTCTTTGATTCAGCCTCATTTTATGCTTATGTGATGGCGATACATGATAATGAATGCTTATATATGTTTTTGTTCTTTTCTAATGTATGAATTTGATGTGGATGGACGAATCATACTTTGTTTCATATGTTGTTGTTTATGTGGTGCTGATATATGATGAATGAATTCCCCATACATGATACATGATGTTTTTATTGGTTTATTATCATCATGATATGTATTGATGATATTTATGGATGTAGTATGGATATGGTGCTAATAATTTTTCTATGCAAGGTGGATGTTAATTAGAAGAAATATCAATGATGGATAGAAATATGATGTTAATTAGAAGAAGTATTGATGATGGATAGAAATATTATGTTAATTAGAAGAAATATTGATGTTGTTATTAGTTGATGAGATGCTTTTTCTTTTCTTTAGAGACTTCACAATTTGAACAATCCTATTTGATGTAGCAAACAGATACAATGGACCATGGTATGAATTACCAAGGTGAATTTGTATCTATTGCGTGGACTTTGACTCTACAAACAAAGAGTATTTTATCTCATACCAGACATACAAAAAATTTGTTTAAAGTATATAGTTAGGTTATGTTAAGACTTTTCAGACCAGTCACATGGAGAGGTATAGAACACCTAACATGCAATTGCTTCATGAATTGTTTCAACACAGCTTTCATATACTCAATAAAGCAAGTATTCACCATAGTAGTATTACAAAAATATCTTACAAAGAACAAATTGAAATAACACTCAATTTCCCCCATTCCTTCTTCTCTAGATCCTTAAGGACATCCTCGAGAGATCCTGGGAATGAGTCAATAAAATAAATCAGAAAAAATAAGACCACAAAAAGATAAAAAAAAAGTTGCAATATCACTTGCCATATCTATTTGGGGTTTCAGGACTATTATCCATTGTTGATCATGTTTATCATAGGAACGGATCCATTAAGGCTATCTCAGGTTGTTGTTGGTGAATTGTCAAAAATATAGGTAGTTGATACTTAGCTTTGTTTCCATCTATTTTACGGTTGTTTGCTTGAAGGTTCTAGCTTTTGATGTTTGCTTTGTTTGTTTTGTCAACATATGAGGATGACGATTCATTTATTATGGGTGGAATGTTTATTATGAATTTTGATGACAGGATGGGTCTTTATAATTTTGTAAGTTTTATGATGTTGTTTTTGTTGTTTTTAGGGGACTAACCTAAGGCCTCAGGGGCTCATCAAAGATAAGCCTTACCTACATTGTAGAGATAGAGGCTCGTTGTTCGCTTGGTTTGAGTCTTTTTGACCTTTTCTATTTTGTGAATGTTTTTTGGTTTTGTATATTGACTGTTTTTGGGATTTTTAACTAAGTTAAAATAAAGCATGTTGGAAACCTAAGGGGACTAACCTAGGGTCTTAGGGGCTATTAAGCCTTGCCTACATTGTACATGCAAAGACCATGTAGTTCAACCATTTGACTCAAAAGCATAAATTGTTTTTGGATAAACAACATTGGTAATCTTGATTGATATTCCACTTTTGTGTCTAGATGATATGTTGTGGGAAATCTACTTGAACTAGTTGTGAGGTTCAATCAAATGTTTATATCTTAGACTATTTGAGTGAAGGAATAATCAAACGATGTTTTGTTTTTTGATGTTTTTGACTTTTGTTGGTTTTCTAATGTTTTTGATTTTTTTTGCTTTCTAATGTTTTTAACTTTTGTTGTTTTCTAATGTTTTTGAATTTTGTTTTTTTCTAATGTTTTTATTTTTATTTTTATGAATAGGCAGATATCTATATTAATTTAAAGATAAGAATACATATTCACAAAAAAAGGGGTGGGTGGTAAGAAGGCACACCCCGAAAGTCACATGGGAAGAGCCCAGAAAAGCCAAAATAATAGATCACATGGGCCTAGCCCACAAGTCTAAAAGCAAGAAGTAAAAATAGTCAATTACGCTGCCAAAGTAGTGCCAACAAAGCCTGGGGGATCTTTGTCATCCAAATTTTTCCCCCATACATCAGGGGGGTTTGGAGTGATGTCAGGAGGAGCACCCCAACCATTATCATCTTTTTCTTTATCTTTATCTTCTTCCTCACGCCGGGGCAAGATTGCAAGAGCCATCCGCGAAAAGCTTTTACCATTGGAAGGCCAGCCAGAGCTAGAAGCAGGCGGAGCATCAGAGGGCCACCCAGAACCACCACCACCGCTCCCCGTCACACCACTAGAAGGCCAACCTTGACCAGGCCGCGACGAAGGAGAGCGAACCCAATTGGGAGGGTGAGAATCTCGTCGAGTAGGAGGCTAGGAGTGGGGATGCGTAGAGTCACTCCACTTCCAGCCCTGAGACCATGACTGACTATGGGAGGAGGAGGGCGAATCAGGGATCCGAGCCATAGTACAAGGGGCATTACCCCAATGATCTAGGAGTACCTGCAGGTGAGCCACCTCCAGTGCAAATTTGTTGGCTTGCACATGTATATGTAGGAGATCATTAGAACAAATAACTACTTTAGCATAAAGAGAAACATTAATATCCAAATGAGAATGTACAAATATGCAAGAATTTCTATCTTTTTAGATATTGAAGAGGATTTCCACCCTGAAAGTATGCCAAAGCTGGGTGAACTTAGTCAGGATCCCAGGTGAGTCCCCTAGTAGAACCATATGCCAAGAAAAGGGTTTTGGTCGAAAAGGCTGAAAGAAATCATGAATCCAAGTCCAAAGTTGTTGAGCTCTAGGACAAAACCAAAAAATATGCTTAAAGATTTTAGACTACCCACAAAAAGGGCAACGAGGGTTAGGAACCCCCAAATGAACAAGCCGAGAACCCATAGACAAGCCTTTGAAAAGAATACACCAAGAAAAGTGGGCCAGCTTCGGATTAACAATTGCAGACCAAGTGGCATCAAACCTCTTACGCCAGGCATGTGCAAAGGAATTAAGAAGCCACCTTTGGTTCAGAGTACTGATCATAGGAAAATAGGGTGAAAGCCACTTGTAACCAAGCCGCGACTTGTAGCTCTTGAGAGGAGTGTCTGGAAACTATTTCCAATCCTTCCACCAAGGTTTGTTCCCATGAATGCCAACTTTGTGTAACATGTCCACCGAAATAGCACTCACCTACTCGTCGAATGTAGCGCAGTCCTGGTTTTGAAGACTGTATTGGGCTTTAAAAGCATCCCACTGCAAAATATGCATAATGGGCCAGTGAAAGAGTTGATGCAGGGTTTGAATTCCCTTTTTGTGAAATGTGAGGGCCTTGAGCCAAGGTGACTTGGCCAGGTGTTGACCATTCTGATCTAGAAGGGGAGACCACCATAAGTTTTGCTGGTTGAGGGAAAGCCCATCATGAAATCTAGCCTCGATCCAATGGAGCCATGGCTTAACAAATTCCCAAGAGCGCCAAATGGTCTCGACCATAAAGGAGCCAACAATTTGAATCGGCTCCCTCATAACCAAGAGGGTTTTGGAGACCAATTCCTTTCTAAGCGAGTCTGTGAATAGGAAAACCAAACTGAATACAATGCCTGAGGAGAATTTTCTAAGCTTCATCTCCGATGAGAGCTCGGATAATCCATTTGACACAGAGAGCAGTCCAAGCCCTCCAAAGTCCCTAGGGAGACAACAATACTCCCAAGCAACCCGATGAAAACCTTTGTGGGTTTCAGAGGAAGCCCATAAAAAATCCCAAAGCAGCTTTTCAAGCCTATTATAGGCAGATTTGGAAGGAGCCCAACAGGAAGAGTAGTAAACATGAGTGGCTACCAAGACTTTAGAGAAAACCTAGAATTTAACAGCCAACAAGAGAGGCTTAGTAATCCAATAGGCCAACTTCTTCTCAACCTTGGAGAGCACGGCTTGCCAAAGCTCTCAAGGGGAAGCCTGAAAGGTTAAGGGGATGCCCAGAAAATGAAAGATTTCTCCCTACCCAATCTATCTCCAGTTATAAGTTTGGAGCCACACAGAAGTGGGGAACACTAATTGTTTGTAGCATAAGGTCTTGTGCCATTGAATTGCAGAGCCAAAGGTAAGACAAAAATTATTAAGACAATCAAGGGCAGCAGTGATATATTCTTCTTCTTCCAAGAGAGTGAGAAAGGAATCATTCGCAAAGTGGCCATTGACAAGCTGCTCCTAGGAGTTTGGGAGAGAGATCCGTTTAACACACTGCTAAGAGATAGCATGGGATAGAAGATAGCCAAAGCCTTCAACAACCAACACATACAAAGAAGGGGCAAGAGGGCACCCTTGGAAAATTGAACAAAAAAGACCAAAAGCAGAAGACTGGCGGCCATTAATGGTAATGCAAGCTGAAGCATCAGAGAAAAGCATACGAACAGACAGAATAAAGTTGGGACCAAATTCCAAGGCTTTTAACATCACAAGAATGAAAGGCCATTCAATGCGATCATAAGATTTGGAAAAGTCAATTTTAGTGAACACCACTTTCTGGTTGGAGTGTCGGGCGCACTCCATGCCTTCCCAAACAACAATGATATTAGCCAGAATAAACCTGGATTTAATGAAACCAGTTTGCTCAGGGCGCACAACTTGAGGCAAGATGTGGCGAATTTTCAGAGCCAGAGCTTTGGTAATGATTTTGTAGGAAACATTGAGAAGTGTGATGGGCCTCTAGTTGCAAATATCCTTCGGATCCCCAGGCTTAAGTATGAATTTTATATTGCCTTTATTTATTAAATTGCCTAGAGAGTTGGTTTGAAAGGCTTCAAGATAAACATGATGCAAATCGATTCTAACATAGTCCCAAAGAGCTTTGTAAAATTCACAAGGGAAGCCATCAATCCCAGGAGCCTTGTCATTGACCATAGAGGAAATAACTTCCTTGAGATCATCAATTGTTAACAATTGATCACAAAAATTAATCTGGGCTGAAGAGAGCCTATGTGGCACAATAGCAAGGCAGTCATGAAGGGCTTGCCGGGGCATAGGCATGGAGTCCTGAGCAGTGAAAACCTGTTCATAATGGCGCACAAAGGCCTAGAGAATGTCGGGTAGCTCAGAGAGCACCTGGTTACCATCTTTGATTTTTTTGATGCCTGGGGATGAGTGCTTGGCACGAAGAGCCAAAAAAAACTCTTTGGAGGCATGATCACTGATTTTAAGCCAATGAAGTTGAGCTTTTATTTGAGCACCTTTAGCAGTATAGTTATCAGCCACTTGCTTTTTCTGCCTTAATTCTGCCACCCTGACTTGATGTGATAGGGAGAAAGGACTGGCCACCAAAGTCTCCATAGCAGCACGTAAGTTGGTAGTGGTGGCCTCATAAGATCACCGATGAAAGATAGCCAATTGGCACCCATAAATATGCAAGAAATGTGTAGTACAAATGATGGAATCATTCCACCAAGCAATCCAACCTGTTTGGCCAGCTGGTCTGCACTCCAAATTCTACATTTGATGAATGTGGGCTAGGGTGGGCTTATGAAAAAGCAAAGATGTGTTAAAAAATAATTGGGTCTTACACGTGCAGGGCTAACAAGATGCCCATTCAATGCGAAAATGAATTGGGAAGTGATCAGAAAGAGTCACATCCACTAATGACTTCACTGGCAAGACATAACTAGTAAAGGAAAAAAAAGATTGAGCCGAGATCATGGCATGATCAAGGCATTTAAAGACTCTATCAGAACCAGCCTTGTAGTTACACCAAGTGTTCCAAAGAGAATGAGAATGGTGTCAACCCATATTGGGATCAAAAAGCCCCAATTTATTGCGCATATAAAACCACGCCTCCCTTTCACACACAGCCCAACGGAAAGGCAAGGTGCCATCTCCACCATGTTAAAATCCCCGCAGAGCAACCAGGTGGTAACTGACAGAGAATCATAAATCCAACGCCAAAGCAAGCAGTGCTCCACGACATCATTAGAGGCATAAACATTAATAATCCCGAAGGAATGATTCTCAATATTGAGAAGAACCCAAACCACCCGTTGGGAAGGGTCAACTCCATGGTCCACCATGCAAGAATGCAATCATGGGGCCAAAAGAGTGGTAGCTCCACCACGACCAGCCTCATGCAAAGTGAAAAACATGTACTAGTTGGCCAAATAGAGCGACAAGATGAAGCAAGCAAAAAACCTGAAATTTTAACTTCCTGGAGACAAAGCACTTCAATCCCTGAGTATTTCTGAAAAGTATTCCTAACAAAATATTTCCTGGAGAGGTCAGTTAGACCTCGAACATTCCATGAAATAAAATTCATGGATGAAAATATTCCATACTTGCAGAATCCATGTCTTCTTCAACCAGGGAAGAGAAGCTATTCTTCAAAAACTCTTGTGGAACAGAACCAATCTGAATAGGAGGAGAAAACCTCCATTTTTCAAGCACATATTCTCCTTCTTCCAACAATGGAGATGGGCTACAAGACCACCATTGAGCTCTCATTATGGGAGGAATAGCTGGTTGAGCACACAAAATAGCCATAGGATGAGGCGTGGCCTTTGACTTGGGCTATACAAAAATAAAAGTAGCTCTTGAGGGAGCAACTGTCCCCTTCTTTGAAGGGTTTGAAACCATTTTGGTTGGTTCAGGGGCCTTGGGAGTCGATCCAGAACTAGACGACTTATTTTTCCAGTTTGAAACCGTAGTCCACTTTGTTTCAGCCTTAGCAAAAGGCTCTACCTGACGAGGCTTTTCAACATCCCATGACAGTGAAGGTGTACGAGGAACTGTCAAAGGGTAGTCCTTGATCTTGTGGTCGACTAACTGGCACCGATAGAACGTGTTGGGTAGATTGAAATATGTGACTTTTTGGGTGTGCCTAATAGGACCAATTTGAATGTCTACAAACTCCTTCAAATCCTTGGATAAATCAACTTCCACACAAACCCTCTTATGTGGTCGGGCTTGGAAGAACCTATCAGGTTCGATACAAACAACCCTCCCCAAAGAGGAAGCAATATGGTTCAGGAAGGGCACGCATGGTAGAGGTAAGCCGAGAAACTCAATCCAAACTAGGACATGCATTTTGGTGTCATCTAAGACAACAAAATCCTGGGACCATGCTTGGAAAAGCAACAAGGAGGACCTAACATACCAAGGCCCATGACCCAAAATAGCTTGGACATGACTAACTTCCGTAAAGCAGAACAAAAAAAGCCTTTGGTCAAATTCTGGACCATATCAAGGTGGACCCCATGAGGGACCTAGGCCTTGCTGACCCATTCTTTCAGCACACTTTCGGGGGGAGTCCTCCCAACAAAATAACCCACAAGGGTGTGTCTTTCGAGCCATTGGCATGCAACTTCAAAATCAAGTAAAGGTAAAACTACATCAGCAAGGGCATCAAAATGCTTACCTTGTGAAAGACTTTCAGAACAAATTTCCAAGGACGTTTGTTCTGTGGGGGAGCCATTAAAATGCACCGACGAACCACTAACACCAACATGAATTGTTGGGTTAGTACTAGTTGAAGGCATAATAAACCCCTAAAACTATAGTAAATGTGGCCGTACTCAATGAAGGAAAAAATTTCTTGCATAGGAAGCATAGTATGATGCAGGAGGGGCCAAGGATGATCTCAGAAAACAAAAAACCGTAGCAGAGCTCATACACCTGACAAAAGTTGTTGATGTCTCTATTTCCTACAAACAATTTTTAAATCTTTCTAATGTTTTTGAATTTTTGTTGTTTTATGACCATGATTGGATGTTGCAAGATCTAATCCACTACTATCTTCGGGAAGTTTCCCCCCATAAAATGGATTTCCTTTATCAGTGACAAGCCATGGTTGGATACATGGTTTATGAAATGGATGGGTGGATGTTGTGAAAAAGTACCAATAGATAATGATGCAAGTTTTATTCAAACATAGTGCCTATTTACCAATTTTTCACTACAACACCTATTATAGGAGTGCCACAAAGTGGTTTTCACTCAAAGAATATTTTATTCCTCTTTACTTTTTTCTTGCTTTTTGATTTTTTTTGTATTTTTTTATTATCATTTTTTGTATTTTTTTGGATTTTTACCCTTTTGCCTGGGGTATTTAAATGTGCTTCATGTGCAAAAATTCTTGAGATGGTTGTTGTTTAGCAGTTCAGCCAGAGGTTCTCCTTCAAGAATAGCTAACTGATATTCCCTAGAGCCATAGCCTGTTGTGATGACACTTTTCATCTAGGAGCTCTAATTCATTTAGTTTAGATACCCTATATTCTTTGTTGCTGACCATGGATTTTAATGAGACTCACAATGAGGGGATTTTGATCTTGATAGGTAAGACAACATCTGATCTGTAGACCAAGGAAAATGGTGTGGCACCAATAAGCATGTGAATGTTGGTTCGATAGGCCCATAAGGTTGGGTTTAGGTGAAAATTCCAATCATAACCAGCATCATTGACAATCTTTTTTAGTATTTTTAGGATTGTTTTATTAGTTTCCTTAGCCTAACCGTTTCCTTGAGGATAGTAGGGTATGGAAATTTTGTGTTGGATAGAAAATTTGGAACAAATTTCCTAGACATCTTGATTCTTGAATGGGGTGCCATTGTCCATTATGATTGTCTATGGAATTCCATACCTACAATGAGATAATTCAAAATGAATTTTGATATCTATTTGCTACTGATATAAGTCAATGGAATTTCCTCTATCTATTTAGTGAAGTACTTTGTTGTTGTGATAATGAATTTGTTCCTGTTAAATGAAGAAAGTGATATCTTATCTACCAAGTCTAATCCCCATTGCGAAAAAGGCCATGGTGTCATGATGGGTCTCAACTCTTGTGTTGGTGCATGAACTAGATCACTGTGTTGCTGACATTTTCAACACTTTCTAGAATGTTGAATGGAGTCTTGCTCCATGGAGGGCTAATAGTATCTTGTTCTGAGCAGCTTTTGGACTAGGTTAGGTCCACTAGAGTGGGATCCACAAATACCTAGGTGTACATCTTGTAAGGTTGTTTGTGCTTCTTCTGTGTTAACGTGTCGGATTAACATACCATCTAGACTACAATGGTATAGGGTTTCTCCTAGGATCATAAAGCAGGAATTTCTATGGGTAAAGGTTTTCTTTTGAGTGGTTGTTAGGTCAAGTGGTATGATATCATGCTGGATATAGTCAAAATTATTTTGGTACCATGGGGAGTTAGGACCAACAACAACACATACCATTTCCAATTCTTAAATGTCGAATGTACGTATGAGTAATTGTTTGATGAGGAACTCATACTTAGGCACATTTTGTGGAATATCAAGCAGTGAGCTTATTGTTTCCATTAAATTAGTAGCTCTGTTATTGATCCAAGGAATTTTCTCAAAGGTTATTTTGATTAATTATTCCTTGAAGCTTTCCACCATCCTTTTATATGGTAGAAATTTGTCATATTTTCTCTGGTACTCATTGTTCACCTGTCTAATCACTAGCTGAGAGTTTCCAAAGACATGTAGCTCTTTTATTCTCCATACAATAGCCATTTATCCCTATGATAAGAGATTCATATTCTGAGATGTTGTTCGTGCATGGGAATGCAATCCTGTAGGTCTTGGGTATACTATCTCCTTGTGGTGTGAGAAATAGAATACTTTCTCTAGAGCCATGTTGAGTATGGGAACCATCTAAGTATAGAGTCCATTGGCCTATCTGTTATCTCATCAAGATTACTCTCATATGGAAAGTCCACTGTGATAGGTTTATGATCATCTATGGGTTCTTCAGCTAGTTGGTCTGCTATGATTTGTCCCTTGATAGCTCTTCTATTCATATAATCTATATCAAATTCACTTAGGATCATCACCCATTTGGCTATTTGACCTGCTAGGGCTACCTTTGCTAGTAAGTATTTGAATGGGTCTATTTGAAATAAGCTTCACCTTTCTATTTAAGATGTAATGTCTCAAATTTTGTGTTGAAAACATGACTAAGAGACATGCTATTTCAATGGGTGAGTAGTTCAATTCATAGCCCACCAGTACTTTGTTGATATAGTAGACTACCATTTCTTTGTTGTTATCATCTAGCTAGGCCAAGAGAGCTCCTAGTGTTTCTTGTGTGGTAGACACATAAAGTATCATCTCCTTTTCTAGAATAGGTGGCATGAGTACAAGAGGAGTAAGTAGGTACTCCTTGATTTGTTGGAATGCTTGGTCGCATCTCCCATCCCACTTGAAGGTGATTTCCTTGTGTAGCATATGAGTGAGGGGGTGGCACTTGTCTACCAATTGTGTGATAAATTGCCTAATGGATTGTAGCTTCCCTTGTAGGCTCCTTAATTGTTTGTGTCTTTGGAGGAGGCATCTCTATCATATCTTTTACCTTTGTAGGATCCACTTCTATCCCTCTTATTGACACTATGTACCCCAGTAGCTTTCCGGATGTTACTTTGAACACACATTTCTTAGGGTTGAGTCTTAGATTATATTGTTCAATTCGATCAAAAACCCTTGCTAGGTTTGTCAGGTGATCTGACCTTTTGACTGAATTTTCTATAATTTCATCCACATAGTCCTCCATGATTGTGTGTAGCATATCATGGAATACGGTCATCATTTCTCTTTGATAAGTTTCTCATACATTCTTTAGACCAAAAGTAATTACATTCCAATAGAAAGTCCCCCAATCATAAGTAAATATTGTTTTGTGTTGATCATCTGGAGAGATCTTTGTCTAGTTTGGTGCAAGAGCACCAAGTTGCTTTCAAGCCTCCATGAGGCCAATTGTTGATAGTTTCTCTATTTTGTGTATTGGGTCTTATAATAAGGTTTATAAAACAATTTTATAGGTTTTTGAGTCTTAGGAAGTAATAATTGAAGTCATTTGTCAAATAATGTTTAAAGTTGTTCCATATTGTAAAAATTGTAAAAGTTGCTCAAAAAGTTGTCAAGCAACTTGTCAAAAATGTCATTAAGGTGTTTTTTCAACAAACTAGTTAAAAGGTGGTTGAAGATAGTTGGTTTTTTTTGGAAATGTATAAGTACACGCTCCAAAACTCGAATTGAGAGGTTGGAGACATTATTTTGGAGTTTGATGAATGACAACCTCAAGTTTGGTGTGCATTTTATGATTTCTACATTGTTTTCAGGTTGAAGTTGTGATTTGTATGGACTGTTATGGGTTCAAATAATAGAGTATCATATATGGATGGAAAGGTATTTGTTTCTAGTTTCTAATTATTTTTGTCTCATTGAATTTTATTGAGTTTTGTGGAAGATATGATTGTTTTGGTGAGAGCAGGTTTGAACACTGCTTAGGGTTTGCAGTTTTGGGAAAAATACAATAACTTTATTTTCAACCATTGGATCTTTATAAAAATTGGAAGGGAGGTCTGTAATTATTTTATCTTAAATCTCACTGAAGGGATTGACTTAATTGTTTTTTTTATGGAAGTTATTAATGAATGTTTGTTGCATTGAATTGTGGGTTGTTGTGAGAATGATTACATTGTATTCTAGAATGCACTTAATCATTATTTGAGATGAATAATTTCATGAAAGTTTTAAAGTGAATGGAATGTTGAGTTGTGAATCCTTTTTACTCTGCATCATAGTTGTATCTAGAGAAACCATCCATTAAGGATAGCACCTCATTCCTTTCTATTAGATCCATAATCATGTCAATTCTTGGCAATGGAAAGTAATCCTTTGGATAGTCCTTGTTCAGGTCCCTTAAGTCTATGCATATCCTTATGACCCTAGTAGGTTTGGGCAATGGTACTAGATTTGATATCCATTGTAGATAGTCGATGGGTCTGATGAAACCCACATCTGGTAGTTTCTTCAGTTCTACCTTTTACTAGTAATGCTATCTGAGGATGCATTTTTCTGAGTTTTTGCTTGATAGGCTTTGCTCTAGGGACTACAGCTAAATGATGTACCACTAACGTTAGATCTATTCTAGGCATGTCAGCATAGGTATAGGAAATTTTTACCTTTCTCTCATTGATGAATGCTATGAAATTTTCTTTCTCCTCGGGATCAAGTGATGTTGTGTGGTATGTTATCTTTGGGTCCTCTGTTGTGCCAACATTTATGGACTTTGCTTCTTCTACTAGGAGTTTTGATCTTTATTGATATTATGATATGGGGAGATTGAACCCTCCATCCTCAGGTGCCTCTGGGAGGTTTTCACCTTTGGATGCGTCCTTTATTTTTCTCTTTTTGGATTTGATAGAGCCATAGTGTGGTTTTCCTTAGGGGATCATATTTTTATGTTTTTTCTTTCATTTTTGCGAGTAGAAGATTCAATCTCTCCACCAAAGTATGCCTCTTGTTCAAGCTCCATGATGAACCCTACTTTGTGATCTCTAGCTAGTATATCTATTTGAAGTCCCATGAACTCAACAATTGCCTCATCATTCTGGAGTTGATCTAGAACAGGTGTATGTTGTTGTTGATCCCAATCTATGAGTTGTAGGTAATAGAGTGGGAGGCTATCATCTTGGTCTGCAAAGCTTACAAAAGTAGGTGAAAGGGTTAGTATGGCTCTGGTGTCTTTTTCCCACTAGGTATCTAGGTCATCATTATTAGAAGTGGTGGAATCATATCTAGTGTCGAAGGAAGGAGAATCCCATTCATATTCATTAGAGTTTTTTTCAGAATGGTAATAGATGTTGGGAATGGTTTCTATGTATTGGAGAGGGAACCTATCAATGATAAAGTTGTCAAATAAGTCTTAGATGGGTAATTCGTTGTCCATGATATGATAGATATCCAGTGTGCAGAAGTTTTTCATTTCTTCCAAGAGGTTCATTCAGTTTTTGGAATAACCACGTCTTTTGGTTTATAACCAAGCCCCATATTTTTCTTCCTTTGTTCCACTATGATAGGCTCTGATTGACCTTGTTTGTGTAGCCCAATTCCACCTATTTCATTGTATCCCATATGTTTAACTAATTGATAACCTCTAGTGTTAGGATCAATTAAAATGGGTTGTGGATTTTCTAGTTCTTTTTGGTCCTCCTTGTAGATCATGGATGAGAAGTCCTCCTCAAATATTTATTCATATTTCATGTCTCCCCATCTAGTGATGATCATGGGCTTAGCTATGATTTTCACTACCTTGATTCTTTTTGGACCTCCATATACCTTGAATCTTGGCTTCTATTTTCAGTTGCTCACTTGATGTGTTCTTGGCTGAGGTTGATGAAAGCATGGAAGGGTTGACATAAGAAAATGAATGGAAGGCTATATCATTGGTAGGCACACGTTGGATTTTATTGTACTTCTCCTCCAACTTTGCACAAAAATGGAAAGGCTCAGGATCGGTATATAGTGTTACTTCTTTTCCTTTATGGGGAAACTTTAGGAATTGATGAAAGGTGGAAGGGATTGCTTGTAATGCATGGATCCAAGGGCATCCTAGGAGGAGGTTGTATGGAAACTCAAGGTCCACTACTTAACAAGTGGTTTTTGTGATGGCTAGTCCTATTTGTACTGGCAACCTGACTGTTCCTTTAGAATTTATTTCTAGGTCATCGTAGGCACTTATGGTGATACTTTTTCCATTGTCAATCACATCATCAAAATGCACCAACGGTTTGATGAATTTGAAGGTATAGATTTTTAAACCTACACCATTATCTATCAATACTCATTTGACCATGGTTTTATGAACACCAACCTCTATGTATAGAGCTTGATTGTGGAATGTTCTTTGTGGTAGATATTTCTCTAAAAAGACTAAAGGATCACTTGATGTGATGTTGCCAACCATGGCTTGAAATTAAATAGGATTGATTTCATTAGGGATTGATGTTTCCAATGCCTTTCCCAATATTTACCTATGTGTGGGTGACAATTTTAACAAATTTAGGATTGAGATTAGCACAGGTGTCTTCTTTAATTGTTCCAAAATACTGTAGTCACTTGGTGACTTGATTGTGGGTTTTGGAGGGGCTCCTTGTATTGTAACTCTTCCTTGATGAGTAGTTATGTTATAGTTGTTGTCTCCTTGTATTGTTACTACGTTTTCCCTATTTTCATCAACTTGTGAGAGGGTTCCTAAAACCGTGTCACCGTATGTGTAATTAGCATTGCGGTACTCTTGTTCCTTTCCTTTATCATTCCTCTTAGTGTGGTTTGGGATTTGGTTTGAGTATATTTGAAGGTCCTTGTTTTTGGGATGATGTTCAATGTCTACTTCCCCTTTACCTATCAAATCCTGGATGATGTGTTTGAGGAGCATGCAATTTTTGGTCGTGTGTCCTTTGATTTTATGGAATTCACATATCTTTCTCATTGTACCATGGTGTCTTAAAGCTAGGTTCCTCATAGTTTGGGCGATCATTCATTTTGATGAGGTTTTTTTGTACTAGTTTGTGCATGATTGTTTCAATTGACTCACCTAGTACTATGAATTTCCTCCTAGGTTGATCGTATTGCCTCTGTTTCCCTCCTTGATTTGTTTGCTAGTTTGTAACCTAATTGATCTTGGGATAGGTAATTTGGTTGCTTTGTGTGTTGTTGGGACCATAGCTTGTTTGTGCCACTTGTGGTTTGTTTTGATGTGTGTTCTATGTATTCCATACTTCTCTAGCGTTTACCACTCCATCATTTGTGACGTTCTTATTTTTAGCCCAGACTTTAGGTTTCTCATTTGGGTTAGAGGGACTATCTTTTGAGATATTTGTTTTAAGGACTCCCCTTGTAATGAGGGCTCTCTCAATATGTAACCCCTTTTTTATTGTTTCCTCAAAGTCTATAGGACATAGCATAGTGAGGTGGTAGTTTATTTTAGGTAGGATATTTGTGATGAAAATATCTACCAACTCCTTGTTTGGAATGTGCCATTTGCATTGACTTTCTTTGTGTCTCCATATCTATAGGTAGGAGGTAAAGGAATCTCCTAGATTTTGTTTGACTGTGGAAAAACTTGTGATGGTGACTTCTTGCTCTATGTTAAACAAGAAGTGGCTTATACATTTGCTAGATAGCTCATCAAAAGTTCTAATTCCTAGTTGTAGACAGGTGAACCACTCCATCGCATGACCTGTAAGGTTGCATGGAAAGTGCCTCATGAGATAGGAATCATTGTTTTGTACCTCCATACATGATACTGAGAAGTCTTGTACATGCTCTATTGGATCTCCTTTCCCTATATACTTGTTTTCAAACCTAGGTATTTCAAAGTTTTTTGGAAAGGTTAGTGTCGTGATGGAACAATCAAATGGGAACATACAAATTTCCTGAAGAGTGTAGGTCTTCTTTTGTTTCGCTACCTACATATCTACTATTTGTTTGGGTGACAACATCTAGTTTTAGTTCCATCTCCATTTTTGGTATGTTTATTTGTAATCCATGAGTGTAATAACCTTGTTGCCCTACTAGCTTTTGGTCATCTATCAGGTATTGTGAAGGTACAAGACCTTGGTAACCATATGGGATGTAAGGAGGGTTGACTCCTTGTTATGTGTAAAGAGGGTTAGATCCTTGATGGTGTGAAATATACTGAAGGCTTCCCTGATGATATGTTGATGGGTTACCTTGTTGATGGGATGACTGAAGAAGGGTGATATGTGGCACACCTTGTTGGACATGACTAAAATGAAGGTTGCCTTGGTGATGCATTTGTTGGATACCTTATTGATGGGATGACTGAAGAAGGGTGCTCTGTGGCACACCTTCTTGGGAAAGACTAAATTGAAGGTTATCCTATTGATGTGTTAGTGGGACACCTTGTTGATGGGATGATTGAAGAAAGGTACTCTATGGCACACCTTGTTGTTGGGAAGGACTAAGATGAAGGTTACCCTGATGATGAATTTATGGGATACCTTGTTGATGGGATGACTAAAGAAGGGTGATTTGTGACACACGTTGCTAGGCAGGACTAAACTAAAGGTTACCCTGATGATGCATTTGTGGGATACCTTGTTGATGGGATGACTGAAGAAGGGTGCTTTGTGGCACACCTTGTTGGGAAAGACTAAACTGAAGGTTACCCTGTTGATGTGTTTTTGGGATAAATTGTTGATGGGATGAGTAAAGAAGGGTGCTCTGTGTCACACCTTTCTGGGTAGAACTAAACTGAAGGTTACCTTGATGATGCGTTTGTGGGATACCTTGTTGATGGGATGACTAAAGAAGGGTGCTCTATGGCACACCTTGTTGGGTAGGACTAAACTAAAGGCTACCCTAATGATGTGTTTAAAGGACACCTTGTTGATGGTATTGTTGGTTCAGAAGGGGACCCTATGGTCCACCTTGTTGATGGTACTGATTTTTCAGAGGGGGACCCTATGTTCCACCTTGTTGATGATACTGATTGTTCTAGGAAGGGTTGACGCTTGAAGTGTGTTGAGGTATATATTGTCTAGGAGGTGGATTGTTGTTTTGAGGTTCATACTGAGATGGCCCTTCTTGATACATTTGTGCCACTACTACTTGTTCAATTTGAGTTGGTTTTCTGAACAAGGGGTTCTCTTTGGGTTGACCACTATTTTGTGAGAACATAGGTGGCATGTTTGATATCTCTACAGGTTGGGTTATTTGTATCACAATTGAGTTATCCCCTAAGGGAATAAGATTGGGATCTTTGAGAGCCTCTACGTTGAAGTCCACTGGTAATTTAGCACTGCTTTGTGCTAACTTGAAGAAATAGGAGTTTGGGTCCTTTCTCAACAACCAGTCCATTAGTTTGAGAACCTTGGGGGTGTTAGAATGTTTAAACAGTTCCTCCTCATTTATCTCTTCCTCAGTATCTACCTCCTCTACAATCACTCTATTTGGATCTTGGATGTTTTGTTCTATCACCTCCTTCTATTTGTGGTTCATTTCTTCCTCATTGAAGGTGTCTTTGTACACATGTCTCTTCTAGGGTGTTTCAAGGTCACTTGACCTATAGCCCCATGGGCTACTTTCATCATTCATAGTATTTTATGGTGGGATGTTGGTGTTGTTCTTGCTTGTTTCCATTTTATTTCTATGCTTTGATCTTGTGGTTGTCATAAACAACTTGGGTCCCTTGTGGGAGAGTTGTGTAATGTTTGAATCTTGAGTTTACTTAAATCCTAAAGATCCAATGTTGTCCTAAATGAGAGGATAGGAAATTTGATTGTGTGATAGATCATTTAGGGGAGTTCCAGATCATGACTATGTGAGAAATTGGAACTATTGGAAAAGACCTGGATTCTAACAGTAGTAGAAGGAATACAAGTTTGGATTGTGCCTTGAAGCACGTTTGTAGAAGTTGTATACCAACCTAGTTCTGGTTTTGTGAAGTGCCCAAAGGTGTTTCTTGAGAGCTTTTCGACTAAGATGTCTAAGTCTGAAATGATGACCTATAGACCTTACTTTAGGGATCTTGACATTGTGTGACATCATGAAGAGGATATTTATTTCCATGCGAGTGGTGGTAACATGGGTCTTCTGGATGCTATGTCTTCTTTCTCTTCCTCTTTGTCTAAGATGATTGATGTAGTGAGAAACTGGCAGGGTGTTTCATTCTTCTAAAATATGAAGGTTCTCAAACTACTTATGATGTTGGTTTGTTCACCTTTGATGTATGTGAGACTAGGTTGAAGGATTGGTGCTACAAGGTTTGGTTGTTGAACTGGAGTAGCCAGTCACCAGATGGTCATAAGGTGTAATGGTGTCTTGTGATGGTTGCTATGAAGCTCAAAACCCTAAGGTTTGAGTGTTGTTTTGGAATGGTACTACTTTCCAAAAATCAAAATGTTGAAGAACTAGGGTCGATATTCCACTTCTTTATCTAGAGGATATGTTGACGGAAAGATTACTTTACTATCTATGAGTCCCAAGTAACTGTTGATATCATAGATGTCTAAGTGAAGAAATGATCCCAATGGTTTTTTTAATTTTAATTTCCGATAAGTAGGATGAAAATAATGGATGAGGGAATATGTGACCTATCTAGTTTTCAAATTTGTTTGGTTCGAACAATGTTCCTATAAACAAATCTCTCAAATTTCTTTGTGTTTGGTAAATGACATGTGATAAAACAATACTTGGATTGACTCAAAAAGCATGGACTTATGTGACCTTCATGTCTATAGCTTAAGTTGTGAAATCACTACATCCAAGCCATAGTTCCCAAATTTTACTTTGATTAATGTAACTTGAAATAAAATCTAGAATATTCAAAAACCTTTAAGGAAAAATCCTTTCAAGGAGTGTAAACATAGGGCTTCTTTCACAAGTATGCACTAAATCAAAGGGTTTGTGATTCAATAATCTCATTCAGTGTTTGTTTAAATGTGTTATTTTTCTTTAAATCAACCACAAAATTTGATGTCAAATTGTTTTGAATGTGATTGGAAAGTTTAACATAAACAAGCATTTACAACCCTAGTGGATAGAAACCATTCTTGTAGGTAGGCTTGCCTCATGTTCCAAAGAGATGATTTTACATGAAACTTATGGCATGGGACTATAGTCAGACTTGGAAAGTAACTTCTCAGAAATAAATTCTGATGCACCACTTTCAAATAATTTTGCTGGATAATAGGGTGGCTTCTAAAAAATTTGGTTCTTAGTCATAACTATGAACATGAAAATTTGACACTCACCCGCTAGCCACTTAAGGCACGGGATTAGGTGCAGTCTATTGTCAGCATGGCTTGAAGCTACTTTCTTATGATTTCACAACCTTTGATATAGCCCGCCAATAAATGTGCTTTGAGACCTTCCAATGAGTTATTTAGCATTGGATGTGTCTCAAAGCAAGCCCCCTCTTTAAGGTAAAACTTGAAAATAAAAATGTGAAGCTTAAAAATGTTTTTTCGCTCACCCCAAGATCGCCAAAAGGTGTGAGGAGAGAATATAAAACACTTCATCTTTCCAATCACTGAATGCACAATGAACACTTCATAGAAAATTTATTCTTTTTAAACACCTCAAGTGGTGTTATCCCCAAAAATATGTGAATAACATAAACAAACTATTCTTTTTATTTGCACCAATATGAAGTTTTTAGGATATCAGTCATTTAAGATAGAAATGGTGCAAGACAAAAGAAATAACTTGTTCATTTTTAAGCCCCAAAATTGAGTGTTTCTAAGAAATTAGTCTTGGTTCTAACTTGGTCAACAAAATTAAATCAAGCATGCATCAACAAAATGGAAATCGCTTTACATTATTTTTTATGCACCAAAATTAAAGTTCCTAATTATGAAAAGATGAAATGTGTTCATTTTTAGAGCCCCAAAATTGAAATGTTTTTTTTTTCTTTTTATGAGAACCAAAATAAGAGTTTCTAATGTAAGAAAGCTTAAAATTGGTTCAATTTTAATAACACCAAAACCAAATGTGAGTTTGTGTTCTTTTTAGAGCACCAAAATGAAAATTTTCCTAAGTTAAGAAAGCTCAAAAATGGTTCAATTTTAACAACACCAAAACCAAATGTGAGTTTGTGTTGTTATTTTTAGAGCACCAAAATCAAATTTTCCTAAGTTAATTAATTTTTTTTGTGGATCTAGAAATATTTGACCAACCATCTTCCCTACAAAAAATGAGTTAAAGTCACTTGAATCCTACATTCAAATCCGTTACTACCTATTACACATTGAAAAAAAAGAAAACATTAGCAAAGAAATTCATTACAATAGTGTAGGATCCGTGCACTTGTCAATCAAATCAACTGCTCGGTTTTTAGAGTAAATGCTTAGAAAAAAATACAAAAGTACCCCTGTTAGAAACATATGCTCAAATCAGAGAGCATATGCTACCCCTGTTAGAATCAAATGCAAGGTTTTTGAAGTTGATGTGAGGATCTTGTTGCAAAAGGACAGTTCCCATGGTAGATGCATACTTCTTAGAGAAAGTGCATAGTTTTCTTGATAGTCAAGTGTGCAGTTCTTTTGGACAGTGTGTGAAAACTTCTTCAAGTGCGCTTCTGGAACCTGCAACTTCAAAAATAGCTCAAATGAATGTTAGTGTAGGGGACAAGGGTCCCGCTGGGCATGCCAAAATGTGTGAGGGGGAGAACTTTATATGCAAACAAGATCCAACATGCTTGAAACAAGAATCTAAGCTAAGATCAAACACATTAATCTAAGATCTAATCCTACACATACGAAATCAAACTAAGCAATTTGAACATACATTAAGAAATCTATGATTATTGAATTGAATGTAAACAAAAAGAATAGTATTACCATCCTATATTGGAGTGTATTCACCTGATGTTGGATTGTTATTATTATTGTGAAGCCTCCTTAGTTTGTGTGCAAAATCTTGAAGAACGATACCTTGTTTGGTTGATCGAAGAAATGGTGTTGAATCTCTAACAATGGTGTTTGTGAATTTCAACAGTACTTCGTTGTGCAAATGATGTTGATTCTTCGATCCTTATTTGTGAGGAAAGAGGTTTGTTATATAGAAAATGAGATTTAAAATGGATGATTAGGATTGTGTTGGAGAATATCCAAATCAACGGTCAAAATGTGTTGAAATGATTTAGACATGAGAAGATTGTGCAAAGTTGATTGCACAATTTGTGTGATTGAGAAATAGATTGGCTAGTCAGTGATTAGATTGATCAATTAAGATTTTAGATTGATCAGTCAAAATTTAGTTGGCATAGTTAAGAAATTGATGGCTTAGTTAGAAAATTAGATTGATTAGTTAATAAATTGATGGCTTAGTTAGCAAATTAGATTGCTCAGTCAGCAATCATAATTTGCTCAATTAGAAAGTGGGTGAGGAATACGAATTAATTGTTTTAATTAATTAATTCCTTTTTGGAGTTGAACATGCAAACCAAGTTTTATTTTTGCAAAAAAAGTTGCATTAGTTTGATTTGAGTTTTGACAATTGATGTGAATAGTTTGATTTAATTATTCAAATTTTGGAGGGAAAGTGTCATAATTAAATTATTACGATTTAATAATTTAATCAATGTAGGGGAATAAGGTGGTTTAACGATGTAATTAAATAATTGGTGTTATTTAATTAATCAAGACAAAATAAAGTGAGATTAGGACTTCATTAAATAAATGTAATTTACTTAACTGGTTGAAATGATGAAAAAGTGAATTTATCAAATAATGTTGTTTTATTTAATTAATAGCAGAATTAGGGTTTTTAGGAATTTATTAAATAAATAAAATTTATTTAATTTATCTAAAATGATGAAAAAGTGAATTAATTAAATAATGTTGTATTATTCAATTAATAGTAGAATTAGGATTTTGGATGTTGTTTGATCTTGTGTGATGTTTCAGGATGTTGCGGGATGATTTTGAAACATTGAGGGATGATTCTGAGATGTTACGCGATGATTATGAGATGTTACAGGATGATTTTGAGATGTTATGAGGTGTTATGAGATAATTCTGATATGTTCTGAGACATTACAAGATGATTTAGAGATGTTTCGAGATGATTCTGAGATGTTATGGGATGATTATGAGATGTTTTGAGTCATTCTGGGATGATTCTGAGATGTTCTGAGACATTACAGGATGCTGTGGGATGATGTTTAATGTTGTATGATGTTGTTCATTGTTTTTTGGGGTGTGTGATAGGTGTTAGGCCAGCTTTACATGTCTATAGTAAGCGTTCACAATGGGTGGCACATCTCCATGTTGAGGAATAATAACATTCTTAGCTCTTAGTTTCCAAAGAGCTTTATTTGCCTTAGCCACTTTGAGCTTTCCTATGTAATTAGTGGCAAGCCCACTAAACTAAGACAAAGCCAAATTGATACACAATCCTTCTTAGACTCTCCATAATGAATTGTTGTTTGTCGTAGAGGCTATCAATCATCCTTTTGAGGCTTCCCCTCAATGTTTCATCATCTTCATCATTTGAGCTTCCCTCTTTTCTAAGGTGAAGGTCGATATCAAGGAGAATTTTTTTATTTTTTCTCCTTACTGTGTTGCATTCACTCAACACTTTTCCCAGCTCCAATTTATTATGTTTTACAATGAAGAGTTTCCACCCTATACTTTTCTGTGACATTTTTTGAAATTTTTAAAAAGAATGGATATCAGATCCCTTTGATGAATTGGTTGGTTTCAATAACCTTGTTGGAGGTTGAAAGGGGTTTCGAAACCTTTCCTTCAGAAAAAAATCTTCACCAAAGCATTCTTCAGAAGTTCAATTTCCTCAATTGTAGAGCCTCTCTATTGTCTAATCAACTTGATGCTACTAGGTATACACACAACTTAAAGGATGAATTCCTAACTAAACAATTCATCTTTCAAAAGAGGTTGCATTTAATTATCAATCAGGGAATTGTAAACTTTAGATAGTTTTGGCACAATATATGCATTCATGGACTCTAGACACATCCTACATTAGTGGATTATAGGCAATTACACATGTATAAAATATTGCAAACGAAATCACAAAACAGGGGAAATAAGTATAAATGGATGTATACACCTAAATTTGGTCTGGGTAATATAATTAATTAAATATAAGTTATTTAAATAATAAATATTTTAATTCATCTACTTATAAATAAATTCTAAATTTATTTAAATAGTTCGCATTTTTCTAATTCTTCTTATCTAAAATCATATTCTTCCATTTTAATTAAATAAACAAATTCAAATAGTTTGTTTTATTTAATTAATATCCTCTTACTAAATTTGAATAATTCAAAATTTGAATTTAGTCACATGTCTATAGCTTTTCCTCTTTCCACCTCATCATGTGTCTCAACAAATTGGAATATGTCAATTAATTAATTCAACTTTATCTTCAACAAATTTTGAAACAAACTTGAGACACTTGTCTCTCTTCCTCCATTTATTCTTTCTCACACTTGAGTGAATGTTTTACTAAAGGGAACACTCTCCTTGATTCTCTCCAACCTCTTCATCCTCCATCATCGATTCCTCTAGATCAAATCCAGACCATTGGTTTCTGCCACATCATTTTATGCTTTGGAAAATCTATAAATACAACCTCATTCTATAGCAAATGGATCCCAATCTTGAGAAAACTTACTTTGTAGAATTTTCATTAGAGAATTTGGCATTAGAGCATTTAGCATTTGTGAGCATTTAGTTTAGAATCATGGCTTTTCCATTTAGTTGCATTTTAGTTATCATAGTAGTTTTTATACAGTAATTACATCACAACGTTTAGCATCATATCCTTATCACAACATCATTATCATAGCATCACTATGATATAGTTTATTAATCATCATGTAGGAATAGATTTATTGCATTTACAACACCTTGTTCTTCAAGTTGTCATTCTAACAATCATAGTGCATACACAATCTGAGAGCCATTATGAATTAATGAATCCTTGAGGATAGAGAACAATGGGACAACTTTAGAGAGTTTATTTGTTTCAATTCAGTTAAATTGCCATTTCAATTCTCTAATATAATACGTTTCATTGATTGTGTGTGTTATATTACTTATTTACACATTTTGCAAATTCACACGATACATTTTGGTGCCCAGCGTGGGGCCTAGCCTTGTTTTTAACAATTTTTGGAAAGTTTTCATGAACAGTTTGGACATGAACTTCTATGTAGCGCATCCGTGAGTTCTTTTAGCACATACAAAACATCTTTTGTCACATTTGATCCCTATTATGGCACATCCAACCCATCTTTCAATGCATCTGGCTTATATTTTAGCACATTCAGGGGTTCTTTTAACGCATTTGGAATTTCTTTTAGTGCATTCAGTAGTTCATTTAGTGCATCTATTTGATATTTTAGCACATATGGTTAATGTTTTAGCACATCTGGCTTATTTTGTAGAAATTCAAAATTTCAAGAATTGATCAATATTTTCTATGTTGCAAGTGTTTAATACACTTGTTAAAGACAAATAGCTGAAACTACTGATGGTGTTTGTAGGGCCTAGAGTTGTTTTATTGTCTTCTTTTGATTAAATTAGGCACTTAGTTAATTAGAAGGTTAATGAACCCCTTGTCTATTGTGCTTGTAAAGTTATAGGCCTATGCTCTCCCCTTCACTGGGTGACCAAAATGAAAAATCTCTCTTTTATGCTTTGTTAACACCTTTAGAAGGCCTACTGTAGTGGGAAAAGTACTCACCCTATGAGAATGATCTAAGTGGGAACAATTAAAGACAAGTTTTTTGACCCACTATAATGAAAAGTGATTTTGAGGAAACTCACAATTCAACAGTGGTGTACAAGATAACCATCCCCAAATCATTTTTTCTAAAGGTTGGGAGGTCTCTTGAGGGAGTTAATCATTTGTCACATCAAATGGAACCCTTAATATGAACCTCAAGTGTAGAAGCCATCTGATTCAGTCTCTGAATATTCTTAATATCATGGTGGAAGAGGAGGGAAGAATCTACCCCCAAGATACTTACCATATAACTATCAGGGATTACTATCCAAAAGAGGAGGATTCAACTTTGGTTAAGACCCAAGAAAGGTAAAAACACGGGCACCCTCTAGGGGGTGACATGACTGATAGGATATCATTAGGTTCCATTACTTTAGAAGATAAAACATCAATATATCAATCAGGTAGTGTCCGAGGCTATTTGCAATAGAAGGAAACTTAACTAACTCTTTTAGATTTTATGATTTCTTAGGGTAACTGAAATTAATTTTAATCTAAGGCCATTTAGCTAGTTAACTAAAAATAATTTACCTAAAGAAAACTGGAAAATATTTAAACTAGAAAGCACAAGATAACTAATCTAGAAAGCATGATAACTAAACTAGAAAGCACAAAACCGACTAAACTAAGGAGAAGGTAAACTATGGAAGTAGAAAAACTTGTAAACAATCCATGAAACATCTTATTAATAACAATAATAGTTCTAATAGTTAACAATAAGTAACTATGAAAATGAGAGATAGTGAGTGCTTTGGAACTTCAGACTCAAAAATGACAAACTTAACAACTTCCTACAAAATTAACATAGAAAAATGACTATACTCATAATTATTGTCCACACAATAGAAATGACAAAAAGGAAAGTACTCATCTATTTAATCTATCCTCCCTCGAGTGGCCAGCTCACGGGTTCCTACGTTCTTAGCTCACATGCATGAAGTAATTGAAAGCTCTTCCATTAAAATATTTCCATCCATAATTTCAACAACTTAGATATTGATATACAATAGTTTCTTTATTCATATATATTTAGAAAACATGTCGACAACATAGCAGTACTATTCTGCATTATCTTTTCCTTCTGAAGATTATATATTTATAGAAAGTTCCTAATTAAATCCTATATTTCAGATGGCTTAGATTACCATTGAAAAAGTCTGGAACAGTTTGTAAAAATAATTTATGTCTTTAAATTCCCATTACATAAATATTAAAGAGGCTCGAGTCGAGCCATGAAGTCTTTGAACTTTAAAACATAACAAAAATTTAACTAAAAGAAATTATGATTTCGGTCCATCGTCTTAAAGTTCTGGAGCATGTTCCCAACGCATGTCTTCAATCTATTCTGGAGCTTGTGCTAGTGGAACACTTTTGAATTTTTGTATGATGACCATTTATTATCCTACAAAACACTTAAAAATACCCATTAAATCTGCATTGGTAAGATATTCCAATAAATCACAAGAAATCAAGTTTATACTATTTTTCTTGAAAGGTAAGCAATTATTATTCCTAAAGTTTAATTAATTGGCAGAGAATAGGTATTTTGCATATGTGAGGAAGGGTTTTATTATATTATTATGATGAGGTTATTTTTATGTCATCACTTCCTCCCCTTCCTAATTTCTAGTAGGTCCTCTTGCCCTCTATTGTGTCCCCTACCCTCCTTCTCTATTCAATTCTTTATATTTAGCACTAATATCATACATATCATTTGCAATCTTATCCATCCTTTCAGATTCATCTAGGAAGCCTTGATGATAAGTGACTCCTTTTCTCTACATGTTGAAGACTCCATTATCCTTATCTATATTGATATGAAAAAGAGGTGGTGGAAAAAGCAACAGGGGAGGTTTGTACCTCATCCCTATCCAATCTATTCTGAGGTCTTTCAAGATTTTGGCCTAGGTATCTGCTCTTCTGTAGGACCATTTAATGTTAAGAGGGGAGATCACTTCTCTTTTCTTCAAGTATGCTGGTAGTGGGGTGTATCTTTCTTCACAGGCATGCCAAGCCTTACCAATCAGTTTTGGCCCCTGTTGTATGAAATGATTGTGACATAGGAAGAGGTTTTCATCATTTCTTTGGTTCATGGCTTCATCCACTTTAATAGCTAAAAAGTTTTCTTTGAAAGCTACAGGTTTTCTATTGGGATGTCTCATCTGAAGACCCACATTTTTCTTTGCCTAAGAGTATTCTCTAGTGTGTTCTTTCTAATGCACCTAATTAAACATAGTAGATAGCAAAGATCTCAATTGCACTTCCCCAACAAAAAGGTTAATAAAGAAATCAGTATGGTTTTCCAACAGTAAATTTTGAGCAAAGAATTCACATAACATGTCTTGTTGTTCAGGAGTTGATTCTAAAAAAAATTTAACAAATTCTCTGTCATCAAGGTCATGTGGCTGATTATGATAGATTCTCAACAATTTCCATCTTAACAATTGTTCATTCAAAAACATAGAATATAACCTTGATGGTCTCCTACACATTAATAGAAATTATCCTATTTGGCATGCATCTTGTTTTTCCCTATAGACCCCGTCAAATGATTCTTTCAATAATACCAATTCCTTTTTCAACTTGAAATTCTCAATTTTAGCATTCTTCAAGAAATAGAATCGTTCCATCCATTTCATTTATAATGGGGGAATTCAAACTTGGAACCTTTCAGTTATAGTTGGTTCAATTTGAGTTCCCTTTGATTCCATTATTGGTTTATTGATTCTTTCTTGAAAATCTTGTTCCAATTCCATAATCTTACTGAGAGAAGCATTTAATTCTTCATTCTGTTTGTTCTTTTCCTCTTCAAAAGTTTGAAAAAACTGTATGAAATTGTTTTTCAAAATTTCAATGTGTTTATTCTTATTAGACAAATTATCATTATATGTATTATTTTCTTGATTCAATCTCTGAATTTGTTTCTACAATTCATTAATAGATTTATCCTCCTCTTCTATCTGTAGTGTTAGATTTTGAATCTCTCGGTCTCTCTTTCCTATTAAAGCAATGTGTACTGCTATTTCTTCTTGTTGATGTACAACATGTTCTTCATTTTTCTGCAATTTATTTCTTAATTCATCATTTTCCAATTTCAAATTTTCTAGATTTGCACTAACACTATCATTTTCAGTTGTTTCAATAACCTTATTTACAATGGGAGATAAATTTTCTAAAACATTATCCTCAACCTCCATAAAAGGTGGAGATTGATCCCTCTCTTCTTTTTATGTTTCTTCATCAGTGGTATTTTCCTCATGTCCTATGTGGAAAGGTATTTCTTCTACTCCTATCCCTGAAAACTGACAATCTTGCTCCCTTGTTCCCATTATTTCTATTTTATCCATAGGGTCCCCAATTCCTATTGAACTTTTCTGTTTTCTTGGATTGTTTTCCTTTGACATACTCCCTCTGTCTTGAATTGGGGTTTTTGTAGACTTAGAGGACAATCTCTTACTTCTTCTTAAGGGAGGAATACTCTAAAAAGTAACAATTGACCTTTTCTTCCTTTTCCTAGAGGAAACTTTTTCTACATCTGCATGAATAGTTTCAATATCCCCTGCCTAGTCTGGGGTTTTCAATTCATTAGCCAGTGGTTTCGGATCTTCATCACTGAGGGTTGTGGGAATTTGAGCTTCAGGAGATTTTAAAGTCTTAGGGGAAGTTCCTTTGGAAGGTGAAGCCATTTGTTTGGAGGATTCCCCTTCTAATTTTCTTTTGGGGACAAACTTTTCAAATTTCTAAAGAAATTTTTCCCACTTACTTTCAGGTTTCTTTCAAAAATGATATTTACAAATTAATTGAATTAACCTATGGTGTTTTAACGGACCTGAACCAGTTTTATATCTTTCCATGGAGGAGATAACAGATTCACTCAAGAATTCAAGCAAATTGACCCTAAGGACAGGGTTCTCTTTCCCATGACACAAGTGTATAAGCATATGAAATGTAGGTCCTACCAAAGTAGTAAGTTTCCCTTCACAAGTAAAATATTTTATGATCCATGCAACAACTATTCCCTAGGGTTCTAATATGGAAGTCCTTTGAAACCCTTTGTTTTGTCCTCTGGTACTAATAACTATCATGGGCTGAGGGTCTCTCTCTCTAAGAAATAATTTTGATAACTTTTGATATGTAATTTGAGAATTTTTAGACAATTTAATACCAAAATTATCTAAACCAGAGAGGCGAGAAATGACTTTCAAACTCACCTAAAAACACTTCTCGTGTAGTATAACCTGGCCATTGGAATAATTTTCTACAAATGCATTCACCAACGGCTCATTATATCCCTCAAACTTTTTGATAAAATCCAACCATCCCACTTCCTGAAACAAATTGGAAATGTTTCTCAATCCTAGTAATTTATCCGCTGAGGCCAACTCTAATTTCTTCTTCACACCACCCATTTTCTATCTCTGCTCTCTATTTTGCTGGAAAAAAATTCAATAGTGCAAGAATCTTGTGTGTAATTGTTTTGAAGAAATAATCGAGGAATGATTATTTCTTTTCCTTTGTTTAAAACCTTACTGCGCAATGATGATAATTTTCATGGAGGATTGCAAAAAGAGCATCGTACTACCAGCTAATCAATAAGTGGCTCAATTTACTAAATTAGGAAGGGAGAAACTTGTGCCAATTAATTACACCTTCAACTACTTTCTTAAGCGAAAAAGTGTACTTACATTCTGTGATCGCCTGAAGATTACGTACCTTTTCCAATTTAACAGGATGATGAAATGGTATTGGTTAAGGTTATGACATATTTATTATGACATGAGTGAAGCATCTTGTGAATGCCGAAGTCATAAATGAGGACATGCTATCATAATGACTTTTATTTATAATGAAAAGATGACAAAAATTGTAATATCCACACTAAGTGTGGATATTGATGTGACAACTTAAAAAAGAGGCATGTGTACATGGGTTTAACAAATCAAAACATCGGGAAGAAATTTAAATTTTATGGAAAAGGCAAGCGGAATGGAAATGGATAAGTTTCAAAGCACACTTATGAGCATGCGCTCGAAACAAGTGAATAAGTTTTGGAGCATGCTTGAGGCATGCATTCAAAATGAAGAAGGTGAGTAAATTTTGGAGCATCATTGAAAGATGCAGCCAGAGCAGCAACCAAAGGAAGATTCTGGAGCATCATCGAAAGATGTAGCCAGAGCAGCAATCGAAGAAAGATTCTAGAGCATCGTCGAAAGATGCATCCAGAGCAACAACCGAAGGAAGATTTCAAAGCATTGTCAAAAGATACCATCGAAAAGAAGAAAAATGGATGTATGAATGAACTTGATCTTCTAGAATTTTTCTCGACTAGTCACCATTCTACAAGAACATGATGCACAATGCGATGAGTTAAAATGCAAGCTCCAGAGAATCTGGTCATCAAATCTAATAGGTTTCGAAGCACCACCGCAATTGAGCTTTATGAGTTCTAGAGCATCGCTGCGACCGGAAGTAAGTTTTGGAGCATTGGGGCACCCAAACTAACAAGTTCTGGAGCATTGTAGCAAGATGCTCCGGAAGTTGTTTTTGGTTTATAAGAAGTCTTGCAAAATGAAGAGAAAATTTAGCCAAGTCCAAAGAAATAAGAATTAATGAAGAATGCTTTCAAAAAAATTGTACACATGCCTTTTTATTACAAAATTTTAGGTTTTTTTTTTTTTTTGATATACAATATGCAAGGTTTACTCTTCCATGGTAGAGTCAATGCATTGGATTTCCCCTTGCATTTCTACTAGTTTTGTAGATTCATCCTTGTTGACAGGTTTATGGTAGATACGTAGGCGATGACCATTTACCAAGAGAGTTCGTGTATCACCATCAATGGGTTTTAGCTGAACTGTGCCATTTCAAAATACCTCAAAAAATTCATATGGACCCAGCCAATGAGTTCTAAGTTTTCCTTGGTGGTCTTTATATTGAGAATTGAATAGCAAGGCCTAGTCACCATTATGGAATTCTCTTTCTTTAATGTGCTTGTCATGACAAATTTTTTGCTATTGTTGAACCAACTCAGTTTGATGGACAACCTCCAAACGAAGCTCATCCAACTCGCTTAACTGTAAAACTCACTCCACTTAGGCTCATTTCAAATCTAGGCCCAACTCCATAGTTGTTCTTAGAGTTTGAAGTTCAAACTCAATAGGAAAGAGAGGTTTCTTTCCAAACACAAGCACATATGGGCTAAACCTAGTTGTAGATTTCCATGTGTTTTAATCCCAAACCACTTCAAGAAATTTACTAACCCAATCTCTCCTCCCTGAAGAAACTATTTTCGTCAATATGTTCTCTAACTCCCTATTAGTCACCTCTACTTGACCGTTTTCCTGAGGGTGATGAAGATGACTTCTTATGACTCACTTGAAAATGGTTCGTAAATGCCAAGAGAACTTTCTGAATGAATTCAGGTCCCTGGTCTATGAAAATGGTTCTAGGAGCTCCAAATCCAAGAAAGATCCTATTATAGAGGAAGTCAGCAACTTGTTCCTCTCTAGCAACTCAAAGGGGC
Source organism: Sequoiadendron giganteum (assembly GCA_007115665.2). Classification (NCBI taxonomy): domain Eukaryota; kingdom Viridiplantae; phylum Streptophyta; class Pinopsida; order Cupressales; family Cupressaceae; genus Sequoiadendron; species Sequoiadendron giganteum. The sequence continues at coordinate 298,342,282 of CM021104.1, read as the reverse complement.
TGAACTTTTGCCCATTTGGTAAAGTAATCTGTGCAAACTAGTATGTATTCTTTCCCTTGAGAGGAAGGATCTATGGGACCAATAAAGTCTAGTCCCCATTTCTCGAATGGTTCAAGAACTACCTGTGGCTGCAAAGGAATTTCAGCAAAAGCTATTGTTCTCTCTACCCTTTGACATTCATTACAATGATGAACATACTTTTTGATGTCTCTATGCATTGAAGGCCAATAATACCCAGCGCCCAATATTTTATGAGAATTTATTTTTGCAGAATAATGACCCCCAAAAGGATCATCATGATAGGCTCTAAGGATACTGTAAGTTTCATCTGCCCTGACACATCATCTCAAGACCATATCCAAGCCATAACGGAATAATATCCTATTAATACATTTAAATGGGACACTCTCTCTAACACGTTGCTTCCTCTGTTTTGATGTAAAACTAGGCGAGATTTCTAAGGCGGCTAAATAGTTGGAAATGTCAGAAAACCAAGGGGTCTTTGTAGAGATAGCAAATAAATTTTCATCTGGAAACTCATCTTGCACAGGTGCACAGTCACCTTCTTCTTGTTTAATTCGAGATAAAAATTCTACCACTACATTAAATTTCCCTGGATTGTCCAGTATTGTTACATTGAACTCCTGAAGGAGTAGTAACCATCTCATTATCCATCCATTTTGTATAGGTTAATTCATCAAAAATTTAATAGCTGAATGGTTTGTACAAACAGTAACTCTGTACCCTATAATGTAATGGCATAAATTTTTAATGGCATGTACCATAGCCAAGAATTATTTTATGTCATCATTTAGTTCCTCTCAGCAGATGTCAATATTTTACTAATAATATATATGGCATATTTACCCCCATTCTCATCTTCTTTCCCCAATACTGCACCAATTGCGTCATCCGAAGCATTGGCATAAATGTGGAATGGAAGATTCCAATTTGGCCCACATAGTACAAGAGTAGAGACAAGATTCTCCTTTATTGTTTCAAATGATAGTTGACACTCAAGTGTCTAGTTAAATTCCACATCTTTTTGGAGAAGGGAAAACATAGGGGCCACTATCTTACTGAAGCTTTCTATAAACCTTCGATAGTATCCAACATGCCCAAGGAAACTTCAAACATCTATTTGCATTTGAGGAATAGTGAATTGTTGAATGACTTCAATTTTCTTGGGATCAACCTTTATTCCTTCAAAGGAGATATGATGACCTAAGACTATTCCTTGTTCCACCATTATCTAGCACTTTTCATGGCTAAGGGATAGTCAGTGATCCTTGCAAACCTCTAAAACCCTGTCCAAATTTTGAAGGGCTTCATCATAGGTTGACCCATAAACAGTGAAGTTGTTCATATAGACTTCTACGTAGTCATTGACAAGCTTAGCAAATATAGCCAAAATGGCTCTTTGAAAAGTTGCAGGAGCATTACAAAGTCCAAAGGGAAGAAAATGATATGCAAATGTTCCCCATGGACAGGTAAACGTCATCTTATCCTGGTCCTTTGGTGCTACCTGAATCTAGTTGTAACCACTAAATCTGTCTAAAAAGGAGAAAAATTTCCTCCCAACCAAATTGTCCAGAACTTGGCCTACAAATAGCAAGGGAAAATAATCTTGGTGAGTGGATTTGTTAAGTTCTCTATAATCTACACATATTCTCCACTTTCCATTTTTCTTTGGCACTACAACCGTAGGTGAAACCCACTTACTATTAGAGATGGGATAAATAAATCCTGCTCGAAGGAGTTTCTCAATTTCTATTTTGAAAAGATCCTTTAATGCAGGATTGAGTCTCCTTTGTGGCTGACATACATGCCTTATACTAGGATCAGTGTAAATGTGATGCGTACAAACACTCAAGTGAATTCCCCTCATGTATGTATAGTCCCAAGCAAAATCTTTAGACCTTTTTACCAAAACATTAAATAATCTATCCTCTTGTGTTTCTGTCAGCCAACTATTGACATTCAAGGTTTTTCCTGGTAGTAGCATAATCGATTTTGCTCCCGGATGGGAAAAAGTGATAGTATGTATCGGTCGTAACAAGGTGTTGAGAGGACAAATGTGAGGTATAAGCCGGTGAAATCTAGTAATGTCTTAAAAAAAATGGCTAGTTCTGGGAATCATATTGGCCAAAGGACAAGGCATTCACATAGTAGTGTAATTTTGTTCCATCCCATGTACATCGATTGTTTTTCCCAAAAAAATTGGTGCATCCACCATTTCCTCATCACTTGAGCCTATGGCAAGGTGTGCTGCATTGTTTACTAACTCATCCTCTAATTCTTCTCCATGTTTTTTAGTAACTACCATGGCTAATGAGGCCAAACTCTTTTGACCATTAGACTCTTCTAGTTCATCAACCCAAACTTTTTTATGTTCGGTGGGTTTAGAAAGAGGGTACAAGAATAAACATTTACTATCTGGACCATGTGAAATTGTCATTCCTCCTTCTCTACAGTATATTTTAGCTACGACAGTGGCTAACCATGGTCTTCCAATAATTATTGGATAGTTGTCTTTGGGCGTAAGTGACTGAATTACATGGAAGTCCACTGCATATTCCCATCCATCAACTTTGACAAGAACATTTTCAATAACACCTTTGGGAATGGCTATGGACTAGTTTTCCATCTGCAAGACTGTAGATGTGGGGCGTAAATCGGTGAGGCCTAATCTTTCCATCATGTCCACAATCATTATGTTAATGGCTACTCCTAAATCCACTAATTCATTAGGTATTGCTACCTCATTAATCGAGACAGTTATAAGTGGACTACCAGGATCATCATATTTTGGAGCAATGGTCTTTCTAGACAAAAAGTTAGCTAAATAACCTTCGATGTGCACAGTGTTTATTTTCTTTGGTTTCCTTCCTGAGGTTTTAATATACAGTTGTTTGATTAGTTGGTTCAACTCTGGAATCTCCTTAATTTCTTGCAGCAAGGGAACCTTTATTTACAGTTGTTTGATTTCCTGTACTAACACAATTTCAAAGGTCAAAGGCATTTTCAGAGTATCTTTCAGAATGGTCAGTTTTAGACACTCCAAGAATGGTGCTTGAGTTTTCTCTTTTGGAGTGGTATCCTTCCTATGATCAGTTGGAGATTGATCTTCCTCCTCCTCCTGAGGTAAGTCAGAAGCTCCAATTAATGATGGTGGCAGAGTAGTGTTTGTGGTAATAGTTTGGTTGGGTGGAGTGGCCTTCTCAAGATTTTTGGGGATAGGTTCATCCAAAATTTCTTCAATGATTGGTGGTTGAAGTGTTCTACTAGAGCGTAACTAAACACTTCCACAATTTACTACATTAAGTCTGGTGGCATTGTCCTATTTAGTGGAGTTTATCGAAGTATTTTTTCGATTGTTCTTAGGATTGGGAAGTGGTTGCAATGGAAGTTGAGGTTGATTTATATGTTTAGTTTGTGGAGGGTTCTGAGGTGGCGGTAGCAGATTTTCTTGATGATTCCTCTGAGGGCCAGTATAGAATTGATTATATCCCTAGTTCCATTGAGGAGCGGTATGTTGTGAATACCACTGTTGTTGAGTTTTGGTTGGCCACTGCTGAGCTCCCCATGCTTGGTTTTCCCATTCAGGGGGTCCCCAATAGGGAGTTCCCCAATTAGGGTGTTGAGGTGGTGGTTGAGGCCAAGATGGAGTCCATTGATTACTAGCCCAGTTGTTTTGGGGTCTCCAAGCAGGATTGGAATTTTTTCCATAAGAAAAGTTCCCTCCTTGGCATTGATTTACCACATTTATTTCTTCCTCAACCTGTACATTCCTTTTCTTAGAGTTCTTGAGATTAGTAAGAAGCTCACACTAGTTTGTAGGATGATTTTTCTCAAAAAGTTGACAAACATTAACCTTGTCTAGAGGACATTCTCACAAAAGATGTTTATTTCAACATCTTGGACAATAGCTGGACAAATTCTTAGGGTTACGTGTCTTTGCTTGTATTCCATCCAGTGTAGTGTTCAATTGAGCAAGTATGTCCATTTTGAGGTTCGCTATTTCTTCTCAGAGCTTGCCTATTTTGTTAGACCCTCTAAAAAGAGTAGTTTTATGGATTCCTCCTCAAGTTTGTGAGAAATTTTGACACAACTTACATATTGCATCAAGGTTTAACTGAGACACATCTCCTTTTCCCATTATATCAAGAATTATTCTTGCATCCTCATTGAGTCCCTTAAGAAATATAGTCTTGAGAATCTCAACACTAATGGCCTCTTCTCCACATCATTTAGATAGGAAAAGAAACATGTTTAGGTAATCCTCTAGACTCTCATCTTCATTTTTCCTAAGTTTAAACAACTCCTCCTTACGATCACTCACCCTATAATAGCTCTGGTATTTTGTAGGAAAATAGTCTCCATGTCTTCCCAAGACGTAATACACCCAATAACTAATCCCATAAACCAACGCATAGCCGCGTGCTTCAAATTAGAAGGAAACAACTTCAATTTTTGGTTATCATTTTTATAGTCATAAGTTTGACAGAGGACCTTAAATTCGAAAAGAAACTGGTCTAGGTCTTCCGAGGATAAACCACGAAAGGTTGGTAGGAAAGCTAGAGAGATGTTTTTCATCGTGGTATCATCATCTTCATCCAAAGTAATAGGATAAGTGAACATTCATGGTATCAGAGGATCATTTTTATTATGGTTGGCATAATTTTGGTTAGCTTCAGCCCTATGATCACCCATGATGTTTAGAGGAATGTGTTCCTCATGGATAATTTCCTCAATAAAAGGTTGTTCTACTGGATGATCCTTAAGAAAATAGTGGAAAGCCTCTGGTGAGTTAGGCTCAAGTAATTCTTCAACAAAGTGGTCTTCTAAGCCTTGGGCATCCCTATATATGATTGGAACGTATTTTGGGGGGTCTTTGGTATAAATCATCCGTGAGGGCCTCTTTTCCTGACCATGCAAAAAAGGAAGCCAAAGGGGTATTTTGGGCCTAAAAGAGGTATTCAAGGTATCTCCTATTAACACTCAAGTAAGAAAGCTATCCCCAACAATGATGCCAAAAAGTGATAGGCTATCGTTAGGTCCCATTACTTTAGAAGATAAAACATCAATATATCGACTGGGTAGTGTCCAAGGTTTTTTGCAATAGAAGGAAACTTAACTAACTCTTTTATATTTTCTGATTTCTTAGGGTAACTGAAATTAATTTTCATATAAGGTTGTTTAGCTAGTTAACTAAAAATAATTTACCTAAAGAAAATTGGAAAATATTTAAACTAGAAAGCACAAGATAACTAATCTAGAAAACATGATAAGTAAACTAGAAAGCACATAAACGACTAAAGTAAGGAGTAGGTAAACTACAAAAGTAGAAAAAATTGTAAACAATCCATGAAATATCTTATTAATAATAGTAACAGTTCTAACATTTAACAATAAGTAACTACAGAAATGAGAGACAGTGAGTGCTCCAGAACTTTAGACTCGAAAATGACGAACTTAACAAATTCCTACAAAATTAACATAGAAAAATGACTATACTCATAATTATTGTCCATGCAATAGAAAGGAAAGTACTCATCTATTTAATATATCCTCCCTCAAGTGGCCAGCTTGCAGGTTTCTACGTTCTCAGGTCACATGCATGAATTAATTGAAAGCTCTTCCATTAAAATTATTTTCCATCCATAATTTCAACAACTCAAAGATTGATATACAACAGTTTCTTTATTCATATATATTCAGAAAACATGTCGATAGCATAATAGTACTATTCTACATTGTCTTTTCCTTCTGAAGATTGCATATTTATAGACAGTTCCTAACTGAATCCTATAATTCAGATGGCTTAGATTACCATTGAAAAATTATGCATTAGATTGTAAACAAACTTTATGTCTTTAAATTCCCATTACATAAATATTAAAGAGGCTGGAGTCGAGCCATGAAGTCATTGAACTTTAAAACATAAAAAAAATTTAACTAAAAGAAATTATGATTTCAGTTCATCATCCTAAAGTTCTAGAGCATGTTCCTAGTGCATGTCTTCAATTTTTTTTGGAGCTCTTGCTAGTGGAATTCTTTTGAATTGTTGTATAATGACCATTTATTATCCTACAAAACACTTAAAACTACCCATTAAATCTACATTGGTAAGATATTTCAATAAATCACAAGAAATAAAGTTTGTACTATTTTTCTCAAAATATAATCAATTAGTATTCCTAAAGTTTAATTAATTGGCAAAGAATAGGTATTTTGCATATATGAGGAAGGTTTTTATTATTTTATTATGATGAGGTTATTTTTACCTCATCAACGACTATGTGAGCTGACATAGTTTTAAGGTGTGGTTTGTGATATTATGAGTGACCCTTGACATTAGAAAAGTGTTTGATCTATTTTCTCTTGTGTTATACCTGTGGAAATCAAAGGAATCATAACAAATTCTTGAACGCACACTTAATGTTTTAGTTCCTAGGTTGGAAACAACTATTTTACAGCTTGTTGTTGTGTTTGAAGTCATAATCCAAGAAATCATCCATTTAAGAACACTTAATTCACAAAATTCATAGACAAGAAAACCAAACAAACAATCATTGATCAGAAAATTACTCCCTGGAAACATCCATTTCACTGATCCAAAGCAAAATAACCAAATAGACTATCAAAACAAAGAAAAAACTTCCAGTTTAGCACATGCATTCCCTATTTCAGCACATTGATCCTTTATCCTAGTGCATCTGAGTCATTTTCTAGCACGTATAGTCCATTTTCTAACACATCTAGGGCATTTTCTAGCACATCTGTTCCATCTTCCAGTGCATTTGCAAATCCTTTTAGCACATTCACCTATAGAGTACCAAGTTGAATCACATTTAGGGGTAGTCTGGCACATCACTGGCTTGTTTTAGCACATTTGACCCATTTTCTAGCGCATTTGTCATTTTCCAACGCATTGAGTCCATCTTTTAGCACATTTAGTGCATTCTTTGGCACACTTGGTCTGTTGTTCAGTGCATTGAGTCCATTTACTGGCGCATCTAAGGGATATTCTAGCACATTTTGGCCATCTTTTAGCGCATCCATTCCATCTTTTAGCACATTTGTACCCTATTTTAGCGCATCTAGTTAATTAAAAACCAGAGCGAAAAATTCACTATCTGTCCAAAAATTAAACTCACATTTCAGGATCCTTTTCAAAATAAAACCATTCCTCAATCATAATAGTGTCTTAAACTTGTTGAAACTGGTCTTTACAAGTGAAATTATCTTAATTAAACTAAGATCTACTATCTTAAAGTGTCTAAATCATCAAACACATCTGATTGTTAAGCTAAGTTTCATTATTAGGATTTATCATCCTCTATCACGAAACAAAGTTGTATAATCAGACTTAACTTAGTCTCGTCAATAGAATTTGGCATTCTATTTAGCTTAGTTATTATCCTTGGCACTCTTCCAAACAAAGATCCAAGTTTAGTGAAAATTATAACACTTGTATGCCCGTTTTAACAAGATTACAAAAGAAAAAACTTAAAGAAAAGGAAATTGAAATTCAAAACACCATGGATGAAGGTGAAGAAAATCTATTTTATAGATTCCACCAACCTAAAGGTGATGAAATAACCGAGGAATATATCCAAACTACACAACAAGATCATAACTTCCACAAATTCATGGAGAAAAATACTTGTTAATGCTAGCTAAAAAAGGTGTCAAATTTCCTAATGACTTTGATGTTACTCAACTGAAAGAAGCACCCAAAAGGACTTAAATTGATCCACCAAACACAAATCCAGTGGTTGCTTTGACTAATCATATGAAAAATATCCAACAATAGATTCAAGACATGCAAAGAGGAACCACAAAAAGATACCTGATACAAGACATCTATCCATATCCTTTTGATCAAGTTGTGAACATGATACCCTTTCCTAAGCATTGTGAATTCCCAAAGTATGATAAATGTAATGGTAAAACTGATCCTATAGATCATGTGAGGAAATTCTGAACAATGAGCTTAGATTTTGCACATGAGGAAACTTACTTGATGAGATTGTTCCCACGATTCTTGGATGGACAATGCATGCAATGGTTTTCACAAATTTCACCCGATATAAGACCCTTTGAAGAGTTGGTTAACAAATTCATCACTCAATACTCTTAAAACATCCAACACAAAATTACCATGAAAAACCTTTGCAATACAAAACAAAAAAAGGGTGAATCATTTCTCATATTTTTACAAAGATGGAGAAAATTGTTTACAAGATATGTTTGTCCCATACCTAAAAAGGAAAAGATGAAAATATTCATTAAAAATATAAATGATGAGATGAGCTATAGACTTGAATTACAATGCCCACCCACCTTTGAAAAATTTATTGAAAATGGAATTAAAATTGAAGAAGCCTTGGTCAAGAGAGGATTTTTAAAAATGTACAATGAAGGATCAAATAAGGCAAAATCTTCCAATCATTACAACAACCATGATAAACCAAAATTCTGGTAAAGAAATAAAAATTCTGGTAATAATGATGCTACACCTAAAACACAAAATACAAAACCAGTATTTAACTTGAAAATAGCTACCACCAAGACCAATCAAAACAACAACCAAAACACCAATCAAAATGTCAATCAAAACAACAATCAGAACAATGATGAATCTAAACCAATACCATATCAAAAACCATCAAATCGAAGAAGATTCACACCTTTGGGACAGTCACTCGAATCAACATTAAGAGACCTTCTCGCACATAGAATTATAACATTACCAGAAGCAAGAGATTTGGAAGCAAGAGTTAAACGATCTTGGTGGAATGATGCATACTACTATATTTTTTATCGAAACAAAGGATACAAAACAAATGACTACATGCAATTGAAACATTTGGTACAAGATTTGATTGATAACGAGACAATATTTGTGGAAGGACCTCAAATGAATAATGATCATGGAGTATTCCAGAATCCTTTGCCAAATTATGAAAAGGGAGAATCTTCTTCTGCAAATAGCAAAGGAAAAAATGTGAACTATGTTTACGACACCGCTATCCTTCATATTTCTACAGTTGAACAGGAGAACAATGACATTGAAATTAATGATAGAAAAAATGTTGTTGCTGCTGGTAATCGAACTGATGACATTGTTGCAGCTGATAATAAAAATCATGACATTGTTACAACTGAAAATCAGCTTAATGACATCAATATCAACCTCAAATCAAATCAAATCATTAACATCATACCATTAAATCTGATCACAAATGTTGCTGCAACTGATAATCAAATTAATGTCATTAAAATCAGAGAAAAAAAGACCATCAATCAGTCAATGCAACCACAAGAGGGCAGGCCAAAGTAATATTGAAAGGAGCTACATCTAAAACACATGTTTCCCTTCAACTCAATACAAAATTGTTGATCAATTACAAAAAATCCTAGCTCATATATCAATATTAGAACTTCTCAAAATTTCTCCAGCCCACAAGGAGATTTTGGAACAAGCTCTAGTAGCCACCATAGTACCAAATAACTTGGAATTTTGTTAATTACAGGCTATGGTGGGACACTTGACTGCATCTCATTTCCTATCATTTTCCGAACACGATGGCATATCACTTACCCATCCACATAATTTTTATCTTCATATTGAGGTTCTAATTCACAAACACCAGGTCAAACGTGTTCTAATAGATGAAGGATCGGGTCTAAATATATGCACTTTAAAACTTATCCATGCACTTGGATATTCTAAAAATTCCATTGATGCTAGAAGAAATATCACTATAAAATCCTATGATGATGAAGAGAGATCCTCCCACAGATTGATTGTGTTACCAATTCAAGTGGGGCCAATTGTGAAAGATATAGTTTTCCAAGTTTTAGACAAAGAGTTGACATACAACATACTCTTGGGATGTCCTTGGATTCATGAGATGTAAGTAGTTCCATCAACGTATCACCAATGATTGAAATTTCCTTTCAATGGACAAGAAATCACCATTTCAACTGATTCCAACAATCCTCAATATTGCAATACACTCAAAAGGTCCAAGACACTTTTGTGCCAGATAACAAAGAAGTTCACACTCCTAGTTCATCAAATAATGAAAGACAATTAAATTCTTTATCAAAATAGGCTGAGAAAAAGGTTCAGTCAAAGGATAAAGGTATCAATGATTCTACTCCATCAAATCATGAAATTCAACTCAATTCATTATCAAAGCAATTTGAGAAAAAGATCCAATTGAAGGATAAAGGAATGGGTGAATATTCAATCGAGCAGTCCTTGTGTCTTTCATAGTTACTACCTTCACCAAGATCATATGGAAAACCATCAACATCAAGACAAGCATCTTCACAACCAATCACACTCTTTGATGGTAGATTTGTAAAAACAAGCACTCAAGCTGATGAATCTGAGGATAAATAAATTTTAAATTGGTTGTATAAAGATGATGAAGAATCCCAAGCATCAACTTCTAATGTCCAAATAGAACAATATGGTAAAGGGTTCCCAATTTTAGAGAAGATGGGATATAAAGGACAAGGTCCTATGGGAAAATGACAAGAAGGAATTGTGGAACCAATTCAGCCTATCATAACTAATCCAAAAGACAAGACATGGCTAGGCTACAATGAAGAAACAAAGGAAAACACAAAAGAGAAGATTTGTGAGTGAATCCTATAGCTACAAGCTAGTTCTGAGACCGATTCAAATGAGTATGAATGGGATTCACTGTCTGAGGAATCTTGTCATGAAAAAGAGGTTGATGTGATCAAAAGGTATGAACCCACGCATACGAAGGGACAAAGCTCGGGGTCTAGACCTCTTGAATTTGGATCACAACATATCGATGGCTCAAGTGAGGACGAACATACATCGAGCAAGATAGACGATTTGGAGGAGAGTAGCATCATAGACCTCAACATTGGTATTGAAAAATTTGACAACATTGCCATCAAAACCCTCACTTCTATTGACGTTGACCAATCCAACAATCCCTTGCCTCTAATACATCCTAAACTTATTGACTGGGAGCAAACTGAGCCCCTCGACATCCCTATCTTTGCAAAGGATGATGCCATTGTTAACTTCCTTTATTTTGACAACCTAGAAATGAGTTCCACCCATGAATCTCATAACAAAGCTTCAAGCTAGGAGGGTGCCAAATCTCTCAACTGCAAAATCAAAAATATCAAAAATTGATCCTAATGGTGAAAACCATTTAATGACCGTATTAGATCAAGAAAGAGTAAAAATAAAGCGTACCCAACAGTGAAAACCTCTCTGAGGCACTGAAGGATGGGATATTTGACACTCTTTCAAAACATTATTATGAAAGCTCATTAGTGCTGGTTGAACCTACACAATCCACCAATATTGGTACAACAAAAATAGTGAAAACTCTACATTTAGCAACATCCACGACAAAACAGGAAAAACCTAATTTCATCAAATTATTTAAGGAGGGACAAGTCAAATTTTCTTGGTCCTACATTGACATGCTAGGTGTAGATCCAGATTTGATAATGTGTCACTTATCCCTACCACCTGGGGTGAAGCCTGTCAAGCAGAAATTGAGGAAAATGCATCCGCACATTGCCTTGTTAGTAAAAGAAGAATTGAAGAAATTGTTAGATGTCAAGTTCATCCATCCACTTGATTATGTTGAGTGGATTTTCAATATTGTACCAGTTTCTAAACTAGATGGCATCATTAGGATATGTACTGATTTCAGAGATCTTAACAAATCATGTCCAAAGGATGATTTTCCTTTGCCCAACATTGACATCATCATAGACTTGCCAGTAGGACATGCCATGTTATCACTCATGGATGTATTTTCAGGTTACAACTAGATCAAAATAGCACCCAAAGACTAAGATAAAACATCTTTTACATGTCCTTGGGGTACATTTTGCTGGAACGTCATGCCATTTGGGTTGAAAAACGTAGGAGCCACATATTAGCGAGAGATGAAAACCATTTTCCATGAAATGATGCACACCTTCATGGAGGATTATGTAGATGATCTCTTGGAAAAATATTTCATCAAGGAAGGGCACTTGGAAATCCTAGATAAAATCTTCACTCGACTGGAAAAATTCAATGTAAGATTAAACCCAAAGAAGTGTGTGTTTGGCATGACATCAAAAAAATTATTGGGGTACATAGTCTCATAAAAAGGCATCGAAGCGGATCCCACCAAAATCAAAGCTATCATGGAAATTCCACCACCAAAGAACATCAACCAACTGAGATCTCTATAGGGATGTTTCCAATCTATCAGGAGGTTCATTGCACAACTAGCAGATAAAACTCATCCTTTTAATCATTTGCTACATAAAAATGTCTCCTTCAAGTGGGATGAAAAATGTGAAGCAAATTTTAATCAACTGAAATAGTATTTGATGACTCCACCCATACTGGTACCACCAACAAAAGAAAAAACACTATTTCTTTACATAGTGACAACTGAAGTATCTTTGGGTGCTCTATTAGCACAAGAATATTCTGCGAGAAAAGAAAGGGTTGTTTATTATATCAATAGAACATTGAACGGTTATGAAATCAACTACACTTTCATAAAAAAAATTTGTCTAGCAGTAGTATTTACTACTCAACATTTGCAGCATTACATGTTAACTCATATAGTCAAACTTATAGCTAAGATTGATACACTAAAGTACCTACTCAACAAAGTTGCTCTAACAGGAAGACTAGCCAACTGGGTAATGATATTGAGCGAATTTGACATCCAGTATGTAGATTGAAGAGTAATCAAGGGTCAGGTGATAGACGATCAGTTAGCCAAAGCACCACTACAAGATGATCATCCAATGCATATTGATTTTCTCGATGCAAATGTTGTTACCATATCATCACAATAGTGGATGTTATATTTTGATGGGTCTTACACGCAACATGGGTCAAGTGTTAGAATATTGTTTGTCACACCTCAAGGACATACCATCCTGAAATCTTACAGGTTCATGTTCCCTTGCACAAATAACATGGTTGAGTATGAAGCACTCATCACTAGAATCAAGGTGGCAGTCAAATGGAAGACCATAGAGTTTCAAGTCTATGGAGATTCAAAACTAGTCATAAATCAAGTGAACGATGATTATTAGACAAAGGATGATAAGTTGATGTCGTTTAAGAGAATGGTGGATGATTTCAAAAAGTACTTTGTTGAAATCAAATTTGAACAGATTCCAAGGGCGGACAACAAAGCTACTGATGCCATGGCAACAATTATAGATACCTGAAAAATGAAGCTATTATGAGTTCATGGTAGAACAAGTGCTTAACCCTACCTACGAAAACCACAAATCCCAAGTCATATGTCATCTATTTGATGTTGAGTCCTTGATCTATGGGAAGATCTATACCTATTTGAGAGATAACACCCTTCCACTTGATCTATCTTGAAATCAAAAATGAAACTTTATCTTCCAAGTTGCACGACATGCCCTGATAGCTGACATACTCTATCGATGAAGTCTTGATGGTACTCTCCTTCATTGTCTTGAATATAAAAAATCTGAAATGACCTTACATGAAGTTCATGAAGGTATTTGTGGAACTCATTCAAGTGGTCTAACTCTCACTAAGAAACTCCTACATTTGGGGTATTATTGGTCGAATATGGAGGAGTCTTTTTAGTTTGTCAAGAAGTACCAAAAATGTCAAGTCCACGATAACTTGATACATGCACCAACATAGGAGCTGCAACCATTTGCATCAACATGGACTTTTGTCAATAGGGACTAGATCTGGTAGGTAAAATTCATCCGTCATCATCTAATGGACACAAATTCATCATCACAACAATAGAGTATTTTACAAAGTGGATTGAAGTTGCTCCATTAACTGCAATCATTGGAAAACAAATCGCTTCTTTCATCCTAAATTACATTGTGTGTCGATATGGCATTCCTCAGTCCATTGCCACTAAAAATGGTAGACCTTTCAAGAACTAAGACGTCCAAGAAATTTTTGAAAGGTTTCATATCCAACATCAATTTTCCACACCTTACTATCGTCAAAGAAATGGCTAGGTAGAGGCCTCAAATAAAACCATTTTGAAAATCTTAAAGAAAATGGTCAATGATGTTGGACATGATTGGAACGTTCAATTAAATCCTGCTTTGTGGGCATACCAAACCAACATACACACACCAATAGGAGCCACACCCTATGCTCTTGTATATGGATTAGAAGCTATTTTACCTATCCAAGTTGAGCTACCATCACTCTATGTGTCATTGAAGGGGATCATATCAGAAGAAGACTATTAGGTCTCTAGGCTACAGGAGCTAGAATTGTTGAATGAACATCATCAGCATGTCATGGATCATTTGAAAGCATATCAATAGAGGATTTCAAGGATTTATAATCACAGAGTAAAACCAAGAACATGTCAAGTTGGTGACTTGGTCTTAAAAGAGAATCCTTTAAATCAACAAGATCGAGAAAAGAAGGGGAAGTTTGAACCAAATTGGTTAGGTCCTTTTGTTGTTGTATCAATCTATGGATCTAGAGCCTATTGGTTGTCTATGCCTGAAGGGGATCTATTTGAGGAACCTATCAATAGTCTTCATCTCAAAAAATTCTATACCTAACTCATCTAGTGCGTAGTAAAAAGCAAAAAAAATCAAAAAAACAAAAAAAGAGAAAATACAAAAAAAAAAAAGTGAAAAATCAAAAAAATCGTTACCTTGATGAAAATATAGCAAAGAAGCATCTTGGTAAAAATTAAAAAATCATAAAATCTAAAAAAGTGCAATAAAAACAAGTAGTGAAAACTTGGCAATGGGCGCTATTTGTGATAGATTAGCTTCATCTATTTGAGCATGTGTCGATCGTTCGCTTTCGCCATCATTCTGCCTATCACCGAAAGGAACCTCATGTGCATATCCTACTATTGCGGTCATGTCTCACCCTGGTCTGGGGGCAAAATCCTGAACTCACTAGGGGCAATAAACTTTGAGCTTAAAACAACAGGCAAAAGAACAGTATGACAACATGACAAATACAACGATCACAAAAAAACTCAACATTGAACATCAATCAAACCATCTGAATCAACCATCCACATCAAACAACCAAATCAATCAATTAAAACAAATTTAAATGGATGATATTCTTTTGAATCATGGTTTTAATATGTTATCATGAATCTTCAACTATTGTACTTTGATTTTTCTTATGATATCTCTGGAGCATGTTGAGGATGTCTTGAACTAGAGAAGAAAGGATGGAGTATGATATTTTCTTTGTTTGTTGTCTATGAGTTTATCATTATTACTATGTAAATTGTCACGAGATGTGCTCTACAAAGTATCACTGATTACATTCTAAATTTGCATAGGAAAAGAATTAACTCTTGTCTATTTATGCGAGAAATGCTCAAGTCATCTCAGCTCAATTATGCTTAGATGCATGTGTTAACTTACAATATCAAAAATCATGAAAGTAGAACTCAGGTCATCATGGTCTAATTATACCATCAATTTTTGTACTCACTTTCAACAATTCAAAGGCTCAATGATGATAAAATCATGATAAATCGGCTATTGTAATGACAATTGCTGCATTATTTAGATTTGCATGGTTAGATTAGATTGCATTCATATTAGTTTTGCATTTGTAGTATAGATTTTCCAAGGCTAGAATTTTTTTCAAATGATGTTATCTCTATCATTAACAGATTGAGTATACTTGACATTAACAAAAACAAAATCATTCACACATATAGTTGCATAATCATTATTACATCATGCATAGATTATAAAGCATTATCATATCATTCATCCATCCACACATTAGATCATATATTTGCATTAGAAAAATACAAACTAAAGTAAATTACATATCATTTGCATAATCTCATCCATCTCATATCATAAAATCATTATCCATAAAGAATATAGACTCATAATCTATGCATCGCAATATCATCATTGCATCCATACTTATTCATGACATAAGCATATAAACATCATATAACATATAGAACAAGAAATCAAATGTGTCCATCATAAGCACATATAGACACCATATAGATCAATCATCATTGTTGCATATCATATAAATCTCAAAAATAAATGTCAAAGTGTACAATGATATGAAAATATGAAGAAATATATCATCAAAAATGGCAGTGAATCATCAAGTCTCTAAATCAGTGTATACAAATATCTCAAGTACATCAAATATGATCAAACAAAGCTATGAGGTGCTCCCCATGGATGCAGTCGGTCTCTCTGACCCTCTTGTTGTACCCCCAAATGGCCCTACCCCTAGATGCCTACCTGGTGGATCTCTAGGAGGTGGCTGCATCACACCCCTGCTAGTGGTCCGAGAGTGATTCCTGCTTGATCTTGATGAAGAATAATTGACCCTCTACTCTAGAGGAACCAACTCATGATAGCATCCCCTATAGTACTTGGCCTCTCTAGTAACCCATGTGACCTCTCGAAGCATATCACCTATGGTAGTACCCTCGACCACTCTTTATAACCTGTCAACCAAGGTCTCTACCTACTCACCCCACTATCTAGCTACATCTCTCTTGATCGTCAAGGTGGCAATCTATCCCTCTACCTATGTTAGAAAAGCCTGTACCTATACTAGCTAACCCTACAAAGTCTACACCTAGACCTATAACATAGATATTTGTTTTTGTTGCTACTGTGAGAGCAACTAAATTTGCACATGCTGCTATGCTGCAGCCACTGGTGATCTCCTCCTTTGGGGTACCATGAAATCTCGCACATCCAACACCAATCCACCTCCACCTACATCATTTCCACCACCTCCATCACCATCTCCATCCCCATCATCTCCATCATCACTACTCTCTCCCTCCTCCTCCTCATCACCTCTACCCCTCCTCCGCCTCGGTGCATCATCATCTAGTGTAGGAACTAGCTCATTTGGCCTCGATATTCGTGGGAAGGGATGTGCAAAGAAATAATGGGCATACTCCTTTTACATTTCCACCTCTATAATCTATGGGTGGTACTCCCACATCACTGGCTATAATCCCTAGTACTCTTGGAAAGCTGTGTCATATGATAAAATAGGTCACCACTCTAGTAGAGCCACTCGTCGGCATGCATAATGAGCAAATCCCTGAGGCATCCCCTATACTCTTCCATACTATCATAGTACCCTCATCGGCAGGAACCTCTCAATAATGAACTATTTCCTCCCAATCAAATACCTGGTTGTGCACACATATGGAATCTCAGTGTCATCCTTTGGCCACTGCTCACAGTCTAAGTAAGGTCTCCATGTCACAGTATCAAGATCATAAAGAACCCTCCTCCAGTACTCTATTTTTCCCAACTTATGTTGGACAACTGGACCTATATACCCATGAACATATGCTTGACCAATTGGCCAATGTCTATCTACAATAGGTCATGTGACAACTATATGCTCCCACACCCATATCTACAATAGTGTAACACCAGCTGATAAACTGGATGCTCTAAGATAAACAACCTTATGTAGATCATGATACAAATGTGCAATCATGTAGGATCCCCATGCATATCATGAACCTTGTGTGATCATACTCTCTAGTATCTGGCCCCATCCAATTGAGAGTCCCTTCAACCTATGGTCGGGACATAGGAATCCTCTGATAAACCCAACAAGAACACATGGTAGTGTCACATATGCATCAACCATATCTTGCCATGGAATCTCATAGCTGCATATCTGGTCATTCTCAAAAACTCTTCATAGTGCATCAGTCCCTCCCTACTCAATAAAATCATAGACAACTAGCTCGCCAATGACTAGAATCTACAGAATCCGATAAATGTCGTCTAGTGTGACTATCATCTCACTGGTGGCTAAGTGAAAGGTGTTATGATCAATGTGCCACCTCTCTGCCAAGCAATCAAAAGTCCCATATTAATCCTATGTTGGGGCATATCTAACAAAGAGGTCAATCTGCATCATCCAATCACATCAAGATCAACCTATGCTAGATGTGGAATTAAATCCTAGGTCCTCGGAAAATACTCCCACAACATCAAGATTGTCAAAGGCTCCTATCATCGTAGGAAATCACAAATCAACAATCTTGTCGATTAATCAACATCAATCAGCCTATCAATCTAATCAGCTCTAATGAAATTTTGATTACATATCGTGAGTGTCCATCATTGATCTTTACTTATCATGAGGTCAATCATCAATCTATCATTGATCCGTGAATCATCCTTATCCTATCATTGATCCTCACCTATCATGAGGTAAATCATCATTATCCTATCATGAGATCAATCATCATCTAATCTATCAACATCATCAAACAACATCAAAACATTGGCTGACGCGATCAATAATCATCAAAATCAAGGAGTCTAATCCAAATTTCATCAATTTGGCCTAGATACATTGAAAAACATTGATGCGCTAGAAAAATTCATCGATGCATCAAAATAGGGTCTCAAAGCGCTAAATCACCAATTGCGCTAGAACATTTATCAGATGCACTAAAACTTGTCCTACATGCACTATAACTTTGATTGTATGCGCTAAAAAACAAACCCTATGTGCTAAAGTGTTGTATGCGCTAGAACAGTCTACCCATGCACTACATTGAGTTCCCTATGCACTAAAACATAAAAATATAAATTTTAAACATGAAAAACGAGGGGCAAATGTCATTCAAAATTCATGAGGAGGTTTTTAAGGGTATGTACTGGAGGTCCATACACGGTCGGGCAATTGTGACATCACATGCACTCTAATCGGTGGGTCTGGATCAGAATCACCATCTTTCTCAAAGTTGCTCTAATCACTCAATTTTCAAAATGCAAATGACTCAAATAAACTTCATTTCACATATTTTTACCTTTTAAAGGGTAATTAGGTGGGAATTTAATGGGATTGATTTATTTTATTTTTTAAAGGGGAAAAATCAATTCATCAACAAGGCAAGATCAACATCATTTTTCGGGAGATAAATCATCTTGGCATCATAAAAATTTGGAATCATCAGAAAATCATAAAAAATATAAAATATTCAAAAAAATAATCCTCAAATTCAAAAATTCATCGATTTATCTCTCGAGGGGGCATATATCCATCATCACTTGAAAATCAGTATCTGGGGCATCGAAAAAAAAAATGGTTAGCACTAACAACAAATTTTTCTTTGAAGTAATGTGTAAACACATCACTTCAAAGAGGCAAAAAATGTATACACCTAAAATCGGTCTGGGTAATCTAATTAATTAAATAAAAGTTATTTAATTAATAATTATTTTAATTCCTCTACTTATAAATAAATTTTAAATTTATTTATATAGTTCACATTTTTATAATTCTTCTTATCTAAAATTGTATTCTTCCATTTTAATTAAATAAAAAAATTCAAATAGTTTGTTTTATTTAATTAATATCCTCTTACTAAATTTGAATAATTCCAAATTTGAATTTAGTCATATGTCTATAGATTTTCCTCTTTCCACCTCATCATGTGTCTCAACAAATTGGAATATGTCAATTAATTAATTCAGCTTTATCTTCAACAAATTTTGAAACAAACTTGAGACACTTGGCTCTCTTTCTTCATTTATTCTTTCTCACACTTGGAAAAATGTTTTACTAATGGGAAAACTCTCCTTGATTCTATCCAACCTCTTCATCCTTCACTGTTGATTCCTCTAGATCAAATCCAAACCGTTGGTTGCTACCACATCATTTTATGCTTTGGAAAATCTATAAATATAGCCTCATTCTATAGCAAATGGATCCCAATCTTGAGCAAACTTACTCTACAGAATTTTCATTAGAGCATTTAGTTTAGAATCATGGCTTTTCTATTTAGCTTCATTTTAGTTATCATAGTAGTTTTTATACAGTAATTGCATCACAACATTTAGCATCATATCCTTATCACAACATCATTATCATATCATCACTATCATATAGTTTATCAATCATCATGTAGGAATAGACTTACTACATTTACAACATCTTGTTCTTCAAGTTGTCATTCTAACAGTCATAGTGCATACACAATCTGAGAGCCATTATGATTTAATGAATCCTTGAGGATAGAGAACAATGGATGGATTTAGAGATTTTATTTGTTTTAATTCAATTAAATTTCCATTTCAATTCTCTAATATAATACATTTCATATAATACGTTTCATTGATTGTGTTTGTTATATTACTTATTTACACATTTTACAAATTCACACGATACAATGGCTACCTTATTCTATGGGTACTTAACACTCAAGACTATAACTGTCAACTGTTAAAAACTAATTCCTAGTTGATTCCTCTGGAGTATGAAACCAACATGAAGCTACATAATTCAATCTAAAACTATAGAATGGCATTCATAAATTGCAACACATGCATATAACTACAAACTACTTAACTAATTTCAATAATGATCATTTAATCTAACAATAAGAAATGAAGTGGATTATCAATATCTCAAGTGGCCCTTGCTTGAGTTGTTGCTTCCAAAAAAATTGTCAACACCTACTTACTCAACGATTCATGATATCAACTAATTCCCTTTTATTGCATATAAACTCTAAAATCTTACATACAAGCCAACAAGAATTTTTTGAATTTTTTTCTTACTCAATAACATATGTCTATTGTTGTAATTGGTAATAGATAAAAAATAACTTATCATCTTGATCAATTATCAACTAGAATAACTACTAGCAACTAGATTTACTCCTCGAAAATAAATCCCACTATATAGGTTATGTGAGGAATTTTATTCTTCTAGGACTGAAAACAAACTCATAAAGTAACCATCCACTCTCCCTAAAAGTTAGGAATAGGACTTAGTCTGAAATAGAAAATAATAACTATGAAACAGGAGTAGAGAAACCAATTTATAACTTTATGCCTAATGATTAACTACTATGATATAGACATTTTATTGAGAATAATCACACCATAAATTAATCCCGCTAAGAATAGACTCCTTCTCCTCTTGGTGGTCTTATTTAGTGAGAAAGAGTATGATGCAGTGACTCGTGGCTTGTCAATAAATGATCACCTTCATTCTCTGTTGAAAGTGTCATGCCTTGGCTATTTTTGACCTTTCCCCTGCAATCATCCACAATCTTTATGCTACGGGTTGGAAAACGTGTTGTTGCAGGTTAAAATTCTTTCTTGCTGCAAGATGTTAGTCTCATTCCTAAGGCATCCACATTATTAACAATCATAATTTAAACATAGAATCGTATTAAACTCCATAGACATTCATGCATTCATACAAGAATATATCAGCATAACATGATTCTATTTCCACATACTTAAGTCTGCTTTAAAGTGTATGAAAGGTATATAAAAGATATATAAGGTCGTGGGAATGTCTTTAAAACTTAGTAGGAGAAATGATTAAAGCATAAAATAGTAAAAGGAGAACAGTCATTAATTGAGTCCATCACTTTCCCCCCAGCTAAAGGATTTATTGTCCTCAAGAAACTTTAAGGTTGAAGGTTGTATTGTAAGGCCATCTCTTTGAAATCCACCACATAGTCCACTCTTTTTCCTTGTTTCTAGTAGTAACCTTTTTTATCTGAGATCTTTGTTAGCCTTTTGTTTTCTATTGTTGCTTCTTCCCTATCCAGTGCGGTATAGTGAACATGAGGATAGGAAGATGGAAGGTGAATTCGAACCAAGCAACTCCATTCCTATAGAAAATTGAAATGTACATATGTGACCTACCAATTGTTGCTACATAGTTGTAAATGGAATGAGGTTCCTTCCTCTTCAGTTTTGGTGTGAGCTCCCCCCATCTACCTTGAGAAAATTTAATTGTCTCTTTGATTATGCCTTTTTCTATTAGTCCCTTCATTCTTTTGTAATAAATTTATTTTCAGTCCATTATCTTTGTTCCAACTACCTTGTACTCTAAGAGATCCAACCATTGATCTATCACTATATTTGGGTCTATTGAATCCTTTCTTAGCTGTAGAGGGAGAGATTTATCTCTCTCTCTCTCTCATGATATTCATGTAGAACCTTTCCCCTTTGATGCTCATTTCTAACATAAGAAGCTAAGGCCCTAATCTAGAGATCTCCCAAAAACATTAATGGGTTCCATGTAGTTTCATCTGAAAGAAAAAAATTGTGCAAGTAGAATTCACGTAATTGGTCTTTCATTTATGGTGTGGAATTATGGAAAGTGTATAAGAACAAAAAAATCACATTCATGGAAATAGCTAGGTCACCAATCATCTAACTAAACTAAAAAAATAAAAAAAATATTACAAAAACAAGGTATAAACTCGGTAGGCGATCTGCATTTCATCAGTTGTACTATCTTGTTTGTTAGTTCCTCAATTATTAATTTCAATTTATTCACCTCTATTTCTTGCTTCTCGACTGTCCTGGCATGTGTAGATATCATCTCATTTTTCTCTTTTTCCTCTTCTTTTTCCTTTTGGGAATTTTTTTGTTTTCTTCCATAATTCAAATCCTAATAACACAATAGTGTAGTGGTGTGAATTTGTGCCCCTAGGAAAATTCCACATTTACGCTACCTCCTACCTTAGAATATTAAGTTTGATAATGCAATTCATATTTCTACCACCTTTCCCTGTCCACTTGGTAGATATTTCATGTGTCGATGGATGATATTATATCGGGGACACTAGTGTGGTGCACAAACATTTACGTGGAACTCTACCATCCTGACATGATTCTCACCTCTAGAATCTATAGAAGCATTACACTCCTCCATTGGATGTGAAGTGTAACATCTCCTAACCTTTGGACCAAATTTGAATGAATCCTTTTCCTCCATTTTCACCTTTCAAATGGCTATCTCATTCATTCTTTTCTTCTTCTAGATCTTCTTCCTCTTGATCATTCTCACTATCTACACATTTTGTACACTAACTTTGAGCTCCTTCAAGCTCCACTACCTCCATTGAAGCTGCAAGTTGGTGTTCTGTTGGTCCACTCTCTGCATTGTTATAGAAATTTTGGTCTTTGAATGCTTGCTCCTTCCTTCATTTTCCTTGAGAGAACTTGGTTGAGAAGGTGATATCCTCTTGTTTCCTACTCACTTTGCATTATCATATTTAATATTGTATCATATTGTGTTTACTTATTGCTTTGTATCTCTATTTATGTGTACTTCCTTTATCATATTTCTCCAATCATTGCTATCTAGCTATCTGTGGAGGTGGAAACACCAAAGTGGGGTACTAATTGAGGCAGTCCTCTAAACATAGCCTCAAAATTTTCCCATCTTCTATGTGCAAGTTCTCCTTGAGGTGACGATCTTGAAGATATCAACTCATGGGTAAGAAGGTGCACTTTCCTCACCCTTCTTTTTTAATTAGTAGATTAGATTAAGTTAAAGTATTCTTCGTGTTGTTATGTTATTCTACTATTTTCCATTTTTGTTACTATAGTAAAACTCAACTAGTTAGGTTGTTATTAAGTATTCTAGTATCTTAGATTATACCTTGCACTTTCTATCCATATGAATTCCAACGAACCAATGAGATGTGAGCACGTTGCACTGAAGTTTGTGTCTCACATTTTAGTTCTTTGGCAGTAAGTTGCCTGAGTTGTAGTCTAAACTCTGAAAACCTTCTCACTTGCCTTACTGAATATTTGAGCTTGTAGAAGGATAGCAACAACCAGATTGATCTTCCTTGTCATCCTCTAAACTTTAAACTCTCTTGAAACATAGATTAGGGTAGCCTATTGTTCTAGACTCTCTCATGACCTGGTGTCCTAAGTAGTTGGTCCCCCTCCTCTACAAATAGTTTTTCCAATGGGATTCTTTATAGGTCTAATTGATTTCCTTGGAATTGGACCTTTATCCATCTAGAAAAACCATGACAAGTTGTGCCAATATTTCCAATTTTGATCCATACTCAAATTTTATGGAGTCTTTCTTCCAACTCTATGATTCTTGCATCCCTCTCACTGTTCTTTTGTTGGTATGTTTTCAGTAAATATTTTATCTGTTTAATTCTCTACAAGGCTTCTTATAGTTGTTTATTTGTATTCCTTTCTTCTAAAAAGAATTCTTCTTCCTTCTCCAAAAACTATTCTTCTCCTACCTCTTTTGTACACATAAACCCTTCTGAGATAGGGCTCTTCGGAGATCTTCTTTTATTTTTAGCAATAAAAATGTCTTTTGAATTAGAGTCAAAAGTGTTGGTAAAATATAAAGGTTATACAATTGGTGGTTTTACATCATCACCAGGGGCATTCCCCTCTGAGCCTATGTCTATTTCTATCATTATAACATTTTTTTTTCTTTTTGTCTCTTCCCTTCATGATCACCTTCTTCCTTAGGCAATGTGATCACCTCCTGGATTGTGTGGGCCTCTTTTTCTCCTTTGCATGTGTAGAGGTAGAGGCCCCACTATTTATTTTCTTTCTTTTGGTGGCTTCTTACTAGAAGCTAGAGTTTCTAGATTTTCTTTAGTTGTGGGCTGCTCAGAAGAGGTTGCAAGTTATGTTTCTTACAAACTCTACTCTTTTGGTTCCTCTATGCTATGGGTAGGTGTTGCAGAAAGGGAACCAAAGGATATTTTTCTCTCAAGAGAAGCTGTGACAAGTTCTTTTGCTTCTTTTTCTTGACCCCTTTCTCATTCATTATGCATTTGAAGAATGTTGTTGATGTTATTCAAATTCATAAAATCCTCCCAAGGCACATTAGGAAATTGAACCATAAGGCTCCTTTTCACCAATAAAGTCACTAAACAAAAAGTTGATAGTGTTGACTAATTTCTTTTTCTTTTGTACTCTGAGGACATTCTTTTCAACAAATTGTACAAAAAAATTGGAACATCCACATGCCTTTGGTGGCATAAATGACTAAGTAATTTAAAATGAACTATGTACAATAATGAATGTTTTCCATCACATGTTAAGTACCTAATAATATGAGAAGCTATAGAGGCCCAAATCCAAGGCAAAGATTAGCATTTGGTACCTTGTGAAGAAGAGTCCAAGTTCTCCCTTGGCAAGGAGAATTTATTCCTAGTTTTGATTGCATCTGCTCTTATTGAAAACTCTTCTCCTACCCTTGGAAGACCTGATGCATCTACTCTCAAACCCCTAACAATTGTCTCATCATTTTGTAGGGTGCTAGAAATTTTTTGGGTCATAACTTTGTTGAATTTTGTGAGTCTTAAAAAGTTGTCCAACCAATCGGCCTACTGAAAGATAGGAAAGCATTTCTTGTCTTCTAGCAACAAATTATGGGTTGTTGGTTCCCTTCTCACTATGTCACCCCCCATTGTGATGCCTCAATTTGTATTCACTCTCACTAGTTCTACTCTGCTCTATTTTTGTTCTACTGTATCACCCAATTATATTGCTTCTTTACTATGTTGTATATTGTATTACTCAATTATATTACCCAATTATGTTGCTAAACATATTTCTCTCTTTTAAACTCTTCAATTTCTTGATAATGGTACAAAATGAAATGGAAGAAAGCTAAAAAAACTAAGGATTATGGCCTTGAATATCACTCCTCCCCCCAACTAAATTTTCTAAGTTTCCTCACTTAGCATGTATGGAATGGGCAGATTCATAAATTAGAAGTAATGAAAATTTAAACATGAAATTGACATGCATGCATGAATGATAAAATATTCATAAAATTAGTAAATCTTCAATGATAATTATGATAGTTAATATAGAGAGTACCTGTAGATATGGTGTGAATTAAAGTATGGCTCATGCGAAATAGCTAAATTCCATCATGAAACACAATTTTAAATGATATGAAGTGATAGCTATGATCCATGGGTAATCATGGTGTGAAGTGTAATTCAACATGAGGTGAACATGTGTCAAATAAATTTGAATTTATGAATGAAAGGATACATAGAGTACGTGATGTGAAAGGTGAAATTTAATGCATGGTATAGAGTATGCGAAAAAAGTGATTTGATTGCTATGTGATGGAAAAGTGAGGTTACATAAAATGAAAGTGAATATTCGATGGATGCTACAGGCATGACTAAAAGGATGGATATGAAAATTCTATGGGTTTGAAACATAGAAATGTGGATACCTTAAGTTTAGTTTCCAAAACCTAAGGTCTATTCCATCATTATTAGGATGCAAATCAACAAGGTGCATATATTGACTTACAACCTCCAAGGTGATTCAATCAGACTTGGATCTACATATTTTTGAGTCTTAGGAATGAATTGTAAATTATTTAGAGTGATTACCCTAATTATACCATATGACCTAATATGTAAAATTTAAAATCATGAAGACAAACAAACATAAACTGTAATTTGCAAGTGGATCTAGGAGGTGTAGATTGATGTGTACAAATCACCAAAATTTTGATTCAACATGTGAATAGGGACTAAAATTCCTAGGGTCAAATAGGTCTTTGATAAGGGGTCCTGAAAATATTTTTGTAGTCCTCTACTGCTAGATCTGAGTTCTTGATTCTTGGTTGTAAACTTGTTAGAATGTCGTCAGTGAATTCTATAATTGAGTTTTTGTGGCTTGAAAACTTTGATGACAACAAATGAAACAATACAAAATGGATCTGCAAACTCTCTTCAATCCTCTTCAAAATTATAACCTACACATTCACAAAGAGGGAGAAAATGTTGTGCCATATAGGGGTTTGTCTCATTCAAACCCCGTGTAAGTGTTTTCACTTCCACAATGGCAATGTTAATGATAAATGGATAAAAGGAAGGAATGATGAATGAAAAAAACATTGCAAATCACCACCCTTCAATGGATTCCTTGAAGGATTGAATTCATACACATCACCTCAAGGATTTGGATCTTTCTTTGCTTGAATGCTTTGGAGACCCACAACAAGAGATAGCCTTCAAAAAACATGAACATGAACACACATAAACTCACATAGAATTTGACATAATGTTGGATCTTGAATTGTTGTAATAATTCTTTGAAATATTACTCTTGAATTACTCTTAAAAATATTATTTTCTCAATTGTATGCCTTAGTGCTAGATAGATTTCAAATGAAAAAATAACTAGGTATTTATAGGTGTTTATCTAATTTCCTAAAAATTAGATTCCAAAAGTTGACACTTCATATTTGAATTTTGGATGTTAAAATGCTGCCAACAACATATTTAAATTTGGGTCCTGGCTAAGGAGGGGGGGGGCATTCAACCATGTGTGAATGGGTCCTAGCCCAAATTTCCAGGACACTCAAAGTGAGGGACAAATTAATGATTGGATTTATTAATTTATTGCTTGTCCTCCTTCGTAAAACGATAAAAAATAGGCTTTGGAATGCATAATTTGGAAAATTAGAAGCTTAATTAAGTCCAATAAATTAGGGAGACAAAGCATAATTTGAAATTGTTAAGGTATACAATTTTCTACACTACATTTAACCCCCACTTCAGTGAGAGTATGAACTTATGCTCACACTAACACTAAAGTAGAGAAATATATGTCAAGAGTATTTCAATTGTCTGAATGTTGAATCAATAGGATGACAAAGGATTGAGGGGGTGGAAAATCCCTAGTATCCAAGATCCTATGGAAAACCAACATACACACAAAGTATCACACATGTATTCTATGTAGCAAGACAAGATACACAAACATGAAATGTCAAAGTAAATGCAAGGAGAAAAAAGGTATGGGCTAGCAAGCAATATTATGCTAGCAGCCATACAAAAAGCGTTCATGACACACAATAGAAAATTTTGATATTTTCTAGGTGAATCACAAATAGGAAGACACACAGGATAGTGAGGACCATTTTTCACTGGGTGAGCTCCCAAAATAGGTAGAAAAATGAGAAACACACACTAGGTCTACAAGGTGTGCCCATAACCATACCAAGAGTTATACATCGTAATAACCTTGATAAAGTGATACAAAAATGATCAAAATTTTATTCCAATGCTACACTAAGTTCAACCCTTGTGAAAAAAGTGAAGCCAAGAAAATTTCAAATGTCAACACACCACTAAGTTCAGCCGTTGTGAACAAAGTGAAGCAAAATAATGCCAATGTATGCTCCCACTTCAAAGAAATTGCTAAACACCATGATGTGAGCAATTAATTTAAAATATAAAAATGATAAATGTCATGCAAAAAGAGATCACAAGATCTTATTTGGAAAGCCCTATATGTCATGGATCTAGGGTTAATATACGTCTTTACTATAGTGATAGAATAGAGATTAAAACAGGCATCATTCTCCAAATACTTGTGGAACAATGAACACAATGGAAGAATGACACATAGAGAGAATACAAAGAAAATTTTGGGTCAACATAGAAGAGACTTAAATGTATCAACACTTTGTATCATTCCCAAAAGGAAAACACAAGACAAAAAGAAAAAATAAAGTTTACACCATATAGAAGAATGAAGATAAAAATATAGGAATGTCACAATAGGTTCATTTTCTATGTATCCTTGTGCCAATGGAGCAACAAGGGTCATCCAAATCAAACTCACAAACATAAAGGAATGCCAAGAAACACAATACGGGAGATCACATTACATTCAAGAAAACATAAAGAATATAGAAAGAAAACATACAAAAGTAGTAATGCACATGCAAGCCAACCTAGAGTAGGTCGTTCATATTCCAATCTTGGTCATCATATAAGGAAGGCAGACAACTAGCCAAGGGGACTAAAACAAGTGATGAACTAGGAGAATCACCATATTCAACACATGGTGGGTCACTCTCATCAAGAGGATCATCATGGTTTCCCCCATCTAACTTCATAGAAGTGGAAAATAACCAATTCAACTCATTATGCACTTTTTCATCAATTTTAGCATTCTCATCATCATCATCCAAATTGATCACAATAGGAGGTTATATGATTATTTCATTTAAATTTTCTTGTTTCACCTCTTGTTTTGGTTCTCTTTCTCATTTTAATGAAATTTGGATTTCTTCTTGAGTTATTTGCATAGGCGTTGTTTTATTCTTTTCTTTCAATTGATGAGCAATAGCACGACATTTACACCTATGCTCTTTAGCATTTTTGTTTCTTCTTGCATGATTTTCAAGTTGTGAAGATGTAGGAGCATATTTTTCAACAATTTTTTTATTTTCTTCCCTTAAGGTAGGAACTACAGGGACCACCGAGGGTTGGGAAGCCATTGTTTCTTTAGGTTTATACACTTTTTTATCTTCACAAGTACAAAGGGAATCATCTTATTGTCTCTTGGTCACTTATATGAGATGGGTGGAGGAACTATAGTGTATTTATCTTAGTTATTTGGAAGGGTTTTTGGCTCAATCATAGGTTCATCCATAATAGGTTGGGGAGAAGAAACAACCATGGATCTATCAAACTCGGGAATATTGCTATGAGATTATTTTGATATGTGCTTTGCCTTGAAATTTTGATATGACTTGAAAAAGAAATCTTTATGAGGCTTTATAGGCTCCATATTTTTAGGTCAAAATAAATCCAAGGAAAAATTCCCAAGGGAAGAAAAAGGATTGAATCCACTATGGTGCACTATAAATATCTCATTTTCAAAGGGAAATTTTATGCACTTGTGATTATTTGATAGAACAACATTCATGGAGTGTAGTCATAGATATCCTAGCTTCACACCTAATTGTCTTGATGTCAGGATGATGGAGAATGATACATCTAATTGTTTTGGTCCAAATTTTAATGGAAGAGTGATCGAACATATCATAGGGCGAGCAAAACCATTATGTGTTTTTATCCATGCTTTCAATTGTTCATAAGAATCTCGATAAAGTTCATGCACAAAAAAGAATTCCTCAGTGATCATATTATCTACACACACAAGATCAATAAGTATCCCAATAGTTGTCTTATCATTAATTTTTCCAATGATATAGAGAGGACCATCGGGCACATGTATAGATGCATCAATATGTGTGAAAGAAATATTAGGTAACAAAGTGGTTTGGCCCTTACGAGGTTGAACATCTATGAGATTGACCATTTCATGTATATCATCCTCATTATCACTCTTATCATCATCATTATCATCATTCATATCCTCAATCTTATTAGCATTCATCACATCATTCTTCACTTCACTAGCTTTCACAAATTTAGTTGAATGATTTGGCATTGGGTTTGTGAAAATTTGCAAATTTTGGTTAGGTTGGGCAACTATCTTATTCCCTTTTTCATTAACACCTCCTAGCTAGATATGATTGGAATCAATGAGGTCTTGTACTTGATGTTTAAGATGCATGCATCATTTTGTGCCATGTCCACTTTGTCGATGATAATGCCAAAAGGCATTTGGGTTATAATTTGGAGGTAAGGGTTTGGTTGTGTCCATAGGTTTTACCAAAGGTAAATGAGTTAGGTTCTTACTCAAAAGTTGCAACATAGTTAAATGGAGGGAATCGTGTAATGGTGTAAATTTCCTATCCCTAGGTCAAAATTGATATGGTGTAGAGCTTATGGTAGCAACTTGAGGTTTGACATAGTTTGTTTGGGATGGATTTATCTTTAAAAAGTTCTTGTTTAGCTTCTTAATTTGTTGATAATTATTTTGATGTGTAGGCTTGGATTTCTCAGTATGTTTGGATGAAGATGCCTCTTCATACTTATTAATCAAATTTTGATAGTCATGAAGTGCAATACACAAACTTACAAAGGATCTAAATTTCATTAATATGGCTTTCTCCCTTATGTCGATTTGCAAGTTATCAATTAATATTCCTTGGATTTTTGTATCAGGAAGAGATATATTGACTTGTGATAATATCAATTGATAACGGCTTATGAAATCTATAATTTTTTCACTTTGTCTTTTTTTACATCACATTAAATTAGTTATATTGATCTTGGGACTATTGGTTATTTTTTTAGAACCAAACTTGATCTCACTATTTACCTATGAATTTGCTAGAATCCAATGATAAGTAAAGACAAGGATTTCCCAACAAATAGGTACTAGTTTGCTAGGATAGACCTCTATTCTTTAGGCTCTATAAAACCTGGGAGGGTGATCCTAAAAACTTCTATATGATAGTCTCTTGTTGTTTTATCACTAACATTGAAAACAAATAGATACACTCTTATTGGATGCAAATAGACAAAATTCCTTAAGGATTTGGTAGACCCTTTAACTAATTGTACCTACAACCAGGAATGAGAAGTACTTCATACTACTATACTGCAATTACGGGTATGTTAGAAATTGTTCTAAATATTTATGCTCTTTGTTTGGTACAAGGAGCTCACAAACATTAAAGATGACCATAAAAATGGACTAGTGCCTTATCTAAGGGTGACAGATTCACATATGCAATAAATTGTAATACATTAGCAAATGGCAACAAGTATTTGTAGACTATTGCATATTACTTTGTAACACACAACTCAATATGTCCTAAGTTACAAACTTCTTAATCATCCTTGAATTTCACTTACAAATTTATGATCTCATTTAAGCATTTACTTAGCTCATTAAACTAAAGAAAAAGATGAAATCACACATTCAATCAGAGTGACTGAATATGAATAAATGAACCTTAATTCCTTTATTCATAATTTGAAAGCCAAAATTACAGAGGAGAGAAACTAATCTAGGAGATCTGAATACATTCCTAAGACTTAACACTAATATATTTCTCTATGCTTGAAGTTATCAAAATTCCTCATACATGAGCTCAAAATTGCTTAACCATCAAAAGACCTATGTAATTGGCCATGAATTCTCATTTATAGACACATTAGAGAAACAAGAATAGGCCAAATTATAATTTGAGTCTCATTTTCATTTGACATACATTTCAATTTCAATTTCAAGATTCCCCCAAATAGTTATATTTTCATCATTAAAGTAAAGGGGAAAGTGTATAAGACAAAAAAACATTTCTATTTGCTAAGGAAGATACACCTTCCTACTAAACGGCATCTTTTACTTGTTGTAACATAACCAAAATATCTTCCTCATGGTCCAAAAGTGTTTTCCATGTGCATTCCCAATCAGAAAAACTCAAAATTATGAAAAGCAACAGAAAAATACAAAACTGACCCATCCAAGTCAACCTCTATGCCACCAATTTCCATGTTGGGGAGAAAAACAATATATATACAATACTTCAACAAATTCCTAATTTGCATTATTTCCAGGCTATGGATTATTTCTCTTGCATCTATTATTCATCATATTTGTAAGTTGCATTCACCATCCTGTGAAAGCATATCATTCCTCCAATACATCCAAGTATTTTTTCTTCCAAGCTTGGAATTTGTCCTCAGTGGGCCAGCTGAATTTCATGACACTATCAACCTTTTGTCTATAGGGTGCATATTTGGTAACAACCTAATTGGCTTCCTTAGCAAACTCTGCCAGGATAATCTCTGCATGAGCAAGCATATCCATGTTCCTCTTTAGTGTACCCATATCATGCTACTGACAAATCGAAGTAGCTTGACCTAATATGATATCATTAGTCTCCTTTATCCACTCCTACAAGGTTTTTATGTTACCATGTTACCATCATCCTTCAAAATAGATGGGAGGAGAACATGATTTTTTTCATCGAATTTATTTACCAATTCTTTCATCCTAGTCTCCAAAGGCTCTATGTTTCCCTAAACTCCTTAATTTCATTTACAATATTAATGGCGGGCTTAAGCCCTTCAAGGGGGTTAGCATCTTGCTTGGATCCAATGGAAATCATTCTCAATTCTTGCAACCTCAGAATCCATGCCTCCATAAGTGGAATAGCCCTCTCCTTATCATTACCAAAGTTATTTATAGAAACCTTCATGGATGAATAACTATCATGAATGTTGTTCGGTCTATTGTTTACCCCCTATTTAAGTGATCTATGACTCTAGTGAAAATCTTCATATTGCTGACAAAGATTTCCCTATTGTGATTGTCACATTTTTCTTTGTAATCACTTACCTACTTAAGCAACTCCTCCCTGTTGGCACCTTCCTCAGCCTGTGGTATTTTTGATGTGTCTAGATCTACCACTAAAATAGGTACAGTTCCCATATTATATGACACAATTTCCCATGAAGAACTTTTTGAAGGGGTAAAGTTAGCATGTGTTGGCTCATGTGGAGTAGTAAGAAATTTAGCACCATTCTACGTTTTTTCTCTTGATTGCAAATTTTGTAATTTCTCATTTAATAATTCTATCTCTATTTCCAACTGCATTTTTTGTTGTTTAGTCCTTCCACAGTCAACCAACAATTCATTGTACTTTTTTCTAAACTGCTCCTTTTCTATAGTCAGTGACTCCATTATGGCTCTTGTAAACTAAACAACATGCAATGGCATATTTTCTACTTCAAGATCTAATGTCTCTAACACTCTCTTTATTATCAAGCCTCCCTTGTAGTTTGGTGCAGGTTCTGCAAAATCATGCTTTCTTGTACTTGGAGCTATGGCCCATATAGCTAATGTATCCCACTACTCACTGAATGTAAATCCTTGCAGTGCAATTGCAACTTCCTCCTTTGAATTGTAGAGAGGTCTATCACACCTTTTTATCATATCAAAGGAAATGGCAGAGGCTAGATCCCACTTTGGCAACAAAAAAACACCACTATTTACTACTAATGCTCTGCCTTTTGTTGCAATCATCTTATAAAATTTGGCTTTCATTTCCTTTAGGACCTATGCTTGAATAGTTGTCTCAGTCAACTCTGGATGAAGGCTTCTTTTCTAAGCCACAGTAGTAACATACTCATCCCTCTTAGCTCTATAGAAAAACTCTATGAAAGATTGGGTTTTTACAAATGATTCATCATCCATGAAGTTTGTGCACACTTTCACCCTAACATCATCAGTGTTGTTAATTCTAGTGAGGTTAGCCTTTCTCAACCTTAGGCCTGATTGTTGTTGCATAACCATTTCCAGTGCAGAAGGCATTCCTTCTTGTATTTCTTGCTCAGATACCCAAATGTCCTCATCAGATTCATCATCATCATAATCCACCAAACCTGTTGGTTCGACCTTTTGTTTCTTTAATGGCAGCTTTTTAGGTGGTGAGGCATGTTGTGATGAGGTATCAACATCCACAATCATAGGCTCAGCTAACCTCAGAGGTGATGGTGGTGGTATTTGTGGTACTAGGAAAAGAGGTCTTTGTTCCTACTGTTGAGAGGAAACAACATCAGCTTTATCCTTCTTTTCTTTTTTCTTTGTCCTAATGAAGAAATTTATTTTATGTTCTTTAGGAGGATGATCTATAGGCCCTTCCTCCATAATAGGGATTTCCCCTCCACCCTATTCCTCTTCCATGGGGGCTTTCCCTTTGTCTTGAATCACTCTTTTACCTTCAAGAGGACCAACCACTATTTCAAAGTTCTGGAGCACATGTTCCATTCTCTGCATTATATTGGTGATCTTTGCAAGAGAAATGAACTTAGGATTATTTTCCTTTGTCTTTCTCTGCATTTTTTTAAAAGATATTCATTTGTATTTTCTATTATCAAGCTCCAAAAGACCAAATATATTCCTTATTACATCCTCGGGAAACTGGAAAATGTGCTCAAATTTGGACCTCCTATTCCTTATCTTTAACCAGGCTATATAGCCTTCAGGATCATAATACTCCCTTGCCCTGACTCTTCTCATGTGGAAAAATTTGAGTACATCATTTATTTTATTCCAACCTCCCTTTGTCATTTCAAAATCAAAAAATCATGTGTATGAAGGGAAAAACATTCCTTTTCCCTAATCCAGCAAGTGTTTGTTTTCCACACTTCCTCATTGCCATATTACTTCAAGGAAACCAATTCTCTCTGGCACACATTTTGGTAGCAGGTGAGGTGAAATAGTAGCACCATACACTCTCAAAATATTATATGCATGGTAGGGAATAACATCCCCCCAATTATGATCAACCCCCAACTCAGGCCTCCTATCTTTAGGTCTCAAGAAATCATGCAGGGCCTTGGGAATTCTTGGCACATTCATAACCAGAGCTCTTCTCAATTCAGAAGAAAAAAAGTTCTCAAATATCACATAATCAAATGTTTTGTCAACTTTATCTAGGACCATGGTCCAACATTGGACAGGTGATTCCAAATCACCTTTGTTTCTATCTAGTGTCATGTTTTTTCCAAAGTAAGGTGCACCTTTGAAAAAAAGCATGTGCATGAATAATGAATACCAGCTAAAATTCACTTCCACTACACCCTTCTTTAACTTTACCAAACCCTCATGAATTTTCTCTACAAGAAACCCACCATAATCATATATTGTGCAATACTGGGGATGTTGGATGTGAGCTTCCATATGCATCCATGCCATGGGCATTCCAATGACCAGCTCAGCCAATTATCTGATAAATGGAGTAAAAATTCCTTTAGAAATAAGGGACAAAGTAATTAACAAGAAAGGGATTCTTATCAAATGGTCCCAATGTAACCTTTCAGCCTTTAATCTCTAATAGGTACTTAGGAAGTATATGGACCTTAAAAGAATGCTTAGTTTTCTCATAATCTTTCCTAAGAGCCTTTTCATTGATCTGAATCAAATATTCATTCCATTAAGTGAGTTTTAAAACATGATCAATGTCTTCCTTATTGACCTTTACCATGTCAATTTTATCAAAGGAACTCACAATCCTGGTGACTGGGTCATAATTGACAATAATTGCCTTTAATAAATCAATATCCAGGTATACATTCGACACAATAAGTTTTCCCAAGTCCAAATTCGAAGGGTTACCAATTGGGATACCGCAATTCCTATTTCTAAACTAGCAACAAAATAATTCCCATCCTATGCAAGGCAATGTAGTATCCCTAATAGAAATATTCTTGTTAATTAAGCCCTCTACTACTTGCGGACCCCGGAGAAATAATTGACCCTTTTCATTGGTCGAAGGTGGCAGCTGGTCAGCTAGGTCTTTACTCAAAGGTATTTTGGAAATAGAATACTTCCCCTTTGATGAAGATGCTTTCACTTTAGGAGCCATGGATCAAGGGTTTTTAAAAAATAGTGTTTCCGCTTTCACAAGATAATAACTATGGCTCAAAATAGGGTTTGACATGAATTATAGCAATAAAAGGCTGACAAATTGTTTGAATTGAACGTCAAACCTTAAAATAAATACAAAACCAAGAAAACACCAATGATAGAATGACAGAGAGAGTATAATTGAGAAATTTTATAACAATTTCAAAGGCAGGATAGTGTACCAACTTACTATCCTGGCATGAGCTTAAAACCCTAACACCGATGTTGGACAGGCTTGAAAACTGCAGCACAGGCTCCTTGGATGCATATAATTCTTTTATCAATCTTCAATTGTGTTTTAAAGCAAGTTTTAAAGATCTTACATATTTTAATTTGGTAGCTCGGTGTCCTATCCACCATTATAGCTTGCTTGCAAGAACGAGAACAACTCACTTGCCCTCACTCTCAACTTTGAATTTCATTTGTTGATCTTGCAGAAAAATTAAATGATCATCGATTCAGATTGTGTTAAACTATTTCGAATAAGCTAGTTGTGTGCAGCCATTTCCTTCATTAAATCCAAACGAGCCATGTGGAGCAACTTGTTTATTTGCAGGCCCCACCATCTCTTCATCGTTGAAGCAAGAGACCATGTTTCATCCTCCCTTGTCCCCCATGCATCTTAACCCATGTGCAACTTTTATCAATAGGGAGACAAGGAAGGGCTAAGATTAAATATCCCATCTTTAAAATGTGTGTCTTAACATGAGCTCACATGCATATGCACATAATCCTCAGGTACAATCGACAACCAAGATTAGAAGATTCCTTGGTTATTAGAACACGTGCCTCTAAAATATCCTTTAGTAACCCAAACTTTAACCTCTTAAATTTGTGGTGAAATATTTCATTAATATTTCCTCATTACCTAATGTTTCCTTAGTGGCTCAAATAACACCACGAGGCAGTCTCCCACTTCCCC
Organism: Sequoiadendron giganteum; assembly: GCA_007115665.2. Taxonomy (NCBI): domain Eukaryota; kingdom Viridiplantae; phylum Streptophyta; class Pinopsida; order Cupressales; family Cupressaceae; genus Sequoiadendron; species Sequoiadendron giganteum. The sequence goes on along the minus strand of CM021104.1, from coordinate 298,305,393 downwards.
ATTGATAGATGAGAGGAAAAGGTGGGTCCCCATGGGATAGCAAGGAGCAGTCAGGATTGATCCATGCCACCCCTCCTTGATTTTCGATCTCTTTGAATGGAGAGCTTTCCTTCTATAAACTAGTTGGGTCCCATGGATAGATGTCCTCCGCTGGCTACCTCATGATAATTTTTAAATTCAAAAATAAAATGAATGGGGAGGCATGGAATGATCCTTATGCAACCACATTACATCATCACCACTATTGATATGCTCCATCTCATCACCTTTTGAATTTTCAACGATATTGGACCCCTATGTGCAGATGATACATGGCACTCGCCCGCCAGCCCATGACAATATTTTAATGTGAAACAAAATCAGGTGGGGGCACAAGGAACAACCAAGATGTGTTCTCATCAATCATACGGTCCTCATAAAAAAAGAAATCTACAAATGTCAATTTGTTATTTATTAAAGAGGGATCATGACTACGTGAACAATGGGCGAGGACATAAAACTTTAGGATAAAATCCCAGACCCGACAAATATTTTATTGACTTATTTCTCGCATAGGGTAAGGGAAATATTTCTATGTGACGATGGGTAATGACAAGATTTCTAGGGCTTAGGGGCTGGTCAAAAAATGATTCAAAAGGCACTAGTCACAACTTAAATGATTGGAAATCGGTAACAAGAGGTCAGTGAGGAATTAGAACCATAGAAAAGGGTGTAAACTTAAGGTTGTTTAGAAAGGGTTTAAGCAACATAAATCCTAAGGCATGGATACAAGAGACAACCCTAAGCTCAGAGACATGAAATAGGCCATATTTTGTAAAAAAATTAGGGGGAACACAACATTTTATAAGGTTTCCACCAATGGCTCTACTTGGGGACATCTATTATTCTAGAACAAAGCAAGATCCAAGAATCTCAGTTTAAGTAGACCAAACACAAAGGACCAAAAACCAAGGAATTTCCCAGACAAGGCAAGACAACCAGACCAAAGCAAACACACCTATATACAATACTTATAGGACTATATAGTGTACATGGAAAAGAGCATATCTCAAAAGAAATATGGCTTCAAGAATTGTTCATGTATTAGCAACTCAAGAATTTCACCTATTAATTCTTGAAGGAAATATGAATCCTCACCATGAGTGTTGCTAATCAAGTAAGGGCCAAGCCATAATTCTTCAAACTTCCCATGTTTTCCCTTATCTTTGGATCTTGCATTCCACATCAACACCAGGTTTCCAACTTGAAATTTTCTTGAGGAAGCTTTCTTGTCATGCAAGTTCTTGACTTGCAACTATAAATTGGCACTTATTTTCTGAGCATCTCTCCTTGTTTCATCTACATCCATTAGTGCATCAATCCTATTTTGCATCGCATCACACATGTCCTCATCATATTCTTGGATCAACTTATACATTTACATGAGGTTATTTTGTGGTAGCCTAGCTGCAATGCCATATATTAGATCAAAAGGTGCATAGCCAGTGGCCTTCTTAACAGTCACTCGATCTGCCCACAAGGCTAACTTTAACTTGGAATCCCAAGCTCTTTTATTCTTCTCAAGAATCCTTTTGATAATTTTCATCAAGATTTTATTGCTAAATTCTACTTCACCATTTCCTTGAGGGTGATACAATGAAGAGTATGACATCTAGATTCCATGTTTTGAGCAAATGTCTGTAAAATCCTTAGATCTGAAGCACATTGCAGTATCTAAGACAATTTTCTTAGGTACTCCAAATTTGGTTAATATATTTTCCATCAGGATTTCTATGACTACTTTACTTGTTTCCTTTTTTGTTGGGATGAATTCCACCCATTTTGTAAAGTATTCTATGACCACAAGAATCCATGAATGCCCCACACTAGACTTTTCAACTATTTCTCCAATGAATTCAATACCCCATTGTTGAAAGGGTGCCTGCACAGTAATAGGTCTAAGGGGAAAATTACCTGAGAATCTCAACTTCCTAGAGAACCTTTTGCATGCTTCACATGTTGTTACAAGTTTGTATGCATCCTTAAAAACTATTGTCCACTAGAATCCAACCCTCAATACTTTGTGGGCAGTGATTTTAGCCATGTAATGTCCATCACATACCCCACCATGCATTTATTTTAAACACTCTAAGGCATTGGTCTCATCAACACATTTCAACAATACTCCCTCCAAGTTTCTCCACCACAAATCACCTCTTATGATCACATATTTAATGGCATGTAACTTAAGATTTCTTTTCTCATTTTCTAGCAATCCTTCTGGGCACTACATTCTCTGCAAGTAATAAATAACATTTTTATACCAATTACAACACTCCATATCACAGGTGTATGATCTTCTGGAACCATCTTCTAGATTTATCTGATTGGTATCCAGGTTCACTTCAGCCATTCCCTAACCTCTCACTAACTTGGTTATCTGGATGTCAATATTAAATTCTTGAATTTTTTTTATCTACCTCATCTTCTACCCATGACTTCCTATTGGGTAAAGATGTCCTTCACAACTAAATTTGGGACATAGGCAATGACTGTGGCTCCAACTAGATAAGTCTTGAAGTTGTTCTTATCCTTAATAAGTGCATGTGCTTTCTTTTCCATTAAATCATATTTCAACTCAATAGCTTGAAGTGATTTACTAAATAATGCAATTGGTTGTTCGAAACCTTTCTCATTCTTTTGTAACAAAACAACAATAGTATGGAACGAGGCAAATGAAAATATTTTTAATGGCATGGAAAATTTAGGAGTCCTTAAGACTGGGGCCTCCTTGATAACCTATTTTATGCTCTTGAATGCTTGACTAGGCTCTTCACTCCAAATCACCTTTTCTCCCTTCTTCAACATCTTGGAGATAGGTCTTGTAATCTCTACAAAATTGGTTACAAATCTCCTCAAAAATTTGATTTGGCCAAAGAATGATTGAATTCCTTTAACATTCTTTGGTTGAGGAATCTTGTCTATAGTAGCTACCCTCTCAGGGTCAATCCTCACTCCCTCTTTGAACATAATATGTCCCGACAATTTTCCTTCAGTAACCTCAAAGGCACACTTTTTAGGATTCAGTGAGATCCCATATTCTAAAGTTCAGATGAATATATTCTCCAAGTGCATGCAGTGATCTTCTTCCTTCTTGGAGTAGACTATCAAATAATCTTGGTATATTTCCAAGAACAAGTTAATAAAGTCATAAAATGCTACATCCATAGCCCTTTTAAAAGTAGCACCTACATTTGCTAAACCAAATGACATCCTTACATACACATAGGTGCCCCATGGAGTTGTGAATGCAGTCTTGTACTGATCATACTCCTTCACTTTAACTTTTTTGTGTCTACAAAAACTATCCATCATAGATAGTAGCTCACAACCAGTGAAATTTTGCAACATGGCCTCCATGTTCGATAATGGATAGTTATCTTTTAATGATGATATGTTTAAATTTTTGAAATCAACACATAGCCTTATATTACCATTTTTCTTTCTAATTGGCACTAAATTAGACACCCATGTGGAATGCCTAATAAGCTTTATGATGCCAACATACCTTAGCTTGATTAACTCATCTTTCATCTTTGATCCTAAGGTTGGATTGATAGGTATTTTCTTTTTCCTAAAAGGCTTAGCATTTCCTTTTAGAGGAATTTCATGTTGGAATAATTCCTCTCTAGATGCTTTTCAGTCATCATAGGACCAAGCAAAGACATGTCTGTACTTTCTCAATAGGGAAATCACCATTGCCTTGACCTTTGGTTTCATCTTTTTTCCTACATATACTTTCTTAGGGGCATTTTCAGTCCCCAAATTCACTTTTTCTAGATCCTCTAGATGGGTGGCAGTTGTTTTAACCTTGCTCTTTCCCTAATTATCAAAGACCCTTTCTAATGCTACAAGGCCTTTGGGGATCTTATTTTTCTTAAATTGAATAAATTCATTTCTAAAGGCAGTATCCTTACCATCTATATTCTCAACAAAATCCCCAAAATCAATTTCCCAACTCTCATATTCATCGACACATTTTAAAAACTTCAAAATATCTTCATCATCGTTGAAGATTTTCCAATTATGTAAATTGTCAGGAATTGATGGCCTTTCTTATACCTCAACTTTAGAGATACCTAAAAAAATTATATCATCAGGTCTTAATACAATATTTGTAAGCAAGTTAGGTACTTTGTTCTATCCCCTCTCCATCCAGTCGATCCCAAAAGCATCAAACTATTCAATAGAGTTCCAAAAAAAAATTTTGTATTGTTTCAATCTATTGTTCTTGCATGCATATCTGGACCTTACTTTGGATATCACCAACTTAGAGTCACTGATAACCATTAACTTCTTTATCCCATGCTTTTCAACTAGCCTTAATCCTAGCAACAATGCTTCATACTCTGCCACATTGTTTGTGCAGACAAAGGACAAAGCAAAATAAAACTTGTATGTATTGCCACTAGGTGATACCAGCAATATTCCTGCACCAAACCCCTCTTTAGAGCTTTCACCATCAAAGTACATCTTCGAAGTTCCATCTTTATCAGATAGTCTTGTGATTTCATTATCTATAGGTGCAGGATGCCTGCTACATTCTCTTTGCACCTCTTTCACTTTAAAATCATTAATATCAATGTCTATAAAAAGAATTGTATAATCCTCAAGAGCATGTTCCAGCATATGTGGCACTTTTGGTTCTCTAACCACTTGAACATTCTTACCATCAATGGGGAAAGTAGCATATGACATATCAAATTGCATGTTTCCTCCCATGTAAGCACTCCACTTTCTAAACAACAACATTCCATAATTGGGTGGGATATCTACTACCACCACACTCATCTTAAACTCCTTCTCTAGATAAGTAGCTAGTCTATAAGGGAGCTCATTGATATCACCGGTCGCAAGGACTTCCCTTGAATCCATAGCATAACATTTTCCATGGGTACTATCAACTTTTAGTCCCAGTGCCTCCATGATCTTGGTTGGCATTATATTATTGGATGCTCCAAAATTAATAATACAATTTTTTTTTTAAAATTCCTCAACTATCAATGTGAGGAAGAATGGGTCTATTTTCTAGGACTAGTCACTGAATTCCTTAGAAAGATATGAGGGATATTAGTGATTACTCCCTCAAATTCTTTATCTTTCTTCTCTTTTTCACTCAATTTAGGTTGAGCAAACACCACTAAGTCATTACAGGCTATAGTAGCACCATTGATAAGGGCTAATACCTTTTGTTTGTATTCATCAATTCTCATCATCTCAAGCAAAGGAACATAAAATTTTACTTGACAAAGCAATTGAAACATGTCAACAAGATTATATTTAGGTAATTCAATTGGGATCATGCCTTTTTTTGTATTTCTCTCCTTTTATTGATCCTTTGTTGTTTCAGCTTTGGGCTTGCATATTTTCTTGTAGCTTTAGAATACTGCTTCGATGCCTTTGTCTTCATAAAAAGGGACTTGATTTCTCCATATTTATTTGGTTTATCCACTTTCTTGGCCCAAATTTTGTCTTCCTTACTGTCTTTAGCCTTAGATATTTCCCCTTTGCTACCAGATTTTGGATCTTTACCTTTTACATTTTTCTCCTTGATAAAGAGACCAACAGGGCTACCTTGGTCACCACCCACTACTCCATTCTTCAGATGATGTGAATCTCTGGTTTGTGCAGCCAAATCCACTATATATCTTGCAATCTCCTCATCTGAGGTTCTCCTCAAGGACACCTTATCCTTAGATGCTTCCAAGTTGTATACTTCATTATCACTATCATCATCTTCATCAAGGAGGAGTTATTGGTGATATGTACTAGCGATATGCCTTTGGTCATCCACATCCATCTCATGAGATTCTATATCAAAATAACATTCATTGTTAGAAAAATGAAAACCATCCATAATCATATTTATGTCAACATCATCCTCATTAGACTGATCACAGTCTTTAGGTATATCTTCTTCAATTTCAATCATCTATGCAACTACAAATTTATGAGGAGAATGTGGCATTTGGAACACCATGCACCAAGAGGTCTCATTGATAAATTTGGTTGAGTTCTTCTACAAAGGATTTGAAGGAACCTTGTTCTGAACATGTCTCTGGTTATTAGGAATGGGCTTCCCATTATGCCAGTTTGTATTATATGGATGATCTTGCAACCAAGTGGATCTCTCATTCTTATGATATTTATACTTTTCATTTGATAGGCCCTTTTCTTGGCTTGCAATTCTATTGCTTAAATCCTTCATGGTACTAGTAAAATTATCAATGTTATCCTCAAGAGAAACTCCTTTAGCACCAAAATTTTTATCTTCTCTCTTTGGATTCTTGAGGAGCTTAACATTATCTCTTCTTCCAACCTTACCATTTTCTCTACTGATACTATCAATATGGACAACTATCTTGTAAGCCTCTCTCAATGTCTAAGGGTTTTTTTCTAGCAGGTGATAGCTCATCTTTGCATCAAAGGAATTGCAATAGCTCACCAGGCATACATTGTCATTTAATATCAAATGAGGAGGTAATCGGTTCATAGCCTTCTGAAATATCACATTGAAATCAGCCACACCCTCATTAGAACTTTTAACAATATTATTGAATTGATTCAGAAGGAACCTTGAATCAGTCTTATCACCATACTATTCTCTAAACAACCTCTTAAATTCTTCCCAAGAGCCAATACTCTCAACAGGTAAACTCATATACCATTCTCTGGAATCCTCGGTAAGTGATTGCATGAATAAATTCATGATGAAATCCTCTACTTCTACCTCAAATTCATCCATAGCATTATCAGATTCTTTAAGGTGATGTTCACCACTTAAGTCATTGTTACTAGAAAATCTGACTAAAGTAGGCCTAAAATCTTCAAGAAATGGGTTAGGATAACCAAGAATTCTAGTGAAGCATAATTGTTGATGTCTCTCAACTTGCATTGGTCCCCTGGTAGTTCGATCTTTATGAAAATTTCTATTCTCATCTTCCTTTCGGTCATCATGTTGATCCTTATCCTTACCCTTTCCATCTCCACCATTACCACCACCTCCATATCCATCTTCAAAATCGGAATTCTTATTTTTATTATTTCCTCCACCTCCACCACCCTGATCTCCACCACCACCTCCACTGGTAGTGTATCCTTTAGAATTGTTCTTTTGTGATTCACTATCTATATTTCTAGAGCTTGAAGCTCTTAGATCAGGTATGGAGACCTTAGGGAAAGAGATCTTCCTAGCTATTTCTGCATTTGAAGCTTCCATTTCAGTTTTCTTCAATTCATGCAATAACTTTTTATTTTCTAACTGTAATCTCAAGATCTCAGGGTTTCGGGGTGCAGTTGATGGAGTAGGATCAATCTTAACATTCTTGGTGAAAGGATTGTTGGATGAAGTGTTGATACTTGTACTAGTAGTAGTATTAAAGGTGGTTTTATTAGGTGGGTCAATGGGCTTCTTCCCATGATCTACATGTGATTTCTTAATAGTAGTATATGGATCTGAGGCTTTGGTAGTTACAATATATGTAGCATAGGTATTTTTAGTAGAGGTTCCCATTTGAATGGTCACCTTAGGTGGGTTAGGGGTTATCTTAGCAGCAAACCTAGAAACATTATCCTGAAATTCCTTTTGCTTTGCTTCTTCTCTCATCTTTTCTATTTTTTTCTTTTGAGCATCTCTCTCAAGCATTTTAACTTTAATTCTATCTTCTTTCTCCTTCAACTCCTTTGTTCTTCTTTCTTCCAACTCCCTAACCCTACATCCTTCTTCTTGTTTAAGCCTAAGCTCTTCTTCTTCCAAGGCTTGCATATCTTTATCTATATCTTCTTCATCTTCCAGGATATCTTTGGGTTCACTTGGCTCAAGGGTAAAAAAGGTAGGGTTAGTTGGTTCTCCCTCAAGGGACTGGTGCAATTCTACATTAGCTGACTCACCCCTTGGCTTGAAATTTCCACCATTAAAAATAGACCCAACCCTAGGAGTTAAAGGTTTTGAGAACTTCTTATTTTTCTCCCAAAATTTCCACCTATCTTCTTCTCTTGACACATCAAGTTAATTTTCAAATACTTCCTCAAAAGGAAAACTCCCCTAATCTACCTTAGGCACCTCCACTTCGCGTGCTTCTTCATGAATATTTGCACTATTTACCTCATTTTTAAAAGTAGGAGATGCATCAATAGGAAATTCAGTTGACTTACTTGATTCAACATGTTTCTTCACCTAGGTGGGTTTCTTGTCCTTTGAATGCTCGAATTCCATCTTCTATTAAAGAGGCTTCTTTGTGTAACTTCTAGTCTTCCTCATGGGGAAAAATTGTATCTAAGAATTCTCTTTCTCACTTTCTCTTTTGGAATTTATTTTCGCACTAGCACAAGAGACTTTAGATTCGTCACCCAAGATACTAGGAATTTTTTTTATCACACTTTAGGGTTACACTTCCAATATTAGAGAATACTTTGAGCATAACTTGACACAAGTTGGAGGAATGAACCAAAATTTGAAGCATAAAACTAGACATGACTTATATGATGAAAATTTCAACCAAGTGTTCTCCAAGCAGTAAATAAAATTTAAAATACTTGAATTTGACTATACCAGATCTACCTAGAGATGTTGGACTAGCAATGTCCCCACAAGAGTTATCAATTTGTTGGTTATTTTCTTAGAAAAAAACTTGATCTCATTTTTTATGTATGAATTTTCTAGAATCCAATGATAAGTAAAGGCAAGGATTGGCCAATGAATAGGTATTAGATTACTAAGCTAGACCTCTACTCTTTGGGCTCTATAAAATCCAGGAGGGTGATCCTAAAAATGTCTATATGATACTCTCATGTAGTTTTATCACTAACATTGAAAACAAACAGATACATTCCTACTGGACACAAATAGACAAAATTCCTTAAGGATTTGGCAGACCCTTTAACGAATTGTACCTACAGCCAGGAATGAGTGGTACTTCATACTACTATACTGCAAGTACAGGTATGTTAGAAATTGTTGTAAATATTTATGCTCTTTGTTTTGTACAAGCAGCTCACAAACATCAAAGATGGCCAAAAAAATGGACTAGTGCCTTATCTGAGGGCGACAGATTCGCATATGCAATAAACTATAATACATTAGCAAATGGAAACAAGTATTTGTAGACTATTTCATATTAATTTGTAACACACAACCTGATATGTCTTGAATTAAAAACTTAATGATCCTTGAATTTCACTTGCAAATCTATGATCTCATTGAAGCACTTACTTAGCTCTTTGAACTAAAGAAAAAGATGAAATCACACATTCAATCAAAGTGATTGAAGATGAATAAATGAACCTTGATTCCTTTATTCATAATTTTAAAGCTAAAATTACAAAGGAGAGAGACTAATCCAGGAAATTGTGGTTATCATTCATACATCTTTGCTATTGTAGAACAATTAAGCCTATTATAGATCTGAATGCATTCCTAAGAGTTAACACTAATCTATTTCTTTGTGCTTGAAGTTATCAAAATTACTCATACATGAGCTCAAAATTGCTCAACCATCAAAATACCTGTGTAATTGGACATGAATTCTCATTTATAGACACATGAGAGCAACAAGCATTAGGCCAAATTAGAATTAGATTCTCATTTTCATTTGACATACATTTCAATTTCAATTTCAAGATTCCCCCATATGGTTATATTTTCATTATTAAAGGGAGAAAGTGTATAAGAAAAAAATCGTTTCTATTTGCAGAGGAAGAAACACCTACCTACCAAAAGGCATCTTTTACTTGTTGTAACAAAACCAAAATATCTTCCTCACAAGCTAAAAGTGTTTTCCACGTGCATTCCCAATGAACCAAACTCAAATGTATGAAAATCAACAGAAAAATACAAAATTGACCCATCCAAGTCAACCTCTATGCCACCAATTTTCATGTTGGGGAGAAAAACAATATATCTGCAATACTTCAACAAAAGCCCAATCTACATTATTTCCAGGCTATGCATTGTTTCTCTCCCATCTGTTATTCATCATAGTTGTAAGTTGTATTCACCACCCTGTGAAAGCATATCATTCGTCCAATATATCTAAGTATTTTCTCTTCCAGGCATGGAATTTTTCCTCATTGGGTTAGTTGAATTTCACGACACTATCAACCTTTTGTCTATAGGGTGCATATTTGGTAACAACTTGATTAGCTTCCTTATAAAAATTTGCTAGGACAATCTCTACATGAGCAAGCACATCCATGTTCCTCTTTAGTGTACCCATATCATTCTCCTAAAAATTTGAAGCAACTTGACCTAATATGATATCATTAGTCTCCTTTCTCCACTCCTGCAAGGTTTCTATGTTACCATCATCCTTTAGAATAGATGGGAGACCATGATTTGTTTCATGAATTTTTTTTTACCAATTATTTCATCTTGGTCTCCAAAGGCTCTATGTTTCCCCTAAACTCCTTAATTTCATTTATAATATTGATGGTGGGCTTAAGCCCTTCAGGGGGGTTAGCATCTTGCTTGGCTCCAATGGACATCATTCTCAATTCTTGCAACCTTGGAATCCATGCCTCCATAAGTGGAATATCCCTCTCCTTATCATTACCAAAGTTATTTATAACAGACTTCATGGAGGAAAAGCTATCATGAATTTTGTTCAATCTATTGTATATGGACCTATTTAAGTGCTCTAGGACTATAGTGACAATATTCATATTACTGACAAAGATTTCCCTATTATGATTATCACATTTTTCTTTGTAATCACTTAGTTGCTTAAGTAACTCCTCCCTATTGGCACCTTCCTCAACCTATGGTATTTTTGATGTGTCTGGATCTACCCACTGAAATAGGTATAGTTACCATATTATATGACACAATTTTCCATGAAGAACTCATTGAAGGGGTAAATTTAGCATGTGTTGGCTCATGTGGAGTAGTAGGAGAATCAACACCAATTTGTGTTTGTTCTCTTTCTTAAAATTTTTGTAACTTATCCTTTAATAATGATATATTTTTTTGCAACTATATTTTTTGTTGTCCAGTCCTTCCATAGTCAACCAACAAGTCATTGTACTTTTTTCTAAACTACTCCTTTTCTGCAATCACTGACTCCATTGTGACTCTTATAAATTGAGAAAAATGCACTGACATATTTGTTGCCTCAAGATTTGATGTCTCTAACACTCTCTTTATTATCAATCCTCTCCTATAGTATGGTGTAGGTTCTACAACATTAGGCTTTCTTTTACTTGGAGATATGGCCCATATAGCCAATGTATCTCACTACTCACTGAATGTAAATCCTTTCAATGCAATTGTAGCTTCCTCCTCTAAATTTTAGAGAAGTCTATCACACCTTTTTATCGTATCAAAGGAAAAGGCAGAGGCTAGATCTGACTCTTTCTCTGCCTTCTGCTGCAATCATCTTATGAAATTTGGCTTTCATTTCCTTTAGGACTTGTACTTGAATAGTTGCCTAGGGAAACTCTAGATGAAGGCTTCTTTGTTGAGCCATGGTAGTAACATACTCATGTCCCTCTTAGCTTTGTAGGAAAACTCCATGAAAGCTTGGGTTTTTACAAATGAGACACCATCCATGAAGTTTGTACATGCTTTCACCCTAACATCATCAATGTTGTTAATTCCAATGAGGTCAACCTTACTCAACATCAAGCCTAATTTTTATAGCATAACCATTATCGGTGCATAAGGTATTCCTTCTTGTATTTCCTATTCAAATACCCAAATGTCCTTATCAGATTCATCATCATCATAATCCACCAAACCTGTTGGTTTGACCTTTTATTTCTTTAATGAGGAATTTTTAGGTGGTGAGGCATGTTGTGATGAGGTATCGACATCCACAATCATAAGCTCATATGACCTCAGAGGTGGTGGTGGCGGTATTTGTGGTATTGGAGAAAGAGGTCTTTGTTCCTCTTGAGAGGAAACATCAACATTATCCTTCTTTTCTTTATTCTTTCTCTTAATGAAGAAATTTATTTTTATGTTCCTTGGGAGGCGTATCTATAGGCCCTTCCCCCATAACAAGGTTTTCCCCTCCACCATGTTCCTCTTCCATGGAGGCTTTCCCTTTTTCCTGAATCACTCTTTCACCTTCAAGGGGACCAACCACTGTTTCAAAGTTCTAGAGCACATGTTCCATTCTCTACATTATATTGGGGATCTCTACAAGAGAAATGAACTTAGGATTCTTTTCCTTTGTCTTTATATGTATTTTTTTAAAAACTATCCATTTGTATTTTCTATTATCTTGCTCCACAAGATCAAAGATATTCCTTATTACATCCTCGAGAAACAGGAAAATGTGCTCAAATTTGGAGCTCATGTTCCTTATCTTTAACCAGGCTATATAGCCTCTAGGATCATAATACTCCCTTTCCATAGCTCTTCTCATGTGGAAAACTTTGAGTACATCATTTATTTTATTCCAACCTCCCTTTCTCATTACAAAATCAAAAAAGCATGTGCATGAAGGTAAAAATATTCATTTTCCCTGATCCAACAAGTGTTTGTTTTCCACACTTCCTAATTTTCATATTACTTCAAGGAAACCAATTCTCTCTGGCACACATTTTGGTAACAGGTGAGGTGAAACAGTAGTACCATACACTCTCAAAATAGTATATGCAGTGTAGGGAATTACATCCCCCAATTATGATCAACCCCCAACCTAGGCCTCCTATCCTTAGGTCTCAAGAAATTATGCAGGGCCTTGGGAATTCTTGGCACATTCATAATGAGAGCTCTTCTCAATTCAGAAGCAAAAAATTTCTCAAATATCACGTAATCAAATGTTCTATCATCTTTATCTAGGACCATGGTCCAACACTGGACAGGTAATTCCAAATCACTTTTCTTTCTATCTAGTGTCACATTTTTTCCAAAGTAAGGTGCACCTTTTAACACAAAAAACATGTGCATGAACAATGAATACCAAATAAAATTCACTCCCACTACACCCTTCTTTAACTTTACCAAACCTTCATGAATTTTCTTTGCAAGGAACCCAACATAATCATATATTGTACAATACTATGGATGTTGGATGTGAGCTACCATATACATCCATGCCATGGGAATTCCAGTGACTGGGTCATAGAAAATTATCTGACAAATGGAGTAAAAATTCCTTTGGAAAAAAGGGACAAAGTAATTAACAGGAAAGGGATTCTTATCAAATGTTCCCAATGTAACCTTTTGGCCTTTAATCTTTGCTAGGTACTTAGGTAGTATATGGACCTTAAAAGAATTCTTAGTTTTCTCATACTCTTCCCTAAGAACCTTTTCATTGATATGAACTAGATCTTCACTCCATTTAGTCAGTTTGAAAACATGGGAAATATCTTCCTTAGTGAACTTTACCATGTCAATTCTGTGAAAGGACCTCACATTCCTGGTGACTTGATCATAATTGATGACAATTTCCTTTAATAAATCAATATCCAGGTATGCATTCGACACAATAAGTTTTCCCAAGTCTAGATTACAAGGGTTACCAAGTGAGATACTACAATTCCTATTTCCAAACTAGCCATAGAACAATTCCCATCATGTGCAAGGCAATGCAACATCCCTAATAGAATTGTTCTTGTCAATTAAGCCCTCTACTAATTGTGGACCCCTAAGAAGCAATTGACCCTTAGTTTTTTCACTGTTCGAAAGTGGTAGCTGGTCAGCTAGGTCTTTACTCAAAGGTCTTTTGTAAATATAACTCACCCTTTGATGAAGATGCTTTCACTTTACGAACCATGACTCAAGGGTTCTTACAAAGTAGGGTTTCTGGTTTCACAAGATAAAACCTATGGCTCGAAATAGAGTTTGACACAAATTATAGCAATAAAAGGTTGACTAATCATTCGAAATGGATGTCAAACCTTAAAAGAAATGAAAAACCAAGAAAACCCCAATGATAGAATGACAAAGAGTATAATTGATAAAGTTTATAATAATTTCAAAGGCGGGATAGTGTACCAACTTACTGGCTTGGTGCGAGATTAAAATCCTAACACTAGCATCGAACAGGCTTGAAATATGTAGCATGAGCTCCTTGGATGTGTATAATTCTTTTATCAATCTTCAATTGTATTTTAAAGAAAGTTTTACAAATCTTACAGTTTTTAATTTGGTAGCTCAGTGTCCTATCCACCATTATAACTTTCTTGCATGAACTAGAACAGCTCACTTGCCCTCGATATCAACTTTGAATATCATATGTTGATCTTGCAGCAAAATGAAATGATCATCAATTCTGATTGAGTTAGCCTATTTTGAATATGTTGACTGTCTGTAGCCATTTCCTTCATTAAATCCAAACGAGCCATGTGGAGCCATTTGTTGGTGATTTGTAGACCCCACCATCTCTTCATTGCTGAAGCAAGAGACCACATGTCATCCTCCCCTTTCCCCCATGCATCTTAACCTGTGTGCAACTTTTATCAACAGGGAGACAGGGAAGGGCTAAGATTAAATATCCCATCTTCAAAATGTGTGTGTCTTAACACGAGCTCACATGCCTATGCACATAATCCTCAGGTACAATTGATGACAAAGATTAGAAGATTCCTTGGTTATTAGAACACGTTCCTTTGAAATATCCTTTAGTAGCCCAAACTTCAACCCCTTCAATTTGTGGAGAAATATTTCATTAATATTACCTCATTCCCTAATGTTTCCTTAGTGGCTCAAATAACACCACTAGGCAATCTCCCGCTTCCTTGTTGATAGATGAGAGGCAGAGGTGGGTACCCCACGAGATAGCGGGGAGCATTCAGGATTGACCCACACCACCCCTCCCCAATTGTTGATCTCTTTGAATGGAGAGCTTCCTTCTTTAAACCAGTTGGGTCCCACGAACAGATATTCTCCGCCCATTAATTGCCCCGTGACAATTTTTAAATGTAAAAATAAAATGAAAGGGGAGGTGGGGAATGATCCTGATGCAACCACATTACACCATCACCACTGTTGATATTCTCCATCTCATGACCTTCTAACTTTTCAACAATATTGGACCCCTATGTGTAGATGATACATGGCACTCGCTTGCCAGCTCGTGACAATATTTTAATTTGAAACAAAATCAGACGAGGGTGTGGGGAATTTCCAAGATGTGTTCTCATTGATCAAACGGTCCTCATAAAATAATAAATTTCTACATGTCAATTTGTTAGTTCTTAAAGAGGGATCATGACTAGGCGAACGATGGGCGAGGACATGAAACTTTAGGATAAAACCCCAGACCCAAAAAATATTTTACTAACTTGTTTCCCACATAGGGTAAGGGCAATATTTTTAATGCAACAATAGGTAATGACAAGATTTCTAGAGCTTAGAGGCTAGTCAACAAAAAATTCAGAAAGCACAAGTCACAACTTAAATGACTGGAAATCGGTAACAAGAGGTCAACAACGAATTAGAGCCATAACAAAGGGAGAATACTTAAGGTTGTTTAGAAAGGGTTTAACCAGCATAAACCCTTAGGCATGGATACAAGAGACAACCCTAAGCTTAGAGACATGAAACATGCCATATTTTACAAAAAAAATAAGGGGGACACAAGGCATTTTATAAGGGTTCCACCAAGGACCAATGTGCACTTGGAAATGGTTGAGGAAAGCATAAAAAATCTCATTAAATGAGTGAATTGAGTTATGTGATAATGAAAAAAACTAGTCCAAGGTTATGTCCTTCAATGACCTAGGAAAAAATTTAGCCAAGAGCTTATCTTCAAAAATGAAGTCACTACACAAGGTTGTGTATGCAGATATATGGTTTCTAGGGTCTCCCTTACCATTGTATTTCTCAAAGTGGGGTGTCTCTAGGTTTTGTGACATTTGTGCTTTCAATATCTCTAGTGAAAATTATTTTATTTTGACATATTGTGATGGTTACCCATTTTTAGTTTGGTTTAATGTTGATATTTTTTATTGAAGGGATGTCACATTTGCAAGAGTTGGTTTATGATGATATCATTTCTTGTCGTATTTTGGGAATGAGGTGAATATGATGGAAGTGTATATGTGTTAGGTGGAATACTATATTTCAATTTTGTGAGGGGTGATGGGTTTGGAGATATGATGTTTGAGTTCAAAAAGCTAGAAGGATTCCTAGTGGAAATACCCAAAACTGGAGCTATACTATTGCTTTGTTCCAATAGTATAGGCAACAACTGGATTTGTATATGTGGGAATAAGGGCCATAGTTGTAGGGAGAGAAACTTGACTTCCTCCTTGACTTTTGAGTGTACCCCAAAGCTTGAGCACAACTAGCTATTGTAGGTACATGATTGTCTATGATGTAGGCTAGACTACACTACCTCTAATCCTTGAGCATCATCAAGAAATTTCCTCATGTTATCTATCACAAGGACCGTTGTGCTAGTGATATATTCCATTCTCAAATAGTCTTAAATTTTTTCTAATGCTTTATCCAATTGTTTCAATTTCTCTTCAGGGACATGGGCCACCATGGTTTCAACATCAGTGATAATTTTTGAAATTTTGGTCATGGGAATTGTGGTATTAGGGATGGAGTCCAAAATGGGTTGAGTATTGACAAAAAAAATTATGAAAGGGTTGGAGAACACAAGATCCATAGCGGGTGTACCAACAACGTGGGATACCATGAGTCTTGAACTACATCTTACTGAAGTATTGGCAATAGGACACCAGGTTACAAAACTAATACAAGTTTCACAACACTAAAAGTGCACCCAAAATAAATACCAAACTACTAAATAAGTACAACAAACACTCAAAAATAGAAAGCAACAAGCAAAACCAAACAAGAACCACAACAATAGAGGTCTCAAAAAAAAATTGTTTAGCCAAGACAAGTAGGATAGGACCGCCCAAGGGCATCTGAGTTCTGGTCATGGATTCTAAAATTTTGAAGTTGGATTGTAAACTACACTACTTAAGGATTATAATTCTACTTGTAGATAGTTGTAACAGTAAATAAATTTCTTGAATTTGCTTAATGTATTCCAATTTAAAGCACAATGCAAGTGTGTAGAATGTTGAAAATGTTTAAACAAACTTGAATGAAAATTTTAGATCCGAGATGTAATAATTGACTAATTGTAAGATGCAAAGACCTAAAAATGTTGATTTTTGAATGTTAATTTTAACCCTAAATAATGCACTTTATGTCAACAAATGAACTAGACACAAAAATACTTTAGAATATTCAATTATGAAATTCAAACAAAGATCTGCAAGTTTAGGAAAATCTGAATGGGTCCTTGTTTAGGGTTTTGAAAAATAAAAAGATGAATGTTTAAGTTGTTGTTTAGTGTTACTGTTCCTATTTGAAAACAAGTTTGATAGTGACTGCTTTTCCAAAAATTTCCAATGTAATGCAAATGCAAATGTGTGACAATTTTGAAACAAAGTGACACTTTTTTAATGTAATTTTGAAATAAAAATATTATCTGAATGACTAAAAAACATCCTGATGAAAGATATGGATGCAATATGGATGCAATATTTTTAGATTTTTATGACTTTTTATGATGTACATATGAAACCCTAAATGAGAAATACAATAAAAAATGATGCAAAACCTAGATCTAGGGTTTGAAAAACTATCAAATTAGAAAGCTATGATGTCAAATGTCAAGTTCACCAAAATGAAACATAAAAATGTGGGTACCTTATGTTTAGTTTCCAAAACCTAAGGTATATTCCATCATTTCTAGGATTTCATTAGGATGCAAATCAATAAGGTGCGTAGATTGACTTACAACCTCCAAGGTGAGTCAATCAAACCTAGATCTACATCTTTTTAAGTCTTAGGAATGAATTGGAAATGTTTGGAGTGATTACCCTAATTAAACTATATGACCTAATATTTAAAATATAAAATCTTGAAGATAAACAAACAAAAACAATAATTTTCACATGGATCTGGGAGGTGCAAACGGATGTGTACCTATCACAAAAAGTTAGATTTAGCGTATGTAGAGGGACTTAGTCACCTAGGGGTGAATGGTTCTTTAATAGGGGGTCCTAAAACTATTTTTTTAATCCTCTGATGTTGGATCTGAGTTATTGATTCTTGATTGTAAACTTGTTGAAATATCGTCAATGAATTCTATAATTGAGTTTTGTGGCTTGACAACTCTGATGACAACAAATGGAACAATGCACAATGGATCTTCAAACTCTCTTCAATCCTCTTCAAACATGTAACCTACACATTTACAAAGAGGGATAAAATGTTGTGCCATATAGGGGCTTGCCTCAGTCAAACCCTGTGTAAGTGTTTCCACTTCCACAATGGAAATGTCAATGATAAATGGATAAAATGATGAATGAATTTTTTTTTTGCAAATCGCAACCCTTCAATGTATTCCTTGAAGGACTGAATTCATACACATCATGTCAAGGATTTGGATCTTGCTTTGCTTGAATGCTTGAATGATTTGGAGACCTACAACAAGGGTTAGCCTTCACAAAACATGAAAATGAACACACATAAACTCACATAGAATTTGACATAATGTTGGATCTTGAAATGTTGTAATAATTCTTTGAAATTTTGCTCTTGAATTTCTCTTAACAATAGTATTTTCTCAATTGTATGCCTTAGTGCTAGATAGATTTCAAATGATCAATAACTAGGTATTTATAGGTGTTTATCTAATTTCTCGAAAATTAGATTCCAAAAGATGACACTTCATATTTGAATTTTGGATTTTAAGATGTCACCAACAAAATATTTAAATTTGGGTCCTAGCTAAGGAGGGGGACCCTTTTTCCCATGCAAAAATGGGTCATGGCCCAAATTTTTAGGACATTGAAAGTCAGGGATAAGTTAATGATTGGATGTATTTATTAAATGCTTTTCCTCCTTCGAAAAACAATAAAAAGTAGGCTTTGGAATGCATAATTTGGAAAATTAGAAGCTTAATTAAGTAAAATAAGTTAGGGGGACAAAACATAATGTGAAATTGTTAAGTTATACAATTTTCTACACTATAGGGTTTATAAGTGAAACATGTCCCTTCTAAACAATGTGCCTTGGGGTATGTTGTTCCAAGTACCTTAAGCATTGATGCCCATCAAAAAGTGAATATTTCCATTTTTCACCTATTCTTATGTGTGCTTGTGATACATGTGTAGAAGATTATACTTGTGAAACGAATTGTGCAGCTCATCTATTGATATTTCTAATGAATTGCTTGTTTTCATTGATGAAGTTTGTATTGTAGGATTTGAGAAATGTAAATCCACAGACCTCGATTAATACCTGCATGCAAAAGACTTGTCACAGAGAAAGAGACAGATCAAGACAAGGGTTTGGCTCTCACAATATGCAAGATGTATTCCAGAAAAATGAAATAGAGCATGAAAGAAATACAAGAGATCAATCCTTATAAAAGGAGATCAAAACCTAAAAGGAAAACCTAACCCTAAAGGTGAGTGCATTTAATAATTAATATTAATTATTAAATGACTAATATGTGTGCAAGGCGAAATCTTAAGAGGAGAGTAAAGTTAATTAATTACTTTACTCTAACACCCCCCCTTAAGATAAGCAAGAGTGCAGCTACAGACTAGTGCAAGAAAGAAAAAGAACTACAGTGCAAGAAAGTAAAATTGGATCCCGGAAACTAGGCCTGATCAGGTACCCAAGTACAAGGAGATCTCTATGAAACAGAGAAAAGGAGAAAACCCAGTGGGAAAAAACTCCTCTCCAAAAAGAGATGCAAAAAGAAAGTACAAATGAAGTGTCTCAAGAGACTCTCTCAAGAACATATGCAGATATACAATCAGATACCCCCCCATGAGAGAGAGTGGAGACTCCAAAGCCCCCCCAGAATGAGAGAACCCCTGTGCCAATGATCAAACCAATGTGTCACCCCGGAGGAAGAAACAGATCCAACGGTCGAAGAAGAGGAAATCCCTGGAAGTGAGGTGAAAATGGAAGTCCTGGATGATGCTCATTGAAGAACTGAACTGGAGAATGAGTGTTTGAGTAATAGAATGGTGAATCAAACAACTCAAGATGATCCTAAAATGTAATCTCCAATGAAGAAGGGATAACAGGTGTGCTGAATCTATCATCTGTGAGGAAAGGAATATCCTCAGATATGGCCTCAACAATTGCACTTGATGGCTCGATGAGTGGAGCAACAATGTCAGTCACAACTGAAGAGGTATCCTGCTGAACAAATGTGATCTCAACAGGAGGAAGAGGTGTAGAAGTCTCAACACTAGTCTCATGAACAGATGGAAGAACACATAAGTTCAAGTGACCGAACTTCTCCTCAGATACTGCATGCTCTCTTGTAGAAAGAGAGGGAGATGGTGGACCAAAGTGTGTGAATGCATACAATCGGGAAGAATGATCAACTGTCCCTGTTGCAACAATGTTGCCAGTCTGAATGTCTCTGATGTGCACTGAATCAGGTGTGAACTCAACTGTCTTCCCTGTCCCACTGTGAGCAATCTGATAGATGGAGAGAAGGTTAGTGGACAAAGATGGAACACATAGTACATCATTGAATGTACCATCATCAATATCGATAGAACCTTTCCCACATACACTCATATAAGTGTTATTACCCATCAATATGTGTGGTGAGGACACAGCCTCGAAAGATGAGAACATGTCCTGAGAAGATGCCATATGGTGTGAAGCACCTGAATCCAGTAGCCATCTAGATGAATGTGAACTGGTGGTTGCACATAATGCATGACCCTTATGTGGGGCCTGTCCATCTATCTGGAATGATGGTGAAGAAGAAGACCCGCCTGAAGTAGATGAAGAAGAGTGATGAATATGGTTCTTCTCAAGAAGAGCTGTCAAATCTGAAACCTGTTTTGCATATCCATCTATCTTCTTCTCATAACACTTGGACTCATCATGTCCTAGCTTAGTGCAATAAGCACACTTAGGTCTATCTTTCTTCGATGATTCCCCCTTAGGAGAAGGTGAATCAGAAGTCTTCTGTGAACTAGAATCCTTCCAATGCTCTATGGTCTGTGGTTTTTGTTTCTGCTTCTGCTTCTGCTTCCCCTGATATGACTGTGCTACCAATGCTTGGTGCGGTGATCCTGTGAGAGCATCCAACTGTGATATCTTAGCCTGCTCTCGAGTCAAACGATCACAAAACACCTCAAAAGAAGGCATGGTAAAACGTGCACCCAAGGCATCCATAGTGGAATGGAAGGTAGATGAGAATATCTGAAAGTTCCCACGAAGTTTTGACAAAATCAGGTAAATACACTCTGTATCAGTCTTAACCTTACCACAACCCTGTAGAAGAGATCTTTGTTGTTTGAATTTCGTCAGAAAGTCCTCAATGGAGGGAAAAGAATCAGGTACAAGTGAAGTCAACTCTGCCTCAATCTGCAATGCTCTAAACTCGTTGATAGTGCCAAAAAGTCCCTCAAACTTGGTCCAATAGGCCCTAGGTGTGAGACACCCTTCAAGATGAAACAGGAGACTGTCTGAAATGTGTAAAGCAATCAATCCCATAGCCTGATCCATATTGTTCCTGTGCTGCATAACCTCAAAGGCGCGAGTCAATGGAGGCTGAACCGCATCCAAACAGGACCATAACCCTCGAGACTGAAGAAGTGTCATCATGCGACCCTTCCAAGTGTGATAATTATGCGGTGTGAGAAGCTCAATAGATCTGTCGGCCATGCTGTGAACTGTGCCTCAACTGCTCTGAATGTGTTTTTTTTATTATTATTATTTAGTGGTCTTTCAGAACTAGACAGAAGATGCAGAAGGGGTTTGTTTGTTTTGTTTTGGTGTTTATAGATTCTGGTTTTCTGATGTAGATGACAGAAAGCAAGAAAAAAACACCCCCCCACAATGCAAAAATCCAATCCCCAGTACAAACTGAAAGCCAGAAAACAATAAAAAGCAGTAATTGGTATGAAACAAATCTCTGAGTACCTGAAGAATTTTTTGGTGAAATAAACTGCAGATCTGGAAAGAGCACAGAACCACCTTTCTGACGCCTATTCGTTTTTGAAAAACAGAGAAAAATTGAGCAAGTTATGCCCCTCGGAGTGCAAAAATATCATCTAACTTTGACTACGAAAAACTGCATTCAAACTGAATATTTTTGAAGAAATTTATATGACCAAAATACCAAAACTGCTCCAAAAAGGTTTGAAGGTTAAGCCTGGTGGTCAGGCTAACCGCTAGTTTTTAACCGCTAGCGGTTAACTGACGGCGGCGCCCATAACTCTGTGATTTTTAATTTTTTTTTTCGGATTGCGTGCCGTACCAGGCCGTACGACCCAGAAATGAAAATTTTTTGCCTCCCGGATTCACTGTGTCCGATTTCGACGATTTGACAGTCAATTTAGGGGTTTTTGGGTGCTTTGAATGCGATGGTGAGGTCCGTTTGGGTTGAAATTGCTCCAAAATTGCAGGTACGCTCTGGATCAGGAACCCTCAAAAAAACATCAAACCCTCGTAGATCTAACACCGTGAAGCCAAATTTGATGAATTTTATATCAAAATAGGGGTTTTTGGATGCTGCGAGCTCAACGGTGAGGTCCGTTTGAGCTCAAAGTGCACCAAAAAAATAAACCCCCTATTCCAAATAAAAACTAGAAAACAAACACAGATCTGATGCAACCAAACCTAGATATCTAATCCTTTCAAAAACTGAACAAGCTGCAGCAGATCTGGCTCTGATACCATGTAGGATTTGAGAAATGCAAATCCACAGACCCCGATTAATACCTGCATGCAAAAGACTTGTCACAGAGAAAGAGACAGATCAAGACAAGGGTTTGGCTCTCACAATATGCAAGATGTATTCCAGAAAAATGAAATAGAGCATGAATGAAATACAAGAGATCAATCCTTATAAAAGGAGATCAAAACCTAAAAGGAAAACCTAACCCTAAAGGTGAGTGCATTTAATAATTAATATTAATTATTAAATGACTAATATGTGTGCAAGGCGAAATCTTAAGAGGAGAGTAAAGTTAATTAATTACTTTACTCTAACATGTATTTCTAGTTCAAATTGTTGTTGTAAGGATAGTAGAAAATCATCCTTCTACATTGGCCTCTTATAGAATTTCAACCACAATGAAAACCTAACATCATCAATAGTCTTTAACTAAATTGCTCTATTAAGAAACAATGTGCGTATTTCATATGGCCCAAGTCATCTAGTTTGTAGTTTGCCTTTGTAATCCTTGTACCTTGATTCATAAAGTAGTGTCCAATCACTTGCATTAAACTCTTTTGTCTTAATAAACTGATCATGCCACTGTATCTTCTATTTATGCACAATTTTAGTGTGATGTATTGCTTCCATTCAAAACTCATCCAATGCATTGAGGTTATGCAACCTCTCCTTTTGTGCCTTAGATATATCCATGCCAAATTTGACTAGTTTCCTCAAAGTTTTGTACTCAAATTATATTGGAAGAGCTACCTTTTTTCCATACACCAATTCATATGGTGTTGTAACAATGAGAAATTTCTATTTAGGTTAGCAAACTATAATAATGCATAAAACCTAAAGATCCAACAGTTGGTAATGGAGTGCAAAGGAATAGATGAAAAATCTTATAGATGGTCTTCATCCTCCATGACTAACCTCCATTACACCTTCTTAATTTGCTGAATATGATTGTTTGCCCTCAGATTTGTGAAGAGCAAGCCAATAGAAATGACAAGCCCTAAGCAAATATTGAAGGATTTGAAATGACCTAGATGTAAACTATGCCCTACTGCAAATAGTAAACATCTACAATTTCTAAGCTAATGTCAAATGAAAGCCTAGATATGCTATGATAAACATGCTAAAATCTCTAAAATATGACAATGCAAGATAAAAACATGAAAGTATAAGATGTGAGATGCCAAAATATGGAAATGCAAGATGCTAAGAGATCTCTTAAATATGACAATGCAAGATGATATGAGAGAGAGATAATAATGGATAGCCAGGGATCTCAAAATGAAGACAAAATTGACATTTTATAGAAAATGCAATTTTGTATGGACGGATGAGATTAAAGATTGACAAATTCCCTAGAATTTGTGGACAAGATTCAATATGACAACCCACAATTAGGGTTAGGGCAATATTAGGTTAAGTTCAAAATGAATGGACAAGATTGATTTTAAGAAAAATCAAATCAAGGGTTGACAATGCATGTGACAAGGCACACAAAACGAAGTTGTTGGGGAATCAAATAATAATAAAATTATTTGATTCAAGAGAGAATGTTGACTTTTTAAATTAAAAACTATTTTAATTCAAAAAGGGGTGGGGTCATGTGACAGTAAATAAATTAAATTAAATTATTTACTAAAGAGGGAATTTAGAAAGGGAGACTTATTTTAAATAAATAAGATTTATTTAAAATGAGCACAATAAAAGAGGAGAAATTAAATAATAAAATTATTTAATTCAAGTGGTGGGACTATTTTAAATAAATGATTTTATTTAAAATGAGGAGAATGTGAAGATGGCCATAATTAAATAAATAAAAGAATTTATTTAATTATAAGAGGACTTTAAATTAGAGATTAATTAAATAAATAAAGTTATTTATTTCATAATCAAGAGGACATAATGGACAAGGATAATTAAATAAATTAAGAAATTTATTTAATTATAGAAAGACATTAGACAATTAGTGACGTAATTAAATAAATAAATAAAATTTATTTATTTAATAATCATGAAGAATAAAAAAGATATGAATTAATTAAATAATCATGAATTATTTAATTAATAGTCGAATTTGGACCAAGGACATAATTAAAATGTCTTAATTATGCTAGGAAGAAAGAGATTAGAAATAGAGCTTGCAAGCCTAGGTCATTTTTATGTGCCTACAGGTGTAAAGCTTGTTGTCTTCCAAATTTTCCTATAAACGTAAACTACTTTAGGTAACCTGGCTACCCAATCCTTCCTATGTATTTATACTATTTTTTCAAAATATTTTATATTTTCTTTTTAGTCAATTCTACTTGGCCATTTTGTTGAGGGTGTTGGTGGAACCCCTAAAATGCTTTGTGTTCCCTTTGAAATTCTACAAAATTTGGTTAGTTTCATGTCCTTGGACTTAAGGTTTGGTTTATTTGCCATGCCTTAAGGTTTGTGTTGTTAAAACCCTTTCTAAAAACTCTAAGTTTGAGTCCTTTGCAATTTTTATAATTTGTCATTGACCTTTTATCACTGGCTCCTAGTCATTTAAGTCACATCATATGCCTTTGAACCCATTTTGTTACCATCCCTTGAGTCCTAGTCATCCCAATTGTTGCTAGTTTTATTAAAAAATATTGCCTTATCTTAATATGGGTTGAAATTCATCAAAACATTTGCCAAGTCCTAAGTTTGGGTTTAATATTTCCATCATGGGCCTAAGGTTTCGGCCTTAATTTTCCATGTCCTTGTCTGTTGTTTTCCTAGCGGTGGACCCTTTTAAGCACTAACTATTGGCATGTGCAAGTTTCCAGCATTATGAGGACCGTTGGATTACCAAGGTCAAATCATAGCCACTCCCCGTGCCCCCATCGAGCTCTATTTTATAATATAATATTCTCACAAGATAGTGGGCTAGCACTACATGCCCTCTATATTGGTGGGATCGACATCTTTGAATAGTTAGCAGGAGGTGGGTTAAGGAGATCAATGAAGGGTATTGAGTGACGTGTCCTCATCTAGATCATTCCCCACCACCCCACCTAATTTTACTTTGCATTAAACTAATGCCACGAGATAGCGGGCTGAAGACATTTGTAGCTTGTTAGAGGGGCCCACTGGGTGTTGAGGGCAGTGAACACCTTTTCGATTGATATCGATGGTCGAGGAGGGGTGATGTGGGTCAATCTTGATCACTCCTCGTCATCCTGTGGGGGACCCACCTCTACCTCTCGGGTGATCCCACACAGCTGGTTTATAATTTTTGAGAGGAACTGATTTTTTTCTGAAATCACATATTTTTAGAAAATATAATGATTTAAGCCTTTAAATTTTCCATTTTAAGGACTCCAATTAAAGAGGGTTTTATTAAACCACCTTAGATCAAACCCCCTTGGATAGAACCTCGCTAGTTTTAAACCATACCTATAAATGAGTCTCCTTTACACCTATCAAAATGCTGATAAAAATTCACTTTTGATTTACCTTTTGGGGGATAAAATGAATTCATTTAAAATTTATTACAAATTATTATGATAGTCCTCAAAATGAGCTATCTCATGAATATAATTTTAATATGTTTTGGTTTTATTATGTATGTATTTCTTTAGTTTTATTAAACATAGGTTTTTCACCGAAAATCAAGCTCTCTATTTTGCACATGTGGAAAAATAGCAAATTATCAAAATATATATTTTTTAAATATGTTTGTGCTGGGTATTGATGTCCTTGATCCATTAAAAAAAAAAAATTGAATTTCGATACATACAGAAAAAGTTATGTTGTATACAGTCCGCCTATGTCTGAATTGCAATTGGTTTGACTTCGAAACTCTATTAAGGAAAAAATATTCAATAAAAAACTATGAGACCAAATGAGAGTGCTAGATATCGTAGTTACAAATCTAAATTTGAAAAAATTAGAATTTTATCCTTCATATAAAAAAGTTATGTTGTATATGGTGAGCGTCACTTTTAAAAATGTTGTTTTCTAAAAAAAAAATCAATTTTCGTGGGAGATGGAAAAAGAAGTGCAATATTATTCCAAAAAAAAATTTAGAATCTACAGACAAAATGTGATGAGACTCTAGTTTTCATCATCTTCAAATTCCTCATGGTTTAGTCGCTATAAGTGCCCAAATGTGAAGACTTAGTTAAAAATAATAATTTTAGTGTCCAGTTTGGCTAGAAATTGTAAACCACTATTGTGGGATCACCCTCTCGTCTCTCAGCAAGGAAGCAAGAGATCACTATGTGTAGCAATCTAGAAGGCATAATGAACATTATAAAGGGAAAATATTGATGAAATATTTCACCATAAGAATATGAAGGAAATTTTTTGTGTTACTAAAAGGATGTTCAAGCACGTGTCCCATAAATGAGCGAGATGTTATAATTTGGGCCATCCATTGTGTTTGAGTTTTATGCACACTACCGAAGGCTTGAGATGTAAAGTGTAGGCATGTTTAAGACTCTAGATTAAAATTTGAGCCCTTCCCCGCATCCTCGTTGCTGAAAGTTGTGCACAGATTAAATCTCACGGGGAAACGGGGAACTTGACATGACATGTTTGTTGATGGGTGCTTTTGCACTTTCTCAAAATAGACAACATACAAGTAAGCTATCTCTCTTGAAAGGTAATTTTTGTAACTAAGTTTTACAAATCACCCCAAGGTCTCTCAGGGGTTAGGTCATGACAATGCTTGGAATAGCTCAATTGGTTGATGTGATTTGTTGGTAATCACAAGGAGGCCTTTATGGTTCACAAAGCATGGAAGTTTGGATCTACAAATGGAGTTTCAAAGTTTTGGAAATGAATGAATAGTGGTTGCACACTCAGACCAGCAAACTGAAACTCACCTCGATCACCAAGTTTGACATTGTGTGCCTTTTTTATTGATAGCGTTGGTGAGCTTTGGGTCCATGTAGTGGAGAAGCAACGAGGTTTCACCATTAAGTAATGACTTCCCGTCGACGGACATCCGTAGGGGCAGCCTCACAGAGGTTGTCTGACCCACAGTTTTGTTGGAAAACTTAGATTCTTATCATTGAGGAAACATTTCCCACAAGATCCATGTAGCAGAATGGTGCAAGTGCTACGTCGTTAGGCAAATAATAGTGCATGGACGACTACCCGCAAGGGAAAACCCGCATGGCCACCTAGACTTAGAATTTTTTGTTACTTCTAATGTTTGGCTTTATAGAGACCGAGGGTGTGGGGAATGCACAACAAGAAGGCACATGCCAGAGGCCATAAGGAACAGTGAAACATGCATGGAAGCCCACAAAGGGAGACCTGCAGATGTGGGTCTACTAGGGGTGATAAACGCAGCAACCATAAGCAAACGGAAACACACAAAGAAAGTTCTATAAAGGAAGATAAGTTGGTGAAATTTGGATAGGTGAATTTGGTCAAGGGGTGTTTGATCATTTTAAGGCATGTGACCAACTTAGGCTCGAGAATAGGGGCACACAAAAATGAGGTGAGAGTGAGAATGACCTGATGGGAGAAAAAAATGACCCGACAAGAGAAAAACAAAAGAAAGGAGGTCCCTTCCTTCGACAAGGTGTGTGTGCTATACGCATAACAAATGGAAACTCGGTTGGGGAAATTCTCCAAATCATTTTGATGAAAAACTAGAATCATGAACCTAGAATCTCTGGTTCTAACCTTCACGTTAGGAAAAACAAACCAAACACTCAACCAAAGGATCAAATCCACTGACTAACCCAACCTTCCATACTTTGAAAATCCAACTGTGTGCAAATGAATTCATTCCCATCCTTAAGCCACTACAAGAACCCAAGATCCATCAAGTTAAGTTGCGTAATTGATTCTAACTCCAAATGCATTTGGGGCATTGCCTCGCTGCCAGTCAGGCGTCCATAGCCCCAACAAGGTTGTTGTTGTGATTCTCCTGAACATTGCTCTACTATCGGCCGGGTGTCCATAGCCTCGGTAGAGTTATTCGTATCCTCCTAAAAAATTGAATCTTCTTTTGATTTTCATGAATTTTCTTTCTTTCTTTTTCATTTCAACCTGCAAGCAGGGAAGATTTCACTCGGGGCTAAGAATCATAGTGGCGCTGAAGAAATTTTTTAGATTTTTCACTTAACTAGACCTCACAAAGAGACCTACAATGACCTCTGAATTCTTAAGATGTGTGATAGATGTAAGATTTTAGAATACATCAGAATCAGATGGGACTAGTGGCTTATCCACCTCGAGTCAAACATCCAATTCACTTGACACTATTAGAAGACCTTCACCACCCACTCTAAAAACATCATTGAAGTTTCTTGAAGAAATACTTAGAACAACCCCAGAAAATATAAAACAAGTTGTTGTGCCTGCAAATATGCCTAGTAGCAAGCGAAGGGACCCCACAAAGAAGCACAAGGGAAGAGAACCCAAACTAAAAGAAAACTATATGAAAGCAACCCCCTACACTAACCAAAGTGAGAAAGCCAAGACAACTGAAAGGAAACTACTCTAAAGCAAACTAATCTATGACAAACCAACTAATCTAATGAAAGTAGGAAAATGAGCTATGTGAAAAGGAACCTACACCTATTCAAGCTGAGATATGCATAAAAAGACAAAAAATGAACCATGTTTAGACAAGGCAAACTGAAACTCATGCTCGTAAGACTTCATAATGCATGCACAAGAAGACGAGTAATTGTTATAGTTCTAAGCAATGGAAATTAATCCTTATATTTAGAAAGATAAAACTTGATATTGCAACATTAAAATTCAACCACAACATCAGGAAAACCCAACAACCGAGGCGATCTGTGAAACCCATGGTCAACCCATAAGCAAGTTTTCCTTCCCTCATTCCCATAATCAAAATAATAAAAGAAGCTATGCGTATGCATAAGAGCAAGGAAAGATAGAACCGAGATTTCAACATGGGAGGGAAATAGTATTTGAGGGTTCAAAGCATGTGTGGCATCATTAGTTATTGCATTGGCAACCTCAGGTAGATGTAATGGATGGTGTAGCATCCCTTTCGCATTGCAGATTTGTAAAGTAGAATCAAATTGATCAGGCAGTAGACACTATAAAGAATTAATTTTTTTGAATTCAAGGAACATTCTACCTGATCTTGGGTCTGCATAAGGCTGAGAAAATGAATCAGCAAACACCTCTTCCAAGTTCCCAGTTTGACTTGCAACCTCCATCGGTTGTTCCTCAAGGAGATACATGATGTCATGTTGATTATTTGTGTCCCTTGTGTCAACTTGATTATTGTCTTCAAAAGGTAGCATGTTGTCCCATTTCAGTTCCCTCATGCTAAATTCAATTTGATGGTGCCTCATGTCATAAAAAAATGATATGGATGAATTCATCTTCTTACAGCTCTCAGAATGTGTAGGAGGAGCAACGATAGACAAGGCAAAATGACTCCCCATTGCAACTTGTCCTCGTGGTTGGAAGGGTCTATAACCCTTGTGGGTAGCTACCAAAACATCCTTGCCTTGGTCTTCTTCTCTTTGCAGCTCATGGGGCACATCAGGATGTTCACTTATTTCCTCTTGTTCACTTTCACTATAGATAGAAATAATATCCTCTTCCCAACCTAGGAAATCTAGTGTTTCACCATCCAGAGGCTTAGGTGATATGTCTTCATCACTACCAACCTCTGAAATGTACTCTTCCTTAGTGTCGCTATACCTTTGTGGCATAATTACAAGGGGGAAGAAATCAAAAAGTGACACTGGCTCATCAAGGGGATCGAAGTATGACATATGATTTCCCTCTGAAATTCCCCCATAAATTCTATCATCAATCATGTATAAATTCTCTACAAGAGGGCAAGACTCTCGATGATCAATGGATGGCTCTCCCATTTGATCTACTTCATCATCTAGAGGTTCAAGACTATATTTTTCTTCTTTCGTTGTTGTCCCAACACTTTCTTGTGAGCTGCAATTGACTAAATTTCCCCTTAACTCCGGTTCTCTAACCTCTGGTTCACTTCTTGAAGAAGTTGCAGGAAGCTTTGCATTGGGTTGTTCCACTCATTCCTTGACTTTCTTGATGGCTTCTTGACACAACTTGCATGTGAACTTTGAATGTGCAGAATCATGGACCCTACACCAATTTGGCAACAACAACAATTCCAAATCTATCTGCTATCTTAGCTCTAACTAGTCCCTCATGAACCTTGAAATGATTCCATCATATATTTTCAACACTAGAGCTTCATCAAAAATTGGGTCTGATGGTGGATTGCCTTTGCTCATGGTTATTCCCACTCCTCTAGATCTTCCTTTTCAAAGGCCTAATTGCCTTCATCCATTGAGAAGAGGTCTTCTAATCCCATTTCACTTAAAATTTCATCAGTATTCTCTGCTGCCCCAAGAGTTTCAACCTCATCCTTTTGATTTTTAGCATCTGTTTTGGCTATTCCAACATGTATTATTGCAAATTGTTCTTATTAATCTTCTGTGTATGGCCTTTCCACTACTAAATATCCTTCTACCTTAATAGATGACTTATTTATTGAGAATTGGTTGCTCTATCTTATTCAAACAGCTCCTAGCTTGATCAAGTATGCCTGCACATGAAGGGAAAGTTAGTTATGAATGAGGTGCATTATACACCTTGCACCATCCAAACATCAGTACTTCTAATATTAATTCATCCTCATTTCTCAGCTATTCTTGGATCAATCCTTCAAAGGCTTTGGATGAAATATCAACAAGCTCTTCTTTTGGATCAGTAGGAGCCAAAGGTTGGTGCACATCCCACATGAAGATTTCTCCTTGCAGTGCCATCTCAATTCTACCCAGGAATGTTAAACACTCCAATTCATTGTGCCTGTGAGTTTTATGGACTCCGCACCTATCTGATAATGCAAAGTGTTTCAATGGTTGGATCAATCTCCTATTCAGATCTTCTTGAAGTTGAGTGATGTTGACTTGAAGTTGTTGCTCCATCTCAGCTCAGATGTTGCCTTGTCTTCAAATTTTTGATTTTAATTTTTTTCCCTATGATGAGATCTATCTATCTCATATTTTACTTGAAGGTGCATTCAACTTCTAGCTTTGTATCCTTGTTCTTAGCCATGCCCTCCTTCTAGGGCCAGTTCTGTTCATGGGTTCTTTTTCACTTTCTCAACATAGACAACATACAAGTATGCTATCTATCTTGAAAGGTAATTTTTGCAACAAAGTTTTAGAAATCACCCCAAGGTCTCTTGGGTATCAGGTCATGATAATGTTTGGAATAGTTCAATTGGTTGATGTGATTTTCTGGTAATCACAAGGAGGCCTTTATGGTTCACAAATCATGGGAGTTTGGGTCTATAAATGGAGTTTCAAAGTTCTGGAAATGAATGAACAATGGCTACACACTTAGACCAGCAAGCTAAAACTCACTTTGATCACCAAGATTGATATTGTGTGCCTTTCATATTGATGATGTTGGCAATCTCTAGGTCTGCATAGCGGAGAAGCGACGAGGTTTCTCCGTTAAGTAACAATTGAGGAGTAACAATTTCTCACCAACGGACGTTCGTAGGGGAAAACCCACAAAGGTTGTCTGACCCATAATTTTGTTGGAAAACTTAGAGTTTTACCATTGAGGAAAGATTTCCCATAGGATCCATGTAGCATAATGGTGTAGGTGCTACGCCATTTGGCAAACAGTAGTACGAGGATGGCTGCCCGCAAGGGCGAACCCGCATGGCCACCAAGACTTAGAATTTTTTGTTACTTCTAATGTTTGTCTTTACGAAGACCAAGGGTGCAAGGAGCACACAATAGGAAGGCGCACGTCAGAGGCCATAAGGAATGGTGAAACATGCATGGAAACCTACAAAGGGAGACTTGCAGATGTGGGTCTACTAGGGGTGATAGATGGCTATAAGTAGATGGAAACTCACAGAGCAAGTTCCACAAAGGCAGAACACTTGGTGAAAGTTGGATAGGTGAATTTGGTCAAGGGGTGTTTGATCATTTTAAGGCATGTTACCAAATTAAGCTCAGGGAATAGGGGCACACAAAAATGAGGTGAGAGAACAACCCGGTGGGAGCGAAAACAACCCGACAAGAGAAAAACAAAAGAAAGGGGGTCCTTTCCTTCAGCGGGGTGTGTGTGCTATAGGCACAACAAGGTTTTATTTTTAGTGCTTGATGGATGGTGGATCTTGCGGACAGGTTGGAAGGATTTTCCACATGAGTTGTTTTGATTGGGTTAAGGAAAATGGTTGTTTATAGTCAGCCTTTTCAAACTTGTTAATTAAAATATGAATCACTCGATGATCCATCTCATCGTGTGATCAATAGTCAATTTTCAAACTTTTGTGGATGACTGCCAGTTTGCTCACACGAGATTTCATTTGAACATTAATGGTGGACACGCTCTAGGCATTCGACTTAAAGAGGATTTTTGGCTATTGTTCCTTCACAATTGTAGTCATCGAGAGCTAAGAAATTGGTTTGGAGCTAGAGAAGAAGGTGTGAAGATCTTGGGAAAGCAGTTGCAAAGAAATTCAAGACAAATTTTCCTAGGTAAGTAGGTATCCACTCCTTTCTATGTATAAGTTAGCTGGTTTGGAGAATTGTCAGAAGTTTTTTAAGCCTTAGGTACTTAGGTTTTTCAAGGGCTCGATTATTTGAAAAATACATTGAGTTGGAGGAATTGTGTGTGGTTTGGGAGGGGTTTTTCTCTACAAATTTGTCTCTGAGAGCATAAACTAGTAAAACTCTTTTGTAAGTGAAATCTATAAACCCTAGGCTTCTTATATTGAGAAGATGAGTGAATCCAATGTGTCATCCCCTTAATTAGAGAGGAAACCCAAGCAAAAGAGGGTTAAGAGGTCTAAAACATAGGATGATACACCTAAAATTAAGTTAGATGTACTTGAGAAATCCTTGAGACCAGAGAAGAGAACTTCGTTCGTGGAGGGTGAGGTCAAGGGTCTCACTGAAGGTGGTCATAGGGAAAATGTGTAGGCTAGGCATAAGAAGGGTTCTAACAATGATATGGCTGGTTCGTATGAGAAGAAAAAGAAGAAGGATAAGGACCACAAGGTTTATGATTCTTATATGGAGGAACCTAATGTTTCCATAGAAGATGAGGAAAAAGATGAGCCTGATTATGTCCAACATCGTCTTTTGCTTTCAAGTTGAGAAGACTTTGATGATGGTGAGACAAATTCTCCAGTTTCAACAAAATCATGAAGGTGACATGCATACTCTAATTTTGAAGATGATGAACCATTACATAAAAAGAGCCTCAGGTGGGAGTTTTTTTGTCTTGGAAGCTAACGTGGATAAAGGGTTTTTATGTTGCAACGATGAAATATTCCTTTTGGAAGGTGGGTAATTCTTCTTCAATGAATGGAAAGGGGTTTTTGTCTTTTGTGCTTTCCCTCCATTTGAGGATGTAAATATAACTGCAATGGGAATGTATTTTGTAATGGTCCAATTGAGTAGTGACATGTGTACTTTCTGGCTCAAATTTTTTTTCTACTTTGTTTCTATAAGAAGTAATTCAAGGCTACAAGTGTAGGGTTCATTGGTTTGTAATTGATCACAAAGAATACTAAGCATATTCAAGTTTTGTCTTAGGTTTGAGTCTATCAATGCATATGTAATTTTGATAGCAATACTAGAAATATAATACATAATGGTGAAAATTCAAAGCCATTTCTCTCTTATGTACTTGTTCTATGAGTTATGAATAATATAATCAAGGATTATCTTGTTTGTCACCATTGATTTCTAGTGGATGTGAGGTTTTGTTCTTGCTTGTTAATTCAAAGAATTGATGTAAATACTTGAGTGAAGTTGTAGATTCATATGAATTAAATGCTAGGATATTAGTAAGAAGTGGTGGTTAAGAATATAATGTTGAAATTTTATAATGTAGTATTTTCAAAGCTTAAATGATGTTATGCGTTGAATTTTTATTAGATTGTATAGGTTTTGGGATTGAATTCATTCCTAGGATGAGGCACTGATCTAAGTGAATATTCATAATACATTTTGTTGGTCAATTCAACAACAAATCACTTTTATAAATAATTTTTTCAAATGGATTACAATGGTTATTATTTTCTGTTAATTTTCCCCATTCTTATGCTTTGAATGTAGAGTGTTGTTAAGAAGCAACTAACTTTGATACATTTTGTTTGTTGAGCTATTACATGAGAATTATCTATTATTTACAATGTATTAAAATCTTAGGTGAAGAGGTCTTTAAATGCATTGTGGGATCACCTTCCTAGCTTTTGTAGAGCCCAAAGTGCAAGAGGAAAGCAGTGCTACTTTCACTCGTTCGTTGGCCAATCCCTTTGGGTTGCTAAGGATTGGAATTAAAAATTTCATAGGCAATTTTGAAGATTAGCTTGGTTCTTAAAAAACAACCAATAGATTGGCGACTCTACTAGGGAAAATCCGTACAAAGTCTCTAGTTTTAGAGCATTAGTATTAGAGTCATTTTGCAGAAGTGGGTTTTGTTGAATCCCTCTTGTGCTATTTTGTCCTTGATGATAATTTGTATTACCTCTGGCATCTTGGTGGTTACTTTCTCAGTTGATCTTTTTTTTTGTTTGGCAGATTTACTCCATTGATTATATTATATTTGGTGGCTCTGATAACTTGGCTCCATGTGCAGATCTCGGTTGAGGTATTCAAGTTATAGGTTCTTTGTTCCATTTATTCAGGTGACATGTTTCTGTTTTGATATTTTGTACTTCAGTATTTCACTTGATTACAAGTGATTGGAATGATCAGTTCTTCTACAGGTCGATTAATTATGCTTGATCAGTTACAAGCATCTTGATATTCGTCAAAGGTATATTTCTCTATTCTCAGTCAGTGGCATTGGTACAAGGATTTTTTGTTAATATTTTGAGCTCTCGGTATTCAGTTTTTGGCATATTATAGGGCATTGATCATTATTGTGCTTATGGGCTTTGAGATACACACTCTTCATTCTTGATTCACTTCATGCATGGTAATTGGCTTTGAGAAGCACACTACTCATTCCTCTACATTTGGTTTATGGTATTTGGCATGGGAGAATGGCATTCTGAATTTTTCATAATATCCAGCTTTTATTATACTTCTTAAGGCATTGGATATTATAGTGAATTTGGACTTTGAAAAAAGATAATCACTTACTTCGTTCTTTTGCATATGGTTTTGTGACTTTGGAAATCGACCTTGGGTAAAGGCATTCAAATTAATCTCCAATTTTTATTTAAATCAGGTTAAAATGATAAATATCTAATTAGGCCTCAAGACCGACAACGTGTATTTGTTTTTGATTAGTTTGTATAAGTCACATTGGAAGTGACTAAGCTTGTGACCTTGGGGACTTTAAGTTTTAAGAACTCGAAACTTTGCATGAAATAATGCTAGGCATTATTGTGTCGACTTTACACATGCCTAGTCTTTGATTTGGGTAATTATTTTGTCGGCATGTCTTTGATTTTCTTTGGCCGTGGATTTCAAATATCATTATGAAATTTTTAACTTATTGGGTCAGTCCTTTCAGACTTCAAATTGCATCTCATTCTTGTAAAGGAATTCATGTGGAAAGTAGGGCAAATCATTATGCTTCATTGTTTGAGGGTCTCAAACCCTTCTCTGGATGCCTCCATGGAATCATTCCCTTGGCCATTTCACAGTGCATATTGTTGGGTGACTGTTCTTGGACAATGAATGGGTTTTGTAAGAAGACCATTACAATGGTCATTCTATGTGTCAGTTTCCTGCAACTGGGTGAAGGCACGGTTTTGGAAGATGTCTTGGCCATTTCATTTGTATGCAGATCTGGTATTCTATTTATTGACAACATCTTCATCACTACTGTCAGGTATTTATCTTCAAACTGGTTTACAGATCTGTTACTTTACATTTAAGGTTATTACGAGCTAAGTTTTTTTTTCTCTCTTATGCAAAATGAAAAATGGAAAAATGTCTATTCCTTTAAAGAGAAATGTCTAAAATGATTACTTTAAAATGTGACTGCAATTTTTTAAAGATCATCATGACAGTTTTAAAGGGTTAATATTTTATGTGTGTGGGTAATCAAAATATCTTTGTATCTCTTCAAATTATGTCTAGAATCGATTGGTAATAGCTCTTAAAAGAATGATTCTGGTTGTGGCACTTAGTTGATTCAGTTACCAAAGAATTGCAGCTATTTTATTGAGTATTATTCCTCGAATATCTTCTCATTTTTCCCACTTGAAGTCATGGGTAACTGTTCTTAGTTGCATCTTTTTGGTTTTTCGGTTACATTACTGTTTGGGGTTTCAATTACTTTATTTCGCAATAGCTTCAGTGTCTATTTTCTTATGGAATATGTATTACATTAATATTGCTTGGGTAAGCACTGCATGTGCAGGCCGCTTGTAAAGAAAAGATTCGGTTACACCTCTATTTTTGGAACTGTTGTTCTATTCTTGTCAGAAATAAATAATCTATCTCTATGGGACATGGTATATTCTAAAAATGTTGATTGACAGTAGTGACGGTAACCTGAAAACAATCTTTGTACAATTCCTTGAAAGTGAAAAAATGAGCAACAGTTGCAATACTTCCTGGAATGTAATGATGTAAATTGTAAATGGTTGAAAATGGAGATTTTAGGGTTGTATCATTACAGAAAAACCTAAAAAAAAACAAGGCAGTTCTTTCATGTGATGAGTTAGGGTAATTATTCTTTTACGCTGAAAATTTCAAAAACATAGTGTGTTGTTTGTTCTATAATTCTGTATCATAAAAGATAGAAAAAGAAAGAGTGAGAAAAAGAAAGAAAGGTCATATCAATGTAATGCAGTTTTATGAGAAGTTGTATTGACACTGTAACTAGATTATTTTCCTCAAGTTGTATCAAGATTTGATAATTAATGGAATTTTGAAGAGTCATTCTTGACTCTTGAGAATTCTATGCATTGTTTGTCAATTTTATCCTTCAATATAGCTTTGGCGTTAGTGGGTCAATTCTTGTATATGCTACCTAGGATTTTCTGTAAATCCTTTGAGTCTACAAATTATGTCAAGATCTATCATAAATCCATGAATGTTTCCATAAATTTGCACCAAGTGTTGGTGGAAACTTCGAGATCTCCACACCACTGTGCATTATTTAAGGAAATCAAGGAAAATTAAGAATGAGGAGTTTGTTGAGAAGAGATGAAGCAGACCTAAGCTCATACAATGAATCACCTTGATGAGAAGCTAGGAGGAGAATTTTAGAAGGCTCTAGTACTATTTGGAAAGAGTTAAGAAGTGGGGGAATCTAAATACCTGGTTCAGATATTGAAGATTTAGACCTGGAAAGGATTGTGTTGTAGCAAATACTAAGGGATTTATGTGTGATTCTGCTATTTGAGAAGACCCAAAATGAAATTAATCTTTGAAAGAACTTCATGTTGTTGAAGTTTAGTCCTCTATGAAGAGAGGTGGTGACTCTATGGAAATAACTTGATGAAAATTGTGAAGACAGTTTCAAATCTACAAATATTTCTAGTCAAAAAAAATTTTGCAGTAGTTGCAACATATCTAGCTATTTTTCATATTTTGACTTTCAAGAAGCATAAATTTGTGTGTGAAAACCATATTTGAAAGTTTGGAAAAAATTTGGTTCCCTATTGAGTGAAACAAAGTACTAAGAAAGGGAATTATAGTGAAAATTTTACATAATTCTAAGCTATTAATTTGTAGCCTATGTATTATGTTGAAGTATGTTTGTTCTTGAAATATGCCCATTAGAGAGATCTTAGGAGTAGATGAATTTGAGTTATGCATTGTAATATTTTAAGGTAATGAGGAAAGAAAGAAATAGGGCAGTCAATGATCAATTGTAGAGTTGATTTTTGAGGTTTGTAATGAGGTGTGAGAAAATGTATCATTCAATTGTACATCCTCGTGGGGTGTCAAATTCAAGCATGGAGAGTGTGCATCCTTTGTCATGCCATCAAGGAAATTTCTCTTTTGGAAGATATAGACCATTAAATTTCATTGGTATCCAGGGTTTCCCAAACCCTGTTCCTGATAATGTTAAGGAAAATTTGCCAAAATTCAAAGGACAAAGCTAAGAATCAGCTTATAGGCATTTGTAGACATTTATGGACTTGATCAGAGATTATGAGATAAACCATGAAGATGTTGTTATGAAATTATTTGTTCAATCTTTGAAGGAAGATGCCAGAGATTGGTTTTCATATTTTCTAGTATGTTATTTTTCTTCATGGAATGAGTTCATGGTAGCATTCATGGAACAATTCAATGAAAGAATCAATCCAAGTTTGTTAAGACAAAAATTAATGAATATCCAGAAAGAAGAAGATGAGTTAGTCCCAACTTTTAATCTTAGGTTTTCAAAGGAAATAAGTGATATTCCAGGAGATATAAGACCAAAAGATGTAGAGTGTTTGGTTGTATATTTAGGTGCATTTGATGAATAAATTATTTATTTGTTAAGAGATAAATAGCCTACAACACTTTAGAATGCATATCAAATTGCTATGGATATTGAAAATAACTTAAAATATTCAATGATGAAAGGACACATGGCTGGGAGTGTTTATTATCCTAGCACAACTCATGTAAATTGAATTCATGACAAAAGAAATGATTGTCAAAATGATAATGTTGTTGGAGTTGGGAAGATACAACACCACAGAAGCCCAAAAGATTTTTGCAAGCAAATACCCTATTACAAGGAGAAACAAAGAGAAGCAACAAAGGAAATGCTCAAGAATGTGGAGCCATGAATTCACACAAAATGTAAAATGAATTAATGATACAAAAGATAGTTTTCAACTACATATAGATGAAAACCCTAAAAAGGAAAACCCTAGGCTTGCACAATAATAATTAATAAAGTAATTAATTATTATGCACCTAATGTTAGCTTAAGTGAAAAGAGGTAAAAGGGAACTTTACGTAATTAAACAAATATTGTTTAATTAATAAAGTAAATACCCAATCACTCTAACACCCCCCCTTAAGATAGACATAGAGAGAAACTAAAACCTAGAAGAAGCTACTGAAAGCAAAAGCAATGGGTCCTAGCAACAAGGCCAGATTAGGTACCCATGTACAAAATCAATGCAAACTAAATGAAATGGGGTAAAGGAGAAAACCCAGTGGGAACAAAACTCCTCCCCAAAATAGAATGCAAGGAAGAAATGCAATGCACTAATGAAAGAAGGATAGGAGGTGGATAACATAATACCCCCCATAGACAGCTTCTATCATATAAGTACATGTACAATGATCTCTATAGGAGATATAGAAAGAAAGAAGAAGGCCCCCCCATAATGAAGAAACTCCTGTCACAATGGTAGATGCCTGATGTAGAATCCAAAAGGAGATCCTGAAGTGGCAAATGATATTCCTCCCCTTGGGAAGAAACGGATCCATGGACCTATACCGAAGAAACCCTATGAAGAAGGAAGAACCAATCTGTCTCAAGATGTGTGCCATGATAGGATGCTGAAGAGTCTCACTATTTGAATAGAAACAAATAATGTCAAATTCAAACTGATGTGGAGAATACTGAAATGCAACCTCTGAATGCACAGATAATGGTGGGCGAACAGTGATAACCTGACTGTCAAGGTAGAGGAGATGAATGTCCTCAAAGTAATCCTCCAAATTTGCAATATAGGACTCAACAAACAAGAAAGATATGTATGCAACATAAGAGTCCAAAGTAGCTATGTCTGGAAGATGTATGATTCCCTGCTGCACTGAATCAAGAACAACAAGAGATGCTGATGAAGTCTTAGTTTGAAGAGTGGGAACTATGAGACAAACCTCTGATCCATCGGAATAAGTAAGGGTGTCTAAATACTCAAGCTCCTCTAAAGTATCATGATCAAATGGTGTATTCTCTCGCCAAGCAATGGGTATGAGACAATCTGAAGTAGGATCCTCTGGAAATGGAGATAGAATAGGGTCTCCATAGATCTCCCAAAGACGTGTCCAAAGTGGGTGAGGACAATCAATGTCCGATATAACCAACACAGTGTCATGATCAACACTAGACAATATAACTCCTGCAATGTGATTTTTAATGATATCCCATGCTAATCTGCCCTCTAAAATTGTTGGTTCAAGTATGAGATC
Organism: Sequoiadendron giganteum; assembly: GCA_007115665.2. NCBI lineage: Eukaryota > Viridiplantae > Streptophyta > Pinopsida > Cupressales > Cupressaceae > Sequoiadendron > Sequoiadendron giganteum. The sequence goes on along the minus strand of CM021104.1, from coordinate 298,264,631 downwards.
ATACAAATAAGGCAAAATATTAAGCCACCTATAATGTGTAAGTATACCCTTTGCCCATGACTCATAATTACCCCGTTCCAGAAGAACAACTGAAGGGTGAGTAGAGAAACCCATGCTAACTCTTCAAATGAAAAATTCAGAGACTAATGATCTCAGCAATGATAAAACATATCAACATAACCCATCCAATGCAAACAAACCCCATGTAGGAGCCAAGATGACCAAGTAATTGAGCAAAGTGTAAAAACACACAAAACTGAATAAAAAATACCTGGTAAATATTCTGATGAAATAGATTGTAGATCTGGAAAGAGCACTGTAACACTTTTCCAACACCTATTCGTTTGCGTAAAACGGACACCATGGCCAAAAGTTATGAATTTTTCAAAAACTGAATTTAGCTTGCAGGAAACGAATTTTTTAGCAAAAAATGTTTATTTCTAACTTGATTTCTAAAAAATCTACTCACTATTTGTAAACAAAAATAGAAACCTAGAAATATTTTGATGCTAGAAACAAAACCCAGAAATCATTTTTTGATCCAACAAGCTGAATACGAGAAAATGATTTCTTTTTACTTTCAGCCAGGAGAAAAATGATGCGCGCCATTTTTTCAATAGTGATTTTCTTCAGATTTGTGCAAGATATGCAAAATCTAAAAGATACCCAGTTCAGATTTCGACGCTAGCTACAAAACCCAGAAATCGTTTTTCCTGCAAATGAGTGAAAATTGAATTTTTGAAGCAAAAAAAATGACGACTCCAATAAAAAACGACTTGCAACAAACCCTTGTAGCTCCAAAAATCTTCAAAATAAGAACAAACAGCTGCAGATCTGAAGCTCTAATACCATGTTGGAGTTGAGAAGATACAACACCATAGAAACCCAAAACATCTTTGCAAGCAAATAACCTGTTACAAGGAGAAACAAAGAGAAGCAACAAAGAAAATGCTCAAGAATGTTGAGCCATGAATTCACACAAAATGTAAAATGAATTAATGATACAAAAGATAGTTTTCAACTACATATAGATGAAAACCCTAAAAAAGAAAACCCTAGGCTTGCACAATAATAATTTAATAAAGTAATTAATTATTATGCACTTAATGTTAGCTTAAGTGAAAAGAGGTAAAAGGGAACTTTACGTAATTAAACAAATATTGTTTAATTAATAAAGTAAATACCCAATCACTCTAACAAATGCTTCTATTGTCCAAAATCATCCATAATTACAACACATAGATCGTAGTGAGTTTCAAGTTGAATATCAACAAAGTTTGAGAAATGTTGATCAAGTGTCTTGTTTCAAAAAATTGTCTAATATGAAAAGGCGCAAAGGAGAATCGCCATATGACCTATTTGCAAGGTTTTTGGATGTCTTATTGGAAGTTCCCAATAATTTCAGACTTGGGGATTCAGCATGCATTGAATTATTTTGTAAAAAAATTGAGCCAAGGCTGAGTACCTTGCCAAGGGAATTGAAGCCTCGTGGTTCTGATCAAATACTTGATCAGATAAGGATTGTTGAGGGAACCAAGTGTGATTATGCACAAAGTATGATGTCTCAAAATGTTGATGGCAGTTGTCCTATTGAGGAAGACCAAAAAATAGTGCATGCAACTAAAAAGGGTATACCAGAAGATGAACATCTATCTTGTTGTATGGATGAGGGTGGTGATTGTAATCAACCCATACACAACACACATGTAGATATGTATACTAGTGATGAGGATAAAGATACACTTGTGAGTGTTGTTGATCTCTTATCACAAACCAATGGTAAAGATATTGAAAATGGAAATTTAAACATTCACTCTGGAAGTTTTGAGAAAAGTTCATGTAGTGATGAATTTTCTTGTGATTAGGGACATGATGAGAGTGACGTTTCTGATTAATTTTTAGAGGATTGTGAGTGCTCCTATGGGAATGATCTGGAGGCCTTTTCTTCACATGAGGGATGGAATGATATGAATGTTCATGAAGTCAATTGCTCACTAGTGAATGAACAAATCCCTTTTGATGAATAATTGGAATGTAACCTAGGTATTGCATCAATAGAATATGATAACTTGGTAGGTGATGATGAGTTTGAAGAGAAGAATATATGTGTTCAGTATCCTAATCCTAAACACAATGTTAGAAATGATAAAAATATTGAAAATTCTATCTATGATGTTGATGAACATGATTATGTCCTTGTTGTTCCTAATGGTTTATGCAAAGAAAAGACAGAATATGCTTGTTTCTATGTAAACATAGGCATGCTTTCATCAACTAAGGAGTGCATTGATGTGAAAGAGAATGAAGATGCTTGTTCAATTGCTAATGAACAACATTTAGACTATAGTGGATTTTTCACATTTGGGTCAGATCACCTATCAACTGATGATGCACATGAGTGCTTTGATGTTGACCCTATTAATTTTGAATTATTTGAGTCATCCTTTGAAGCATTTTGCATTGAGCTGAATGATGATTTAAAAGATTAATCAAAATATGTTACTAAACCATAAATGGAAATATTTTTTGATGCATGGGATGTTGTTAGTAATGATGTTTGTTGTGATAACCCTGATCTGAATGATAGCAAAGATACTAGGGTTTTTTAATCACATTTCCAAAATAATGGAGCATGTGACAATATAACCGGCTTGTAGTGCTCGAGTGAGTGTGAATATCAATTTAAAAATATGCTTGTGTATGAACAAATTTTGTTTATCGCACAAGATGAATGATTTTCTAGCGTGGGATAGAAATCAAAAGATGATTCCAAGGATTTGTATGAGTCTTTTACTCATTTCAATGTATCCAATTTGGAGCTACAATTTGACTCCAAAAGGTCGAGATATATGTTTCTGGATGGGACTATTGAACAAAGTGTTTATGGGGGTTTTTAGTTTGATGTGCAAACTGAATTTGCTATCAACTTTTATGATGTTAATGATCAAGTGGACTATGAGTGTTTTTAATTTTCAGTCCAGTTGGATGAGAATTTGGTGGAACATGATAGTGAATTGAGTGTGGTAAAATATCACAATGATTATGGATTCCACTTGGTATTTGATTACATATTTCAAATGGAAAAAATTAATGATGACAATGGAAAGTTCATGCATATGGAAATAATGGTTAATTGTAATGACAATAGTAGGGTTAGTTGGTGGATAACCATGGCAATATTTTTAGCCTTGGCCCAGTGTAGATAGTAGAAAATAAGTTATTTGATAGAGGTAAAGACTGGTTCTACATTTTTGGGGGCCTGGGGCCACCAAGTGAAGTTGAAGCCTGTTAAATTGCAAATGCGGGTTAAAATCCTGTACATCAAAAAAGGCTTCTAAGAGAAAATTTAAAGTAAGGGGCACATTGTACAGTCCTGTAAAATTTTGTACATATGTCGGTTTGCTTTGGTCTGGTTTTCGTGCCTTGTTTGGGTTGGTCCTTGGTTTTTGGTCTTGGTGCTTGGTTTGCTTCAACCCAAGATTTTGTGATCTCACTCTATTCTGGAAGAATAGACATCTCCAAAAGGAGCCACTAGTGGAACCCCCAAAAATGCTTTGTGTTCCCCTTGAAGTTAAACAAAATTTGGTTAGTTTCATGTCCTTGGGCTTAGGGTTTGTGTTATTAAAACCCTTTCTAAAAACTCTAAGTTTGAGTCCTTTGCAATTGTTATAATTCATTGCTAACCTTTTATCACCGCTTCCTAGTCATTTAAGTCCTGACATATGCCTTTGAACCCATTTTTTTACCAACCCCTGAGTCCTAGTCATCCAAGTCATTTCCCGTTGTTTTATTAATAAATATTGCCTTATCTTAATATGGGTTGAAATTCATCGAAACATTTGTCAGGTCCTAAGTTTGGGTTTAATATTTCCATCATGGGACTTAGATTTCAACCTTAATTTTCCATGTCCTTTTCCACTGTTTTCCTAGTGGTGGCCCCTTCTAAGTAATAACTATTGGCATGTGTAGATTTCTAGAGTTATGAGGACCGTTGGATTACCAAGGTCAAATCATAGCTGCTCCCCATGCCCCCGTCGGGCTCTATTGTGAATTATAATATTCTCACAAGATAGCGGGCTAGCACCATGTTCCCTTTATATTGGCGGGCCCAACATCTTTGAATAGTCAACAGGTGATGGGTTAAGGAGATCAATGGCAGGTATTGAGTGGTGTGTCCTCATCTAGACCATTCCCCATCACCCCGCGAGATTTTACTTTGCATTAAACTATTGCCACGGGCTAGTGGGTTGAAGATATTTGTCCCTTGTCAGAGGGTCCCACCAATTGTTGAGGATGGTGAACACCTTGCCAGTTGAGATCGATGATCGAGGAGGGGTGGCATGGGTCAATCTTGACCGCTCCCTACCATCTTGTGGGGGACCCACCTCTACCTCTCGTCTCTCAGCGGGGAAGTGGGAGATCACCACATGTAGTATTCTGGAAGGCATAATGAACATTAGAATGAGAAAATAGTGATGAAATATTTCACCATAAGAATATGAAGGATAAAGTCTATGTTACTAAAAGGATGTTCAAGCACGTTTCCCACAAATGAGCGAGATGTTATAATCTGGGACATTTGTTGTGTTTGAGGTTTATCCACATTGTCAAAGGCTTGAGATGTAAAAAGCAGGCATGTTTAAGAATCCTGATTAAAATCTGAGCCATTCCCTGCATCCCCATTGTTGAAAGTTGTACATGGGTTAAATCTCATGGGGAAACGGGGAAATTGACATGACAGGTTTTCTTTTCAGTGCTTGATGGATGGTGGAACCCGTGGACAGGTAGGAGGTCTTTTCCACACTAGTTGTTTTAATTGGTTTAAAGCAAATGGGTGTTTATAGTCAACAATTTCAAACTTGTTGATTAAAATATGAATCGCTTGATGATCCACCTCATCACATGATCAACAATCAATTTTCAAACTTGTGTGGATGATCGTCAGTTCGCTCACGTGATCTTTCATTTGGACATTAATGGTGGACAAGCTTCAGGCATTCGACTTAACAAGGATTGTTGGCTATTGTTCCTTCACAATTGTAGTCATCAGGAGCCGATAAATTGGTTGAGAGCTAGAGAAGAAGGTGTGAAGAGCTTGGAAAAGTAATTGCAAAGAAATTGAAGACAAATTCTCTAGGGTAAGTAGGTATCCACTTCTTTTTGTGCATAAGTTAGTTGGTCTAGGGAATTTTCAAAAAAATTGTAAGCCTTAGGTACTTAGGGTTTGCAAGAGCTTGATTATTTGTAAAATCCATTAAGCTAGTAGGAATTGTGTGTGGTCTAGGAGGGTTTTTTCTCTACAAATTTTTCTTTGAGAGAATAAACTAGTAAAACTCTTCTGTAAGTGAAATCTATAAACCCTAGGCTTCTTATACTAAGAAGATGAATGAATCTACTATGTTATCCCCTCAACCAGAGAGGAAACCCAAGAAGAAGAGGGTTAAGAGGTCTAAAACCCAGGATGATGCACCTAAAATTAAGTTAGATGTACTTGAGAAAACCTCGAAACTAGAGAAGAGAACTTCGATTGTGGAGGGTGAGGTCAAGGGTATTATTGAAGGTGGTCATAGGGAAAATGTGTTGGATGGGCATAGGAAGGGTGATAACGATGGGGTGATCCCACAATACTGGTTTACAAATTTTGGGCAAACTGGACACCGAACTAAATTTTTTTAGCTAAATCTTCACTTTCGGGCTCCTATAATGGCTAAACCGTGAGGAATTGGAAGATGATGAAAACTAGTGATTTGTGATGTTTTTTTATAGATTCTAAATATTTTATTTTTATTTTTTTTCGAATCAAATTGCACTTATTTTTCCATCTCCTTCGAAAATTAGTTTTTTTTTTTAAACAACATTTTTAAGGAGTGACGCTCACCGTATACAACATAAAAAAAATTTGTATGAAGGATAAAATTCTAATTTTTTCAAATTTAGATTTGTAACTACGATATCTAGCACTTTCATTTGGTTTTATAGTGTTCTATTGAATATTTTTTCCTTAATAAAGTTTTGAAGTCAAACCAATTGCAATTCAAACATACGCGGACCGTATACAACATAACTTTTTATGTATGTATCAAAATTCAATTTTTACTTTTTTAATGGATTAAGGACATCAATACCAGCCTAAACATATTTTTTAAAATTTTATTTTGATAAGCTATTATTTTTCCACATGTGCATGCAAACAATTCACTAACTAGATATCCTTTACTCCAAACCCCAAAACATCAAATTCAAATCAATAACAATCTCAAATAATCACATTAAATATAAGGAGGCCACTTCAGTAATGGTAAAATATGCACCATATAGAGATAAGATTAATCAGGTTATTACTTGTAAGTGGCCGTCTGAGGAAGATTTTGAATTATGGAAAAATCTTCCTTGAGGTATGAACAGCTTCAAAGTTGATCATTGCTTCATCAGCTACATGTTTTGAATACAGAGGTTCTGATATTATCTTCATCTTACCTCCATTCTTGGTCCTAAGAATTAGGTGGGACAAATCCAAAGAAATGTATCCACCTATCTTTGAGGTGAATTCCTGGGATAGGCAAAGGCCGAACATGGGAGGGACATCTATGATCATAGTATCTTGCGGCATCGTGATGCTAGGACAAGAGAACAAGGTTAAAGGGAGTTCTTTAATGAGACCTACGGTTCTGACCTTGTTCCCATCTAGTTGCATAAATCCTCTCTTTAAGGGCTCATAGCTAAGCCATAGGGCTTTCGCTATTTACTTGGGCATGACTGTGGTGTTGGCACTAGAGTCAATCATGGAGTTATGCAGCAGTTTCTTCCCCATAATGAGGGTTAAGAAAAAGATTTTAGGTTTTGGTTTCTCTTCTTTGACTTCAGTTGAAGCCTCCTCTGTTGTATTCATGAGAAATTTGGCCAGAGGTGATGAGTCAGTAGCCTTTTTGATTTTCAGTGGAAAACCTATGTTTAATAAAACTAAAAAAACACATACATAATAAAACCAAAACATATTAAAATTATATCCATTGGATAGCTCATTCTGAGGACTACCATCTTCCAATTGGGTATGTGAAGTCTCCTCCATTTTCATCCTCAACCTAAGCTTTGAAAGGAAAAAATCTGGAGTCTTGCAATGATGAAAGATGCCATTTGGAAGGTAGATAAATCATCTTCGATGAATGGAAAGGGGTTTTTGTCTTTTGTGCTTTCCCTCCATTTGAGGATGCAAATATAATTGCAATGGGAATGTATTTTGTAACGGTCCAATTGAGTAGTGACATGTGTACTTTCTGGCCTGAAGCTTGTTTGCTCCTTCATTTCTATAAGAAGGAATTCAAGGCTAAAATTATGGGGTTCATTGTTTTGTAATTCATCATAGAGAATATTGAGCATATTTGAGTTTTGTCTTAGGTTTGAGTCTATCAATGCACATTTAATTTTGATAGCAATACTAGCAATATCATACAGAATGGTGAAAATTCAAAGCCATTTTCTCTCCTATACACTTGTTCTATGAGATGAATAATATAATCAAGGATTATCTTGTTCGTCTCCATTGATTTCCAATGGATGCGTGGTTTTTTTCTGGCTTGTTAATTCAAAGAATTGATCTAAATGCTTGATTGAAGTTGTAGATTCATATGAATTAAGTGCTAGGGTATTAGTAAGAAGTGGTGGTTGAGAATATAATGTTGAAATGTTGTAATGCAATATTTTCAAAGCTTAAATGATGCTATGTGTTGAATTATTATCAGATTGTATAGGTTTTGGGATTGACTCCGTTACTAGGATGAGGCACTGATCTAAGTGAATATTCATAATATATTTTGTTGTTCAATTCAATAGAAAATCACTTTTATAAATAAAATTTTCAAATGGATTACAATGGTTATTATTTTGTGTTAAGTTTCACCATTCTTATGCTCTGAATGTAGAGTGTTTTTAAGAAGCATCCAAATTTAATACATTTTATTTGTTGAGCTATTACATGAGAATTATTTGTTATTTACAATGTATTTGGATATTAGGTGTAGAGGTCTTTAAATAAATTATGGGATCACCCTCTCGGGTTTTGCAAATCCCAAAGTGTAGGAGGAAAGTAGTGCTACTTTCACTTGTTCATTTTCCAATCCCTTTGGGTCGCTAAGGATTGGAATTGGCAATTCAATAGGAAACTCTAAAGATCAGCTTGGTTCTTAAAAAATAACCAACGGGTGCTAAGGTGTAGAATTTTTATACTTGATTTCATATTCCTGCACTAACTTGGTAATCATGTATGAGGTAAATTGTGGCCCTTAGTCTATCATAGTTTCTCTAGGAACACCATATCTTGTAAAGATATCCTTATAGAGAAATTTTGCAACATTTCCATCCCTTACAAATTGCAAGGCTTTGACCTCCACCCATTTTGTAAGATAGCCAATACAAACCAATATATACTCCTTATTGTTGGATGTTGGAGAGATAGGACCAATAAAATATAGCCCCCATTTATCAAATGGTGCCATGACTAATTGTGGTTGTAAAGGTATTTCATCTATTTTTGTAGGTCATCCCATCCTTTGACATCTATCACAACTCCAAGTGTATATTTGATTGCATCTTTATGAAGTGTTGGCTAATAATAGCCAACAGTCAAAATCTTAAGAGTTGTCCTCTTTGCTGAAAAATGACCTCCACAAGGTTCATCATGGCATGCTTTGATAATATCATAGACTTCATCTTCTCTAATGCACCTTATCATTATGTTGTTAGGCCCTATGTAAAATAGATATCTAGCTACCCATGAATAGGGAAATTTTGTCTGAATTAAATGTTTATTCTCTCTTGGTGAGAGATGTGGTGGTGTTTTCCTAGCAGCTAGGTAATTAGCTATATCTGCATACCAAGGTGTATGCAAAGATAGGGAAAATAAGTTCTCATCTAAAAATGAATCATCTACAATATCATCTTCTGACTTTGTTGGCAATTCGGAGAGAAATTTTGATACCATATTTTCTTTTCCTAGTTTGTCTACTATGGTAATATCAAACTCTGTAAGTAGCAACAACCATCTCACAATTCTACCCCCAACTATTGGTTTGTTCATCAAGTACCTATTGTTGTATGATCTATATGAATGAATACAAAATACCCTATGATGTAGTGTCTAAATTTGTTGATTGCATGGACTACTTCTAAAATCTCCTTTTCAGTCACTATGTAGTTGAGCTCTGCCCCTTGAAGGTTCTTATTGATATAATATATGGCATACTCTATATTCCCTTCCTTCTATCCTAACACAACTCCAATTCAAAAACCAAAATCATTAGTATGGATATGAAAAGGAAATGCCCAATTTGGCCATCTTAATATTGGTGTCTTTGTAAGTGTTTCCTTAAGATCTTCAAAGGCATGTTGATAGGTAGTTATCCAATCAAACTCTACATCTTTATACAATAAGACAAATAATTGTGTTTCAATCTTATTGAAATCTTGTATAAATCTCCTATAGTAGCCAACATGGCCAAGGAAGCTTCTAACATCCTTTGTTACTAAGGTATAGGTAGTATTGATATTACCTATATTTTATTTAGGTCTACTTGGATTCCCTTATTGGACACAGTGTCCCAAGACTAATCCCTCAATCATCATCATGAAGCATTTCTCATGACTTAAGGACAGGTCGTGAGCTTGACATCTTTGTAGTACCTTCTCTAGATTATCAAGTGCTTCTTCATAGGTATTTCCATAATTTGTAAAGTCGTCCATGTAAAATTTTATGGAATCATGGGAAAAGTCTGAGAATATGCTCAATACTACCCTCTGGAAGGTGGCAAGTGCATTGCATAGCCCAAATGGCAAGACAGAGTAAGAATATTTACCCCAAGGGCATGTAAAGGTTGTCTTGTCTTAGTCTTTTGGGGCTATCTTAATTTTTTTATATCCACTAAACCCATCCAAGAATGAAAAGTACTTTCTCGATAATGAATCTAGTACTTGATTAATGAATGGAAGGGAAAAGTTGTATTTTCTAGTTGTTGCATTCAACTCACGATAATCAATGCACACTCTCCATTTCCCTCCATTCTTAGGTATAATTACTAAGGGATACACCCACTGACTGTTAGATATTGGATAGATGAATCCTATGTCCAAAAACTTTTGTAATTCTTACTTGACTATTTCACAAACTACTCAGTTCATTCTCCTTTGAGGTTTCCTAACTGATTTATAGCCATTATAGATGTAAATTTGGTGCATACATAGGTTTGGGTCTATTCCTTTCATATCATGGTAATCCCATCCAAATGTAGTTGCATATGCTTGCAGCACATTCAACAGTGAAGACTGTTGTGAAATAGTCAGTTGACTATTTACATTTAATGTCTTTCCCAGTATAATCTCCAAAGTCAAGGATAATGCTTTAACCAATTCTATGTCAAGACTTTCTATATTGGGGCTAAAGTTATGTGGCAAAAAAGTATAGAAAATTTGAGAGATGTACTAAGATGTTTTGGTAGGGATTATGTTTTGTAGAGGGTCTTGCAAGCATGTTAGACAATCATATTGCTATGGGTCCCTATCATAGCTATTTCACATGATGTTTGCAACCAATTTATCTCCATTTTGGATTTCTAACATAAGATTGTGTTCAATAGTCATTAATTTTTGTAATGAGTATTGATCTTCTTCATCTAGGGCATGCCATACAATTTGCTCCAAATTTGCATGTGGCTGGGTAGGTGGATAGTGGACTAGATTCTTGGTTACATTTCCATTAGAAATGATCATGTTACTAGACTTGCAAACTATGAAGGAATTTTCAGTAGACAACCAAGGTCTACCTAGGATGAGGGGGTATCCTAAAAGATTAACTTTAGGTTGTAACACCATAAAGTCTATAAGGTACTCCCATGAGTAATTTTATTACCAAGTATTCTACGATTCTCTCAAGTTTGACTACAAACCTATTTTCTAATTGTAACACAAAAGGTGTAGGTATAAGCTTCATTAGTTGTAATAACTTCATAGTTTCCTTGGTCATTACATTAATGGTTTCTCCAAGGTTAATTAAGGTATCCTTGATGAGAGTGCCATTGATTTTGACATCCATAATAGGGCTCCTAGGGTGTGCATACTTGGGGATAACTATGTTTCCCAACATAATATCTACAAGTTATCCTAGAACATGCATAGTCTAAGGGTCCTTATGTTTCCTGTCTATATTTTTGAGGCATAGCTCTCTCACTCCTTTGGTATAGATTGGCACTTCCTTGATTTCCAGAAAGATGGTAATCTTAATGCAAACATATTTGAGTTGTCCCAATAGATCAACTTTAGCTTGTGAATGATGTTTTTGGACTATTAATCTCTCAAGGAATGGAGGTTTTGGACTTATGTTTGTTGGGTTGACCTTATTTGATTCAGGTTCCCTAGTTTGTTTGTCCATAGGTTTTGCTGGGAGTTCCTCATCAATTAATTTTATGATGTGAGGAGATGAAGTCCCAATTAGTGTTTTCCCTAATCTAAGGTGGACATCACTCACCTCCACCCTATAAGTAGGGTATTGTATGGTGTTGTTAGAATAATATTATTGGATAGACATTATTTAGGATAGGTGTAGGTTGTCCTAGAAAATAAGGTGCTCTTGGTGGTGTTGGTGTAGCTATTTTTGGATTTGGCATTATGGATTACTGTTGTGGTTGCAAGGGTTTTTGTGGCTGCTTGTAATTTAGATTCACATTTTTCCATTGTTGGCCTCTTTGCCACTATGGTGCCCATTAGTTTTTTTGGGGTGGCTATTGGGGATTATAATTTGGTCCTTGGTAATTTTGTGGTGGCCACATTCCCTACTGTTGATTTTAATTGGAGGCTTGGGGAATTGACCATTGTGAGTTTTGCACATTTTTCCAAGATTAAGGGTTCCAATTTGGAAAGTTTGCATTATTACTTGGAAATGGCATATTATAGGTCAAGGGATCTTGGAGCATACCTTGTCTTGGAATACATGGTTTGTGTTGAGATATGTAAAACACTTGGCCTTCCTCATCTTCCAAGAGATGATATTTTGGCTTCCCTTGCTTATCTTTAGAAATACTGGCTAGCTTCTTGCACTTGCAGTTAATCTTCTTTTGGTGATAATGTGGGTAGTATTCTATGAGGGTTGACTTTGATTCTTCTTGCTTATTCTTGATATGGAGGGTATCTAATTTGGTATCCAAATGGCTAATGATGTCCTTCATGTTTGATAGAAGACTTCTCAGCTCTACCCTTGAGACTCCATTGGATGATTTGTTGAGAGAGGAGGTCCTATCTCCTCTGGTTTTCTTGATGAAAGACTTGAATAGTTTCTACACACTTTACAAATCCCTTCAAAGGGTAAGTGTGAGATGTTCCCTACTCCAATGAGATCAAGAGAATCCATACAATCTTCATGAACTCCCCTTGATAATATCATTTTTAGGGATTCATTAGAAAAGTCTATTTTGATGGGATTTCTTGAGGCAAAACTGAAACCTCTCAACATAATCTTCTAATGATTCATCTTCTTTCTATGAAATCTTTAAGATGTCATCCCTCTTTTTATCTACGCCTCTATAGTAATCTTGGCATTTCTCCAATAATTTTGTCTTCATTGTATTCCAATTAGGAACAACATCTCTTCCCAACCCCATGGACCATCACAAAGCAGCATATTTTAATGTTGCTAGAAACAATTTGAGTTTGTGAGCATCCTTGGTGTAATCATAGCTTTGGCATAGCCCATCAAACTTAAAAATAAAGGTGTTTGGATCCTCTATGACCAACCCATAGAAGACTAACAGTGTTGAAGGAGGTATGTTCTTCAAAGCAGCAACCCTTTCTCGGTTGCTTATAGGGGATATGTTACACACTCTAGTGGATCTTCTACTAATGCATCGCCATGGTGACTATATGTATTTGAGAAGTCTCCTATGTGGTTGGTGTAGGTACTAGTGTAAGGGATGATTATTCTTCAAGATTTCCCTCATTCTTCTCACTTTATTCACTAGTATCTTCTAATGCTTTGTGTTTTGAGGGGAGAAATATTCCCAGATCATCTTACTGCCTCTATATATAATGGTTGTGACTCTTTAGATCAATGGTTCCTACACATTGTTAGTAACTCGTGTTGTTTTCGATGGTTAAAACCTAATTACCCTAATGCTGAAAATAGAAATGCTAAACTATGAAAGTTTGAAAGGAATTGAAAATACATAAGAGAATCCTAAACTTAGAACCATCTCTGATAACAATGCAAAAAATTTAGAGCCTCTCTAATTTCTAATCAACTTGGTGCTACTAGGTATACACATAGCTCAGAGGATGAATTCCTAACTGAATAGTTTATCTTTCACAAGAGGTTGTATTTAATTATCACCCAAGGACACATAAAATTTAGATAGTGTTGGAATAATATATGCATTCATGGACTCTAGACACATCCTACATCAATGGATTATAGGAAATTATACATGTACAAAAGTCTACAAAAGATGGAAAATAAAATAAATTACTAATTCACAAAATAGGGGAAATAAGTATAAACTGCTACCTTATGCTACAGGTACTTAACACTCAAGACTCGATAATTCCTTTCGAGTGTGAAACCAACATGAAGCTACATAATTCAATCCAAAACTAAAAAGTGACATTCATAAATTACAACACATGCATATAACTGCAAACTACTTAACTAATTTCAACAATGCATCATTTAATACAATAATAGGAAAGAATTAGATTATCAATACCTCAAGTGGCCCTTGCTTGAGTTGATGCTTCCACAGAAGTTGTCAACACCTACTTACTTAATAATTCATGATATCAACTAGTTCCCTTCATTGCATATAAACTTTGAACTCTTACATACAACCCAACAAGAATTTGTTCAAAAAAACTATTATTCAATAACACATATCTATTCTTGTAATTGGTAATAGATAAAAACTAAATTTCAACTTGATCAACTATCAATTAGAACAATTAATAGCAACTTGATTTAGTCCGCAACAACAGATGGATCACTATATAGGGTCTATGAGGATTTTTATTCTTCTAGGACTGAAAACAAACTCATAAAGTAATCGTCCACTCTCCCTCAAAGATAAGAAGATTACTTAGTCTAAAACAGAAAACAATAATTATGAAATAGGAGTAGAGAAACCAATTTAGAACTCTATGCATAATAGTTAACTGTTATGGTAGAGATGTGTTCCTAACAACAGTCACGTCATAAATCAATCCCGCTAAGAATAGACTCCTTCTCTTCTTGGTGGTCTTATTTGGTGAGAAACAGTATGATATGGTGACTCACAACTAATCAATAAATGACCACCTTCGTTCTTCGCTGAAAGTATTGCACCTTGGTCATTTTGACCTTTCCACTACAATCATTCATAGTCCTTATGTTGCAGGCTGGAAAACCTGTTGTTGTGGGTTAACAATATTTCTTGCCACAAGATATCAGTCTCATTCCTAAGGCATCCACATTATTAACAATCATAATTTAAACATAGAATCATACTAAATTTCATAGACATCCATGCATTCATACAAGCATATATCAACATAACATATTTTTATTTTCACATACTTAAGTCTTCTTTAAAGTGTATGAAAGGCATATAAAAGATATATAAGGTCTTGGGAATGTCTTTGAAACTTAGTAGGAGAAAAGATTAAAGCATAAAATAGTTAAAGTAAAACTAACCATTAATTGAGCCCATCACCAATTATGAATGATTTTGATAATTTCCATGGTTTTAATAGCCTCTTCGGAGACTAACAAAGGTTTTGAAACCTATGTACGGCTCCGAAATATTATTTGTAGTGCAATCTTTGTCATGATACTCTTCAAGAAAGAAAAGGAATTGAAAATCACCTATTCATTGGAGAAAAGTGAGGTTTCGACAACCTCGTTGAAGATCGATAGAGGTTTCAAAACCTATGTGAAGTTCTAAAACTGCATTGACTTGATTATAATATGACTTTATTTTTTCCTTGTTGGCATTTGCTAGGGTTGTGAGAAATGCTTCAAGTTCTGATGTATATTTGGAAACTCACAAATAGACCGATTACAAAGGTACAGACTTAGGCCCAACTTTAAAATGTCGAGTAAAAACATAGTTGTGACAACCTAAGTGAGACCTAACATGGTTTCAAAAACCAAAGGAATAACTGACACTGAAATAAGGTGAAAATTCACATGGGTGGACATGGTTTTAGGAGATAACAAAAACCATGGTAACAATTTGATCTAACTGGGGATCAAGACTACAAAGGATATGAAAGAACCTAGAATAACTGACCAGTGCTTTATATATTGGGCCATAGAATCAATACCCACAAGACGCAATGGAAGAAAAACTAAGAACTCTCAGAACAACACAAGTAGAAAAGAACCAAACTAAAGCAAGACAAAAACTATAACCTAATATTTACAAAGCAACTCATACTAGTACTCAAATTTGATATAATTTAATATATTTCCCATTGTAAGGAATAGCCAACTATGTATTGTCAAGATAAGATAGCCTAAAATTATTTGGGCCACATTATTGAGTTATCTTAAAAGGAGCTTTCCATAGAGAATAGAACTTATTATGTGATCCTTTAGGTTCTCTTCTTTTTCCCATAAAAATACCAAGTCTCCAATCATGAACTTTCTAGACCGAGCTTTCATATCAAAAATATTTTTTAACTATGGCTTGATGCATAGTGATCCTATCAACCATACCTTCTTTTTATGATTCAATCTTAGTGAGATACATGATCCTTTTTTCTAGAGAGTTTTGAAATTTTTGATCTTCAATGGTACCTCTAACTTAATAGCAGATAACTCCCAAGGTAGAGGCAAAACACTACCTATCCCATACACCAATTCAAATAAAGACATCCTTAATTCCTTTCTTAGTGTGATCCTATTATCCCATAATGCCTCATACAACTTCTTGTGTCGGTTCTTTTAGTTTTCATCAACCAACTTTCTCATGATAGTGACAAAATTTTTATTGCTAGATTTGGCTTGCCTATTCGATTGGGGATAATAATCTATATAATGAGACAAGGTGATTCCATGTTCATAATAAAGGAGAGATGTCTCATTTTTTGGGAAACTTGTGGCATTATTAGTTATTAAATTTGGTGGTACATTGAACCTCACTAGAATGTATTCCTTTATGAAATCATAAACTACCTCTGAAGTTGTACGTTTTACTGGAATGGATTCTACCCACTTAGTAAAATAATTAGTGGCAATAAGGATGTGATAGTTTCCAACATTATATTGAGGGATTATGGGTCCTATAAAGTCTAGAACCCATTGAATAAATGGTTCTTCTATTACCACTGGTCTTAGAGGAAGTGTTGCCAATTGAGGTCTTCCAGCAAATTATTTATATTTATTACATTTTGAAACCCAATAATATGCATCTCTAAACATCCTTGGTTAGTAATAAAATTGTCTCAAAATTTTAAAAGAAGTCATAGAGGAAGAGAAATTTGAAATAATGGATGCACAATGTCCTTATGAAGTTGTAGCCTTCAAGAGGACCTTTGCCAAAAAGAAATTCACCCACACAAAAAGTGTTGCAACTTAGGCATGCAAATAGAGATTCTATTATGAAATGATTTACAAATGTACATATGCCCTAAATATATATGCAAGAGTGAAATCTAGAATGCATTATGATGTTTCCAAGTTTCTTGATCAAACAACATGTGACAACATGTAAACCCTAACTAACTACCTAGGGAATGATGAACTAATTGAGATAAGTTCTAGATGATATTCTAGAAGGAACCCTATCTCCTAAATAAATTGAAAGGGGGATGACCCCATTATTAATGATTTTCATAATAATGCAACCTATGAATTAATTAAATATAATGCCTAAGTAAACTTATGCTAATGTAATTAAATAATAAATTACACCAACACCCCCATAAGTGCAACTTAGGGAGGAAATGAAAATGTAATGATGATGGGTCCTGACTACATGATGGCCATTTTAGGTACCCATTTACAAATGAGAATGAAATGCAACTAATCTCCCACAAACGGAGAAAAGGGGAAAACCTAGTGGGAAGAAAACCCCTCGCCAAAAAGGAGATGAAATGTAGAAAAGAGATGGAAGAGTGATGATTGAAGGTCTCAACATCATACCCACAAGAACTACAACCATCACAAAAAATAAAAAAATATGAACAAAATAGGAGACTAGATATCCCCCCCATGAAGGAGAGTGGTCCCCTTAAAACCATCTTCAAGACCTATAGAAAAATGGTGAGCCAAGTCAGCAAGACCTATCATGAACCCATCTAGATGCCACAAATCTAAAGAGAAGAATGAACCCTACTCTGTTGAACCAAATATCAACTAAGAGGAAGGAGATGATGAATATGGTTCCATATGAAGAGCCAACTCAATCTAGCCACCACAGCCCTGGCGAGGAGGAGGAGAACTGCTTCCAACCCTGGAATCTAGAGAATCGGGAACTTGTTGATTTGTATGATCCCAAAACTTAGCAAATTTGTAACCCATGATTTATGATCAACCACACCATAGGCAATGAGTGTATCAAACTCATCCTAAATGAGAGCTGACTCAGATGTAAACTCAATGTGTAGACCCTCCTGTACAAGCTGATAAATAGAAAGTAGATTATGAGCCATTTTGGGAATATAAGCTACATCATGTACATGTCCCCCATCCAAAGTGACATCACAAAGAGAAGCTACATGAATAATGTTAGCATTGGTAGTGAACATCTTGTTGAACTCTGGTGGTCTCATTGTATCCCAAAGGATATGATCACGAAAACTAGTGGCATGTCAAGAAGCTCCTAATTCAATGACCCAACCCTCCCATCTATCAACAAGGGTAGTGATTAAAGCATGTCCTTTTCCCTAAATTTTGGTTGTGGCTATACTTGCTATACCTGAATATGAATCCTCATGTAAAAAAGAGTGGTATGATTTGATGGAAGAAAGAGGAAGAGAGATATTGTGATCTTGAATAATTTGTCTCAACTCATGGATCTCCTTCTTGAAGCATGCCTCCTCACGATGTCCAAGCCCATTGCAAAAAGTGCATTTGGGCCTCTCCTTCTTAGGCTTGTCTTCCTTTTGATGTGATGCTTCACTATATCATGTCTTTGACTTTCCTTTATTCTTTTCTTTCCCTTTAGATGGAGTTGCTACTAGAGCATGAGACTTTGAGGAAGAATCAATATTGTTGTGTTTGGTTTGTTCCCTTGTCAATATTTCACAAAAAGTCTCAAAAGAGGACATCATAAAACTACTCCCTAAACCATCCATAGTAGATTAAAAGGAAGTAGAAAAATAGGAATATGAGCCTTTCAATTTAGACAAGATCATGAAAATGCATTCCTTATCTGTTTTGTCCTTCCCGCACCCTGATAGTTGTGTCCTCAAAGATTTGAATTTAACCAAATAATCTTCAATGGAGGGAAATGATTCAATTGAGAGAGATGAAAATTGTGACTCTAATTGAAGTGAACAAACATCACTTACTGAACCAAACAAGTCTTTTAACTTATCCCATACCTCTTTTGGAGTTGAACACCCCTCAATGTGGAAAAATGAGGAGTTGGAAACATGGAGAGCAATCAATCACATAGCTTCCTCACACTTGATGCGATGTTGGAAATTCTCAAACTCTAGGGGTTAGGTGGGGTTGTTGTTCATTCAAATTTGACCATAAATCCTTTGACCAAAGGAGATGTTGCATGCTCACTTCCACGTGTGATAGTTGAGGGGTATCAGGATTTCAAAACCTGTGTCAACCATTAGAGAGAGAAACAAAGTACAAGAAAAAAATATCTAAAGGAAATTGTTGTGAAACTACTGATATATCAAATTGCAACTAAAATGAAGTCCCTCAATGCAAAAAACATTCCTCCAAAAATTAGGATATCCAAGTAATGATGAAAATGCTCAAAGTGACAAACAACCAAAGTAAATCACCTGGTCTTAAATCTAAATGAAAGGAAAGGACTAATGAAAAAGAAACTAGAATACCTCCCTAATGTTGTTGGAATGATTGATTTACGACAATATGATGAGGAGATATCACATTTTAAGTACAAACTAGGGTTTTCACTTCAACTGATTGTAACCTTTATAGCAGTAGAATACTAGAAAATAGAGGACACCAATGGAAATTATACTTCAACACCTTTCCAATGATATCTTGTTTTCTAGATTTCAAGATTGTGGTCAAAATTTACGGCTCTCAGAAGATCACTATTCTTTTGGGAGCTGGTAGGCTAACCAAGTGCAAAAAATTAGCATTGGGGGCTAAAAAAATTAGGCCTTGGTCACTAATATGACTATGGGCTATATAGCTGCAAAAAGCCCCCCCTCTTGGGAGTGACGTCAAAGCGGTGGACTGGCGATGATTGGGTGGCATGGCTAAGTGTAAGGTGGTATTGCTCAGGATATAGTGGAGCCTCTGGTCTTTAAAGAAACCACGGGTTGGGGCTTAAGTGGGGTCGTCAACGGTGAACAATACGTGGCCCAACATGGTGAACGACTAGCAACTATTGAAAAGTAGGCCCGATGATGATGATAGGTGACATGGGGATGGGTCCCCCCAAGTGGCTGACCTCCTGCAACGAACCAACAATAAAGACTTGTCTACAAACTTTGGAATGCTGATAGAATTTTTTTGAATAATGCCACAAATGGTAATTCAAAAAATATGTCGATAATATATATGTTATGTAGAAAAATCTGATGGAATAATTCCAATGGAGAATAAAAGACTATAGCCGCAAGAATAATATTATCAAACCCTATACCGACTGGTAATTAAATTGCAGTTGCTCAATTTTTTTCCAAAACTATATGAAAAAAGCCCAATTTTTTTAAGAAAAAAGCCTGCAGATTTTTAAAAAATTGACATATGGTACGATAGTAGGGAAATGTTTTTTTTTACTTTAAATCATACTTAACAAGTGGTACAAATAGCAAACCATAGAAAATACCTTTGCTGGCACCCAATTATATATCTCTAATTTTGATGAATGGGTAGGTTATCTATAGGTTTTGAGGCCTTCTGAGTGCACTGGTGAGGTCGGAGAAAGCCTAATCTACACCAGAAATCAGCTTGATCCCCGAGTAGAGCTAATTAGCTTGTAAAGAAAAACCTTCAAACCTATAATGAATCTTAGTAGCCGAACTTCCTTGATCCTAAGATGAACCTTCAATGGAAAAGCTCTAATACCATGTTAAAATAATGGATGCACAATGTCCCTATGAAGCTGTAGCCTTCAAGAGGACCTTTTCCAAGAATAAATTCAACCACACAAAAAGTGTTGCAACTTAGGCATCCAAATAGAAATTCTACTATGAGATGATTTACAAGTGTACATATGCCCTGAATATATAGGCTATATAGTGGATGGTGAACTAATTGAGATAAGTTCTAGATGATATTCTAGAAGGAATCTTATCTCCTAAATACATGGAAAGGGGGATGACCCCATTATTAATGATTCTCCTAATAATGCAATCTAGGAATTAATTAAATATAATGCCTAAGTAAACTTATGCTAGTGTAATTAAATAATAAATTACACCAACAAAGAAGTGTCCCCCACAGGCTTCATTATGGAATGTCTCCAATAACCTTTTCTATTTATCCTTGTCCACACAATTTAAGAATGTACCATCCGACCCCCTTTTAGTAAAGTATCTTCCCAAATCACATACTTAGCTACTTTCAATTTGAGGTTTCTCTTCTCCTTTGAAGATAGATGACTCGAGCACTCCCCATATGTGAGTTACTAAGCAACATTAGAGAACCATTTATCCTAAAGATTGACCAATGGTACCATGGGGAGATCCTCTTTTTCTTTTGGTTGATTCTTTGCTATCAATTTACACAAAACTTTCCCCTTAACTAACATAGTGTGTTTAATATATAAATCATACTCTTGCGCTTTGGCTATCCATCCCCCTCTCTTGTTACAACCAATATCTTACTGGGTAAGAACATTCTTAACTAGCGGGTCAAGCACATAAACCACATAATGAGAATGCAATATATAAAATCAAAATTTATTGATTGCATTTACTAAGTATAATCAGTGCTTGTATACCTTGGTCATTATTTTATAAGAGAATTACTGACATAGTATGCTCACGCATAACAATAAATAATGATCTTTATTGAAATCTAGATACACTAACACTAGATCTCAAGCAATGGCTTCTTTAATGTCCTTAAAATCATGTTTCCCAGATTCATTCCATTTAAAACCTTGTTTCTCTTTCATCATATCCACTATGTGTTTTGTAATTTCATAAAAATCTAGCAAAAACTTCCTTAAAAAGTTAACCTATCTAAAGAAGGATTTTACCCATGTTTTGTTAGAAGGAAAACTCAATTGTAAAATGGATTTAACCCTTTCAAGATAAATCCTAATACCCTCTTTTGAAACAATGTGCCCCAAAAATTTTCCTTTATTAACACCAAAAACTAACTTCTTTGGATTCAAATAAATACCATGCTCCTTGCATCTCTACAAAACCCTCTCCAAGTCTCTAAATTGACTCTCCCTTTCTTGGAAAACACAATTAAATCATCCAAGTAAATAACAACAATATTATTCTAAGATCACCAAAAGAAAGATCCACAGCTCTTTAGAAAGTGGCACTGACATTAATCAAACCAAACTTGGAATACGGTTATAAGCAAAGGTTACCCATGGGGCGGTGAAAGTGGTTTTATGTTGATCCTCTTCTGTAACATTGATCTAGTTGTATCCCAAAAATTCATCAAGCATCAATATCATTTTTTATCGTGCAATTGTCTGGAGAACATGGTCCATTATAGGTAGTGTATAATTATCTTTTGAAGATGCCTAATTCAAATTCTCGAAATTGACAAAGATCCTAATCCCACCATTCTTCTTGCGAACTAGGACTATGTTAGTGATCCAAGTAGAATGATGAATAGGATATATTATTCTATATTTTAACATTTTATCCACTTCCCTAACAATTGCATCAACCACTTTAGGATTATATGTCCTTTTCTTCTATCTAAAGGGAGACATACCTTCTTCAAGTGAGATATGGTGTTGGAGCTTCCCATCCATGAAATTATTCAAGTCATCAATAACACCATGCAAAAAATTCCTTATATTTGACCAAAAGTGTTATTAGCTTCCCTTTTTCTTTAGCTGTGCAACACTTTCCAATATAAACCAACTTAGGAGAATGAGTATCTCCAATATTTAGTGCTTCATATTCTCTTGAATTGTTGATAGATTCATTGATTTTCCTTTTAACTACCCTATCATGTCAATCAAACAAATCTTCCAAAGATACCATACCCTTACGGATTTTGTTCCCCTTTTCAATTAAATAGTCCATTCTTTTATGTCTTGCACATCATCTAGACAAAACTCCTTACATTCATCAATACTACCTTCAAAGTAAGAATGGGTGAACATTTGTGCACTCTCTAGGAAGGCTTGAATATCCTTATCATTTTCAAACACCTATCAATGGTTGACATTATCTAGTACACTTGGCCTATAAATCATCTCAATCCTATATGAATATTTCTTGAAATCTAGATGGGGTAATAATAAAAAGGAAGACACAACTAATGAATCAGCTTTGGAGTTTAGGTCTCTGGGTATTTCTTCAATAGAGAATGCATCAAAATGCTCAATACAATACCACACCTTATTTTGATCATTCTTTAACCTTTCATTCTTAACTGTGAAATCTTATGCACCTACTTGAATATTAACTCAACATCCCCCAATACTTGTAACATTTTAATCCCTTTTTCTTTTGGTATTGATAAACCTAACAACAAAGCTTCATATTATGTAGTGTTGTTAGTATTACCAAATTCCAATTTATATGAAAAAGGAAAAGTATTGCCAATAGGAGAGATTAGGACCACACCTGTACTTGACCTTGAGTTGGAATATCTTCCATCAAACTCTAAGGTCCAAAGCTTAGAATTAATATATAGACCTATAAGCTCTATATCTTTTCTTGGCTCTAAAAAGAGCATATAATTTCAAAACTTTGATTCTTCAAACAAAATTTGTGACCCAGGATCCTCTAACTTTAACATTGTAAATTTGGCTTTTGGCTCTAGATTTATGCGTACCTTCCCATTTCCTATGGGAATTGAGGCATGAGACCAATCCATCTAAGTTTCACCTCCCAAGTCTTTGCAGAAATTTCTACTCATCAACATGGCATAACTAGTAGGAATGAAAACTACTAGGATTGTTAACTTAAGTCTTTTACCAAGATAAGTTGCAAGAGAAGCCTAGGCATCCTTAATTTTCCCAACCAAAGGAACCTATTTGGATTCCATGGAATAACATTTCCCAAAAAAAATTGTTAAAAATAATCCCAAATCCTAAGCCACTTTCAGGCATAACATTATCAAAAGTGCCTGAGTCAATAATGCCATTGCTTAACTTATATTTGTTGATGAACAAAGATACATAGAAAGGATTAGGTTTTTATCCAAAATTATTTGATGTGAGACCTTTTATGCTCAAGGATAAGTTGGATGAGAGCTCCTCAACATTAATAAAATGATCATCCAAGGCCAAATGAGCTTCAAAACTCCCAGACTTCACATACTTTACTAGCTTGTCCAATTCTTTGGGATTCGTTTTTAGATACTTTGCCTGTGAGATATATATTTTTGAATTCTTACATAAGTCTACAATATAAAAGGAGTTAAAAAAAAATTTAACTGATGAATCAATAAATTTTGTGAATTTTCTAAAGTTTTCTAATTTCCTTGAAAATAGGAACCATTCCTAGATGCAGAATTAGATTTGGTTAACAAAATATTAGGGGTATTTTGTGTACCTTTATGGTTTGAATTTTGCTGACTTCGACCTAATGTTGCACATAAAGAATCACCTAGAGTATTATAAATATCACCACCTTTTTCATAATCATATTCATATTCAATAAATCTAATTGTAGTCACCACACTTATTAGAAACATCCTCTTCATCAATGATTTCCTGAATAACTTCCTTCATTGTAGTCATTTGCATAAATCTATTCATCTCTAGACAATCTACTCCATCATGATGATCAGTAGTCAAATTAAAAGTACACATATTCTTCTTACTCCCACATGGAGGTGTGATCCAAATTTAAAAATCCGAAGACAATACCTAGTGCACAACCTATGGTATTGTGAGACTTTTCAAAAGAAAAAACTTGAAGAGAGTTGTATGCAGCTCCAAAACTAAATTATTTTCATTCAAAACTAGAATATATACATAGCAAGAAGAATTCCAACAATCATCACATTGTTTGCAATTTGAAATTACAAAACTAAAGCAATAAAACATAAAATTCTCAAAAAAACATGTGTTATTTTCTACCCCAACTTGGTAGGTCATAACTCCTAGCCCGGTGGTCAAAATATAAACTTCTCTACCTTTTCGAAAAGGTCTCGAAGAGATCTAGTTTCAATCTCTTAAAATTAATGCTTTTCCATTCATCTTAAAGGACCGACAAAAGTTTTGAAACCAAATTTTGCTCTGAAGACCTCCAAAAATGTGATTTACTAAAATGTGGAAAATACCAAAAAATGAATTTTCAATATTTTCTATCTATGCTTGAACTAACACCTTTGAATCACTCCTAGGCTATTTTGGATCAAGGTGCTTCCATCGCCAATCTTTGTTGAGTGGGAGGAAGAGACAAAGTTTTGTTATTTTATTGTATATTCCCTTTCCTAGATATATCTTGTTATGGTTGGGAACTCTTAGGCATCTAACTTTATAGGGTGATTATATCATTAGCTAACCTCTGAATTATGGGATTTGAGGAGGCAGATGCTTGAGACTTATTTCAATTCAATTCTCTTTTCCACTTCCTTGTGATGATCAAATCATCCTCTAATTCAATTGTTAGAGTTTGTGTTGCATCCAAAATTGCTACCAGTGCTCTTCTCATACGAAAGCTAACATCTAGTGGCTATGCATTGATGAAAAAGAATTCTTGATTATTTGGCATTGGTATTTTTTCATTATCAATATTATTCACCAATTTATTAAACTTAACAACAAATTACCTATTAGGTTCTGTGTGTAGGTGAATTTTCCTAGCTTAAAATACAAAATGAAACGAAATGCAAGCAAGGAAAAATGCAAACAACACCTCAAGATTTCCCTAATTGAACTTGAACAAAATAAAATATAAAAGGAGTGTTATACCTTGTCCAAGTTGATCAGTTGATTGGTCTTTGTTGATTGTTTGATTTGTGTGCTCCTAGATCGATTTCAGCATCATAACGACTTGTTGTAGCTTGATTTGGATGCAAGGATGGATATGGTGATTGAAGGCTTGAGAGATTGAGATGATGAGAGCTTCAACATGGTAGGTTGTGAATGAGAGAGAATGAAGATGCATGAATTTGATGCTTGAATGCAAAATGGCTAATTGTTAATCATTTAGCAAAGGAGAGATGAATCAATGGCCAAGATTCATTCTTGGAAGAGGATCAAGGGTTGAGATCAAAGAGTTGACTAAAGGAATTAAAAATTTATTTTTAATATGAATGGAAAAGATAAAAGGAATTTAATATTCCTTGGGGGATGAGAGATGAATTAAAAATTCCTCAAAAGGACCTTGAAAAGACAAAAAAGAATTAAAAATCCCTTGGGGGATGGGGAGAGTTGACTAAAAGGGGCTAATTAGACTAGTTGATGAAGGATTAGAAGATAGTTAGGTGGTTAATTATGATTATGAGCCAACTTGCAAAAGTTGGAGGATGTGACACATCCTAATCATGGATTAGAGATGTGCACATCCCTAATGATGGGATTAGGATATGAGTTAGGATTAAGAAAAAGTAATGGAGGATGTGACATTTGAGGGAGTAAATTAAATAAATAGAAATTATTTATTTAATTTATGGGATAGAAAGGATAGATGGTAAAGTATTTAATTAAATTAAATACCTTAGGGATTTAGAGGACTCCGAGGGTATTAATTAAATAATGTTTATTACTTAATTAATGTGGGTAGGAGGATATTTAGACGAAAATGGATAAATTTGACTAGATATAAGTGGTCAAATTTAGATGTCTAGAGGTTCATGAACTTCTTTCTTTAGTTGAGTTAATTATGCAAGCAATGTGTGCTCTTCTTTTGCAATTTTGAATTTATTCTCAAACTAAGTTCTCATCACTTCCCAAGAATTAATAAAATCATTAGGGAGGTGATAGAACCACTCAATAACAACATTAGTGAGTGACTCCAAAAATAACCTAACTTTTGCATCTTCATGTTGTACACTAAGCACCCCACATGCAACAAAGAAGGTATTAATGTGTTCGTCAATGAAAACTTTACCATCTCCTTTAAATTTTGGAATGTTTTTTCCTAGAACCTTTGGGAAATTCATGTAACTAAATGCCAAGGGACAAAGGTCTTATAGTTGACCCCCATGGGACTGGAAATTGATGAGCCATATCTTGAGTGAAGTTAAAAACTAGGGGAACTATAGTATTGTGTAGGATAAGAGCCTGACAGGTGGGATAATAGTGTGCTTCTCTTGTTGGTGAAGATGGCCTACTTCTAGGTATAACTCTCATATTTGGACATGTAGAGTTAGATAAATTACCTTCTTTCAAGGCCTCAAAAACTAGATTGATAATACCTCTTCTTCGTTCACCTCTGGTATATCTTTTGGAATCTAGTATAACTGAAAGATTCAAAAACTTATCTTCTAATATGAGGTCTTGGGAGTACAATGATCCTATCCACAATTTGTGGTTGTTTCCTTGGTTTGAGTCTTCTGATTTCATCACCAAGTTCTTCTTCTTCTAATACTTGACTGACTCTGTGATACTCTTTCGCACTCCTCCTAACTCTCTAGGCCAAAGTGTTTAACTATGATAATATATCTTCTTGCTCAACCTGTACCCAATTCAGATTTGGTTGGAGAATGAGGAAAACATTGTTATGAGGAAAAAATATGATTATTTATGAAAGAACCAAACAAGAATATATAAGGCAACTTTGAATTATCTTTGTTCAAGTCCCTAGTAGAGCCACCAAAAATTCATTGGCTAATAGATTTGTACCTTTAAATCTATGATATAAATTTAATCTTATTGCCCAAATGAGATGGAATCGATTATCAACAGTTGATTTAAC
This sequence comes from Sequoiadendron giganteum, assembly GCA_007115665.2. Taxonomy (NCBI): domain Eukaryota; kingdom Viridiplantae; phylum Streptophyta; class Pinopsida; order Cupressales; family Cupressaceae; genus Sequoiadendron; species Sequoiadendron giganteum. Next base: position 298,237,445 of record CM021104.1, on the reverse strand, counting down.
TGTCTCTAAGTGAAACATTTACTCTCTACATTTTTGTGAGGTACAACTCCCTCCTTTGATTTTCAATAAAATCTCAAAAATATAAATTTTAAATAGTGTGTGCTTTTTACCAAAAAGAAGGAAAGGTACAAATCTTCAATACTCAAAATATTTTAAGCATCAAATACAATGAATGAATTCAAGAACAAATATAAATTACTAGTCCACAAGCTAGCCTAACATCCCATATAAAGTGAAATGCAATTATCAACTTGAAATAACATCATAACTGAAGTCAATCATATAAATGAAAATATTACTCATTCGCACAGAAATGATATAACTCAAGGAATTAACCAAACACATAGGTTCCAATTAAAATCCTCTTTCATTCAAATGCCATTTACTACAGGCACACAAATGGTAAATTTTTCAGTTTTGTATGCTATTCCAAAAATTGCAATTATTGTTAAGAGTTTCTAATAATGTTCTATTACATATATATCAAGCAAGTATAACCACTTCTTTAAAGTAATCACTAAAAATAAAGAAAGTATTTTCATTTTTATAACATAAAGATCACAAGAAAATAATTAAAGGAAATAAAATCATTGTTGAGGTTGAACTTCGTCGATGACTCCTCCAGATGATTGGGTGGTAGATGTGGCACTCTTGGATTGATACACATAGTAAGCTTTCACAATGGGTGGCACATCTCCATGTTGAGGAATAATAACATTCTTAGCTCTTAGTTTCCAGAGAGCTTTATTTTCCTTGACCACTTCGAGCTTTCCTATGTAAGTAGTGGCAAGCCCACTAAACTAAGATAGATCCAAATCGATACTAATGAGCCTTCTTAGACTCTCTATAGTGAATTATTTGTCACAAAGGCTATGAATCATCCCTTTGATGCTTCCCTTCACTATTTTCTTGTCTTCATCATTTGAGCTACCCTCTTTTCTAAGGTGATGGCTGATATCAAGGATATTTTTTTGAATTTCACTCCTTATTGTGTTGCATTTACTCAACACTTTGCCTTGCTCCAATATATTTTGTTTTACAATGAAGAGTTTCCACTCTATACTTCCCTTTGACACTTTTTTGAAATTTTCAAAAAGAATGGCTATCAAATCCTTTCGATGAATTGGTTGGTTTCAATAACCTCGTCAGAGGGTGAGAGGGGTTTCAAAACCTTTCCTTCAAAATGAAATCTTCACCAAAGCATTCTGTAGAAGTTAAATTTCCCCAATTGTGAAGGATTTCAGTAATTTCCACAGTTTTGATAACCTTGCCAAAGATTGACAAAGGTTTTGAAACCTAAGTATGGCTCTAAAATATTCTCTCTATAGTGCAATCTTTGTCATGCTGCTCTTCGGGAAAGAAAAGGAATTGGAAATAACATATTCATCAGAGAAAAGTGAGCTTTCAACAACCTCGTCAAAGATCGATAGAAGGTTTCAAAACCTATGCGAAATTCTAAAATTGTGTTGACTTGATTATAATTCGGTTTTATTTTCTCCTTGTCAGCATTTGTTGGGGTCATGAGAATTGCTTCAAGCTCCCATGTAGTTTTGGAAACTCACAAGTAGATTGATTACAAAGGTAGAATTAGGCCTCTCTTTGAAATGTCGAGTAAAAAAATAGTTGTGACAACCTAAGTGGGGCCTCACATGATTCTAAAAACCAAAGGAAGAACTGACATTCTGAAACAAGGTGAAAATTTGCATGGGTGAACATGGTTTTAGGAGAAAAAAAACCATGGTAACACTTATGAAACCATTTCTTTACCATTAACATGCAATCCATAAATCTAAGAAATTTTGTCATAGATGTTGGTAATAAATATACCACATATTTGAAGTAATCCTTATGATATCACTCATAAGTGCCAAAAAATATTGTATACACCTAAAATTGGTCTGGAAAATCTGATTAATTGAATATGACTTATTTGATTAATTATATCCTAAATTCCTCTACTATTAAATAAATAAAAATATTTATTTATATAGTTCACATTTAAATTCACCTTTAAATTCTTCTAAATTCTTCTATTATTTCATCTTAATTAAATAAACAAAAATAAATACTTTGTTTTATTTAATTATCAATTTCCCCTATTTTATTCTATCACATCATTTAAATAAATTAAACAAGGGTTAAACACTTTATTTATTTAATTATCATTTTCTTCCATTCTAATTTAATAAACAACTTCTATAGTTTGTTTTATTAAATTATTTATTCCCCTTTTGCTAATTTAAATAAATCAAAATATTTAAATAAAGGCATAAATCAAATTCCTCTATTTTCTCAAAACTAAATTAGATATCATATGTCTAATTTATGTCTAAATTAATTGATTCAATCTTCACAGGAAGATTTGGAGACAAATTTGAATCAATCTCTCAATCCTCTTCCATAAATTCTTCCTATCCTCTTGCCTGGTATTTTCATGGGTGGTAACCAGTCCCAAAATCTTCTCCAGCTTCTTCATCTCTCACCATTCAATCCCCCAGATTGAATCCAGACCTCTGTTTGCTACCCCTGTGCAAATCTGCTGCCTAGAAATCTATAAATACAGCCCTGTACAACAAAGAAAGGATCCAAACTTTATGCAAACTTACTCTACAGCAATAGCATCAAGCAATCATAGCATCATAGCAATTTAGAATCATAATCATGACTGCATATTGTAGCTTTCATCCATCAGTTTCATGTCAAGCATAGATTAAATTAGCTTCCTTTTATCATTTAGATATTATCATACAGGATTAGATCATTGTATCAACATCATTCCGTTCTTTAAATTGTCATTTTAACAGTCATAGTGTCTTATTAAATCTGAGAGCTTCTTGACTTGGTAAATCTTTCGAGATAGGAGACAATGAGACACTTTCAAGTTTCTTGTTTTAAATTAGTTTAATTATAGATTCTCTTGATATAATGTTTCATTAAGAAGTGTATTTACATTCATACATATTTCACACTTACAATTTGGCGCCCACAGTGGGGCATAACATCATATTTTACAAAAAAAATCTGAAAAGTATTGCACAGGTTTCTGGCATGTTCAGTTTAGCGCGAGCGAGAGCTTTTTCGGTGCTTCCGATGAAAACTATAACACTTCCAAGGAAAACTATAGCGCTTTTGAGCTCTATTTCAACGCTTTAACAAACACTATAGCGCTTTTCTAATATGTTTTAGCGCTTCTGGGGAGGAAACTATAGCGCTTCCATGATCTATTTTAGCACATCGGCCACTCGTTTCCAACATATTTGATATAGCGCTTCTGGGAAATTATATGGCGCTTCAGCAAACTATTGTAGCGCTTTTTACTATAGTGCATCTGATATAAATTGTAGTGCTTCTATTCTCTGTTTCAGCACTTCTGTAGCCACTTATCTGAATCCAACGCGACCATGGCCAATTCTTTTATTTTGATGCATTTAGACTAAAAAGAATCAATCCTAGGGTAGTCACTTGATTTAAAATTTATCAATCCTAGGATAGACATCACACATTTTGCTATATCGGTTAGAATTGATACCATGACTTTTGTGGAGCAAAATCTTCGCATAGAATAGCAAAATTTGTCTTTTTGGTTTTAAAAATCAAACATTGATTACTATGCTTGTGTGATGAATAGGCTTATGCTCTCCCCTTTACCGGGTGATCAAAACGCTAGACTCATCTTTTATTTCCATGCAATTTACGCTTTTTAAATCCTTTAGAAGGCTTGTCGTAGTGGGAAAAATTACTCACCCTATAGGAACAACCTAAGTGGGAACAACCAAAACCTGGTTTTCCACCCCATTATAAAATTAAAAGCAAATATGGGGAAACCCAGTTTTTGTCGGAGTTGTGCAAAGATAACCATCCCCAAAATCTTTGTTTTAAATATTGGGAGGTCTCTTGAGGAATTTTATCTATTACCTCTCTGAACGGAAACCCTATCTAAGAACCATAGTGTAGTATCCAACTGAGTCAGTAACCAGTCATTTTAATACTCACAATGCAAGGGGAGGGAATAATTTCCCCTCAAGACACTCACCATATAATTGCCAAGGACTGTTTGCTCAAGGGATGAGAAATCCAACTTTGAGTACACACCTGGAAAAGAAAAAAACACGAGCACCCTCTAGGGGGTGACACGGTTGTGTGAGTCAACACAATTTTAAGATGTGGGTTGTTGAGTATAACGATGACCTTTTTGACCTTAAGAGTGAGTCTTTCTGAAGTGTATTTTTTTTAAAACAAACCAGTGGAAATCCATAGGGACCATTTGTGGTTCTTGGACATACATTATTTGTTTAGATTCTAGGATAAAAAACAACTATTCTACAATTGCTTGTCGTGTTCTCAAAATCATTTAACTCAGATAAAGATCATCCGGAAAAACATCAAAAAGAGTCAAACAAAATCACCTAGAAAAATTCATGATTAGAAATTGGAAATCCAAAAAGTTTGTCAAGAAATCCATCAAAATCAAGAAACCGAAGAGACCACTAGGTTACCAAAATATTTTGAGAAGAGGACGTTTCTTGTATCAGAGTAGAAAAATCTTGCTTCATCATAGAACTTTCATCCATAGGTATCATGATTTCGCTAGGGGTTTTACTGGTGATTATGCCTTAGAGCCTCTTTATTCACAAGCTTTTTTTCAAAGAAGAGCTCTTACACAACATCATAATCGTAGTCAACCCATACATCAGTCCTCCATCCCACAACCAATGATAGAATATTCCACTAGGCCATATCAAATTTCGCAATAAAGAAATCCAAAGTAGCGCTTCCAGGGTCTGTTTTAGCACTTCTAAGGTCTATTTTAGCGCTTCTAAATCGAAAGTAGTGCTTACACACTATGTTTCAGTGCTTTTGAACACTATTTTAGCGCTTCCACAAAATAGTGCTTCAATCAAATATTACAGTGCTTCTAAACTCTATTTTAGTGCTTTCCACCAAATAGCACTTCAGAGTACTATCATAGCGCTTTCGCATTCTGTTTTAGCACTTTCCGCCAAATAGCGCTTCCACACTTTGTTTTAGTGCTTCCCAAAATAAGTGCTTCTGCGCTCTATTTTAGTGCTTCCAAAAACTACAGAAAAACAGAGAGCTTACAAACATATCAGTTGGATTAGTTAACAGCTATAACATGGATTTTTGTCAACCAAAACTATCTTCTCAGTCCAAACAGTGTCTTAGACCTAAAACAAAATAGGTTCTTACAAGTCAAAATTCTTTCAAGTAAAACCCAGATCTTGTAAACTAAAAAGTGTCCAATTATCAAAACACAAATCTAGATTATTGAGTTAAGTTTCCTTATTAGGATTTTGACATCCTACAATCACGAAACAAAACACAATATCAGATTTTTAACTTGGTCTAATCAATAGAATATATCATTCTATTTGACTTTGTTAAAATCCAATTGACACTAATCCAAACATAGAAGATCAAAGTTTAGTGAAAGTAACAAACACTCGTATGCCATTTTTGACAAGATCACAAAGACAAAAATTTAAGGAAAAATAAACTGAAACATCAAACATTATGGCTGAAGAAAATACTTGGAGTGGACTTCATCAAAATGACACAAACGAAATAACAACAGAGGACATACAAGCAGCGCAACAAGACCCAAAATTCCATAAATTTATGGAAAAGATCTTAGAGCAAGACATGGAGAAATATCTCATAATGCTAGTTGAATTAGGTGCCAAACTTTCGATTTTTTTTGATGTCAATCACTTAAAAGAAGCATCTAGAATAAATGAAACCAAAATACCACAAAACACACCAAATGTAGATCCAATTGTTTCCTTAACAAGTCAAATGCAGAACTTAAAACAAAAACTACAGGACATAACAAAGGGAAACACGAAGAGGTATGCATTACAAAACATTTGTCCTTATCCTTTTGACTCAACAGTAGGCATGATACCTTTCCCTAGACACTGCAAGTTCCCGAGATATGAAAAATACAATGGTAAGACAGATCCAATCGACCATATAAGGGAATTCAAGACCATGAGCTTAGAATTTGTGCAGGAAGAAACGTACCTAATGAGGTTATTCCCAAGAAGCCTAGGAGGGCAATGTATGGAATGGTTTTCCAAACTACAACCAGGAATACACACTTTTGAAGAGCTTGTCAATAGGTTCATATCACAATATTCTTTTAACATCCAACATGACGTCACAATAAAGGACCTCTATAACATGAAGCAAAACAAAGGTGAGACATTCCTATCCTTTTTACAATGATGGAAAAGACTATTTTCTAGGTATCGTCGCTCCATACCTGAGGAAGAAAAAATGGAGTTATTCATTAATAACTAGACTGATGAAATGAGCTATAGGATCGAATTACAATGCCCTCCAACATTTGAAAAGGTAATTGAAAATGGCCTTAAAATCAAAGAAGCTTTAGTCAAACAAGGGGTGATCAAACACTACAATGAAAAATCAAACAACACCAACTCCTCAAATCAATACACCAACAATGAAAAACCTAAATTCTGGAAAAAGAACAGAAATACTGGGATCAGTGAAACTACAAATGACTTACAAAATGCAAATCAAGTTTTTAATTTGACAGCCTCTACTGCAAAAACAAACCAAAACAGTGATCAAAACATCAAGTCAAATATCAATCAAAACAATAATCTGAACAAAGCAGAATCAAAACCACAAATGTATCAAAAATCATCAAACCGGCGTCGATTCACACCATTAGGCCAAACACTGGAATCGACAATGAAGGAACTTGTTGCAAGTGATCTTATCACTACACGAGAAGCACAATTTTGGGATCCAAAAGTCAAACCACCACAGATGGATGATGGAAATTATTGTAACTTCCATAACAATAAGGGACACAAGACAAATGATTGCATGGAATTAAAACATATAGTCCAAGATCTGATTGACAACAAAAAGGTAAGCGTAAAGGGACATAAAAAAAACAACGATCATACAGCCTTTAAAGACCCTTTACCAAATTACGACAAGGGAGAGTCATCTTCTACAATAGTAAAGGAAAAAATGTCAATCACGTTTACGATAACATGATCTTTTGTTTATCCAAAGTAGAAAGTGATGCTGCGACCAGTAATCACATGGACAACAACAAAACTAGTGACATTATCCCCCTAGATCTAATATTGAGCATACAAATATTCGACAATCAGATAAATGTTTTAAAAATAAAGGAAAGACAAAATTATCAACCGGTTAATGTAATGACAAGGGGGCAATCCAAGGTAATTTTAAAGGGAGTTGCGCCTAAAAACATAACTCCACCTCCAAGTCAATACAACATTGTCGACCAACTTCAAAAAATACCAGCGCAAATATCAATACTTGAACTCCTTAAACTATCACCATCACATAATGAAGTTTTAGAACAAGCACTTGTTGCCACCAAAGTACCCAACAACCTAGATGTTTGTCAATTCTAGGCTATGGTGGTACATTTGACCATGCCACACTGTCTATCATTCTCTAAACAAGATGATGTGTCCCTTAATCATCCACATAACACCGCCCTCCATATTGAAGTATTGATCCACAAGCATCATGTTAAAAGAGTCCTAATAAATGGGGGAGCTGGTTTGAACATTTGTACTTTAAAGGTAATCTGTGCACTAGGGTATTCAAATAATGTTATTGATGCCCAAAGGAAAATGACAATAAAAGATTATGATGAGGAAGAAATATCTTCTAAAGGACTAATTGTGTTGCCAGGTACTGGAAAAAGAGTTAACCTACAATATACTCTTAGGACGTCTGTGGATTCACGAAATGCAGGTAGTACCTTCGACCTATCACCAATGTTTGAAATTTCTAGTAAATGGACAAGAGGTGACTATATCAGTAGATTGTAACAATCTTCAACATTGTAACACACTCAAAACTTCTCAAGACACTTTTGTACCTCACAATAGGGAAGCATGCACTTCAAATTCATCAGATGGTGAAAAACCTCCAAACATTATATCCAAGTCAGTGGAGAAAAAGGATAAATCACAAGATACAAGTGTTGTTGAAACTACATTAACAGACAAAAAGGATCCTCTAAATTCTCTATCACAAAAATTCCAAGGACAAGTCCAGCTAACAGAAAAAGGCATGGGACAATATTCTATTGAGCAGTCTCTTAATCTTTCACAATTGATGCCATCTCCAAAGACATATGGACAACCATCAATGATAAAACAAAAAACATCACAACCTGCCATGGTTCTAGAGGAAAGATTTGTGAGAGACGGTACTATAGAGGATGAATCAGAAAACAAAGCTATCCTCAATTTGTTGTACAAAGATGAAGCAACATCGACATCAACAAACATCAAAATCAAGACAGACAAGTATGGCAAAGGAAAGACTATTTTAGAAAAAATGTGTTATGAAGGACAGGGACCTATTGGAAAAAGGAAAGAAGGCATTGTGGAACCTATTCAACCTCTTACTCTTCATTCAAAAGATAAGACAGGATTGGGTTACTCAGAAGAAGAAAAACAAGAAATGACAAATAAGGTAGTTGAAAGAATCCTTCAAGTAAGAGATAGCTTTGAAAAAGATTCTAATGAATATGAATGGGATCTATATTCTGATATATCTTACACAGATGTCCAAATTGATGTCATAAAAAAATACGCACCTACACGTGAGGAGGGACAAAGCTCAGGGTCTAGATCATTTGTATTAGGATCACAAAATATCGATGACTCAAGTGAGGATGAACAAACATCAAGTGAACTAGATAATCTCAAGGAGAGTAACATCATTGACCTCGACATCCCTAGTAACAACTCTGACAACATAACTGTCTGAACCCTTATCGCCATCTACCCAAGTCAATCCGATGACTTCCTGCCCTTAGTCCATCCCAAACTTATCCACTAGGAACCCATTGAACCTCTAAATGTACCCATCTATGCAAATGATGATGCTATCATAAATTTCCTTTGTTATGACAAAACTGATACAGGTTCTACCCATAAATCTCATAACAACACAGATCGAATGGAGGGTGTTAAATCTTCCATTTTCAAAAATAAAATAGGAACAATGGATCTAATGGTGAAAACCATTCTATGGCAGTATTAGATATTGAAAGGAAAAAAATAAAGAATGCATCAGACGGTGAAAACCTCTTTTTGAGGCACTGAAAGATGGGAGATTTGACACCCTTTTGGAGCATTATCATGAAAGGTCATCCATTCTATTAGAGACTACACAGTATGTAAACATTGGTACAAAAGAAAGAGCAAAGATTTTACATCTGGAAGATTCTATGATAGAACAAGAAAGACCTGAATTTATCAAATTCTTTGAAGAAAGAAGCATTAACTTTGCTTGGTCATACTTCGATATGTCGGGTTTGGACCCAAATATTTTAATGCATCATTTATCCTTACCTATTGGGATCAAACTTGTAAAACAAAAATTGAGAAAGATGCATCCACACATCGCACTAATGGTAAAGGTTAAGCTGAAGAAATTATTGGATGTCGGATTCATTAGGTCTATCGATTATGCCGAATGGATATCAAATATTGAACCTGTATCAAAGTCAGATAATAGTATCAGGATATGTACAAATTTTAGGGATCTAAATAAGGCATGCCCTAAGGATGATTTCCCCTTGCCTAATATAGACATCATCATAGACTTAATAGCAGGGAATGCCATGTTGTCAATAATGGATGGCTTCTCCGGATACAACCAAATCAAGATAGCACTAGAAGATCAAGAGAAAAATGCATTCACATGTCCATGGGGAACCTTTTGCTGGAATGCCATGCCCTTCGGATTGAAAAATGCAGGGGCAACCTATCAAAGAGCAATTACCACTATCTTCCATGATATGATGCATACATTTATGGAGGACTACGTGGATGATATTATAGCTAAATATTATTCCAGAGAAGGACATCTAGATATCTTGGGAAAATTTTTCACAAGGCTAGAAAATTTCAATGTCAGACTAAACCCTAAGAAATGTGTCTTCAAGGTTACATCAATAAAAATCTTAGGATACATAGTCTCAGAAAAAGATATTGAAGTAGATCCAGCAAAGGTAAGGGCAATAATGGAAATGGCACCACCCAGAAACATCAATCAACTAAGGTCACTACAGGGAAGGCTACAATCAATCAGGAGATTTATCTCCTAGTTGGCAGACAAAAGTCACCCTTTTAATCATCTGTTACATAAGAATGTTGTTTTCAAATGGGATCAAGGGTGTGAAACAAATTTTAACCAAATAAAGAAATATTTGATGTCACCACCTATTCTCATGCCACCTATAGAAGGAAGACCTTTAATACTATACATTGCAACAACGAATATTTCTTTAGGAGCACTATTGGCACAAGAAGATTATGAAGGAAGGGAACAAGCCATTTACTACATCAACAAAACTTTGAATGGCTATGAAATAAATTATACCTTCATTGAAAAATCTTGTTTGGTGGTGGTATTTGCTACCCAGCAGTTGTGGCATTACATGTTGACTAACACAATCAGGCTCATAGAAAAAATTGATCCATTAAAATATTTACTCAGTAAAGCTGCTTTAACGGGTAGACTGGCCAAATGGGTCATGCTTTTAAGTGAGTTTGATATTCAGTATGTGGAAAGGAGAGCCATCAAAGGTCAAGTGATCATCGAACAATTAGCTAAAGCTCCTTTAACAAATGATCGGCCCATGACAATGGAGTTTCCTGATGCAGACATTCTGACAGTAACACCACAACAATGGATACTTTACTTTGATGGATCATATACACAAAGAGGATCTGGTGCAAGAATTTTGTTCATTACACCCCAAGGAAACACTATCCAAAAATTTTATAGACTAATGTTTCAATGTACCAATAATGTGGCAGAGTATGAGGCATTAATCATTGGAGTCAAAGTGGCAATTGAATGGAAAATCACAAAGTTACAAGTATATGGAGATTCTCAACTAGTCATTTATCAAGTAAATGATGAGTATCACACGAAAGATGAGAAGTTGATGCCCTATAAGCAGCTGATAGATGGTCTCAAACAAAAAATTGTCAATATCAAATTTGAACAAATTCCAAGGGCATAAAACAAAGCGGCAAATGCTATGGCGACAATTGCTTCTCTTTTACAATTATCGGAGAAACGTGGTCGTTATGAGTTTATGGTAGAACAAGTATCTAATCCTTCTTATAATAGTTCAGAAACCCAAACCGTATACCATTTAGATATCATTGAATCCTCCATCTATGAAAAAACCTATACGTACCTAAAAGACAACATCCTCCCCCATGATCTTTCCAGAAACCAAAAATGCAACTTCATCTGCCAATCCGCCCGACATACTTTAATCACCAACATACTTTATCATCGAGGTCTAGATGGTACTCTTCTCCAATGTTTAGAACATAACGAATCTGAGACAACCTTACATGAGGTTCATGAAGGGATTTTTGGAACTCATTCAAGTGGTATAACTCTAGCAAAGAAACTCCTTCGTTTAGGGTATTACTGGCCAAGTATGGAGAAGGAGTCTTATCAGTTTGTCAAGAAGTGCCAAAAGTGTCAAATTCATAGTAATCTGATCCACGCACCAACTTAAGAATTATATCCATTCACATCAACATGGCCCTTTTTTCAATGGGGACTGGACTTGGTAGGAAAGATAAATCCATCTTCATCCAATGGACACAAATTCATAATCACAACGACAAAATACTTTACAAAATGGATAGAAGCAATTCCTCTCACAACTATCACTGGAAAACAGATCTCGACATTCATATTGAACTACATAATTTTTCGGTACAACATACCTTAGTCCATTATCACTGATAATGGATGACCATTTAAAAATCAGAATGTCTGAGAATTGTGTGACAAATTTCATATCCAACATCGTTTCTCAACACCGTATTATCCTTAGGGAAATGGTCAAGCAGAGGCCTCAAATAAGACAATTTTGAAAATACTTAAGAAAACGGTTAACAATGTTGGATGAGATTGGCATGTTCAGCTCAATCCCACATTATGAACCTATAGAACTAGCATCAGAACACCGACAGGAGCTACACCATATGCCTTGGTATATGGATCAGAGGCCATATTGCCCATTGAAGTAGAGATTCCATCACTCTGTGTATCACTAAAGGGAATCATCTCAGAGGAGGATTATAGAGTATCTAGGCTTCAAGAACTAGAACTGTTGGATGAATGCCATCAATAAGATGTCAATCATCTAACTGCATATCAACAGAGAATGTCCCAGAGCTACAATCGCAAGGTAAAACCTAGAATCTTTCAGGTTGGGGATTTGGTTCTAAAAGAAAACCCTAGAAATTAGCAAGATAGAGAAAAGAAAGGGAAGTTTGAACCTAACTAGCTAGGTCCATTTGTCATCATATCAATCTATGGATCAGGAGCCTATCAACTATCAACATCAGAAGTGGATTTGTTTGATGAGCCTATCAACAGTATCCATCTCAGAAAATTATATACTTGAATCACCAAGTGCATGGTTGAAAATCCTAAAAATGATTGCCTTGATGAAAACCTGGCAAACAGGCGTCTTGGTAACATAAAATACAAAATAAAAAAAATTAAAAAAAAAAGAAAAATGAGAAAAGAGAAAATACAAAACAAAAGTGCATTTAAAACATATGGTGAAAACCTGAAAACAGGTGCTATATGTGATTTTAACCAACTTTTCCATCTATTTAGATACATATCATGGTCGTTAATCTCACCATCATTTTTCATCCATTATCATTTCAAATGGTCATGTCTCACTCCAGCTTGGGGGAAACATCTGAATCTCACTAGGGGAAATAAAACATCAAGGATTAACAAAATGGACAAACAATAGTATGACAAATGCATCAAAAATTACAATCGAAACACAATGCAACATGGAACATCAATCACCATCAGAAACATTTTAGCCATCCATTTCAAATCGAAAAATCCAAAAAATAAGTCAAATAGTCAGTCTCAAAAAGCCAAAAATATGAGTCACTGTCAGTCAAACTACGTGGTCTCTACGTGTAAAATGTAGGCAAGGCTAATCTTTGATCAGCCCCTGAGGTCCATAGGATAGGTCTTTAGGTTAGGTTTGACTCAAAACTCATAAAACAACAAAAACATCACAAATCAGGATGGATGATCTAATCTGAATAATGATTGAAACACTGTAAGTAAAGGTTGGATATGTTGTATTTTTTATTATTTATCATTTCTTTGGAGCAACTCGATGATGAATTGAACTAGAGAAGCTAGGAAGAAGAATGATATTTTCATTTGTCTATTGTTTGGGAGTTAATTATTTAATGTGTGAATTGTTGTGGGACATGCTCTACAAATGTATCACTGATGATATTCAGAATACACACACTAAAATGATTGATCCTCGTCTATTTACGCAAGAAATGCTCAGGTCATCTCAGTTTAATTATACCTCGATGCTTGTGTTTATTTGCAAATATCAAAAATCATGGAAGTTGTACTCAAGTCATCATGGTCTAAATTATACCATTGATGCTTGTACTCACTTTCAATATTTAAAAAAAAAGCAATATGATGATACAAAGCACAAAAGTACTATTAAAATACCAATATTTTGCAAATAGTTTTTGCATAGTAAAATTAGATTGCATTCATAAATGATTTCTACATCTACAGAGTGTTTTTTATAAAAAGGATTCAAATCGATGATTATTTTTTCTATTAATAAGATTGAGTATACTTGACATAAAACAAAAAAATCATCATAACCATGTAGTTGCATCAACATTTTTCACATTAGAAGGCATTTTCTATTCATCATTCATACATTTTAAATCAAATCATGTTGCATCCATATCATATAAAAGCTCTAAGAGAAAATTTCAAAACTAAATCATATCATTGCATTTTTCATCCATCCACCAATTATTACTGCCATACATCAAGTCATCACATTATCCATTCATCATTTTATTATTACATCATATTATTGCATTTCCATCAATTCATAATTTATATCATACATCATCTATTTTTCACATTCATATTAACATACAAACATACATCCCATTAGCATCACATCATTACATCCACATTCAATTATCATATAAAAAGAAAATAATCATGCATCCATACATAGACAACATACATCCATACATCATTCATTTATTAGAACATCATACATCATAAGCATATCATCATCATATAAATTGCATTTATAATATCATAATTAGAATCATCACATGGAATATAGAACACTGAAAGTAAATGCATCCATCATAGAATCATAATAGAACCATCATAGATCGATAAAAATCATATAAATCATCAATGTCAAGTATACAATGAAGTCTTAAATAAAAGAGATTCATCATCAAAACTAGCTGAATCGAAGTATACATCATGTCTCAAAAGAATATCACAAAATCATATAGAGGCAAATAGGATCTACTACTACCAGATAGTGTAAGCATCTCAGGACTAGTACCTCCCCCACTAGAAGCACTCGGATCTCTCGGATCTCTCCGTGGAGGCTGCATCACACCCTCGCTAACCATCCTGGTATCTGTCTTGCCAGATTTGTATGATGCATAACTAAATCTCCGCTCAGAAGGAACAACATCATGGTAATGGCCTCTGTAGAACTTTGCCTCTCGTCCAACACGGAGAACCTCCCTCATATAATCGCCAACGGTGGTACCATTGACTATTCGTTGTAAGGTCTCGATAGTCCCCTATGCCCACTCGGCGATTTGCCTGGCACTATCTCTCTTCGCAGTCAGTGTGGCAATCTGTGTCTGTGCAATTGCCAACTGTCCCTGTACGTGAGCTAAGACCTGTGCATGAGCCTGTGCCTGGGTCTGTAACTGCATCTGTGTCTGCACAAGTAAACCCTATGCCTGAACAAGCTGACCCTGTAGAGTCTGTATTTGCGCCTGTAAGCTAGCAATCTATGACGGATGATATGTCAAAGAAATCTCCACTACTCGCCTCTTATGAGGCCTACTAGTGGATGGACCTACGCTGCCTGTCACAACCCCTCTACCACCATCATCACCGTCATCTCCATCGTCACTGCTAATCTCATCACTACTACTCGCCTCAATATCATCCCCACTATCCTCCTCCACACCGATATCCTCCTCCACCTCAACAGCT
This sequence comes from Sequoiadendron giganteum, assembly GCA_007115665.2. Lineage (NCBI taxonomy): Eukaryota > Viridiplantae > Streptophyta > Pinopsida > Cupressales > Cupressaceae > Sequoiadendron > Sequoiadendron giganteum. The sequence continues at coordinate 298,222,289 of CM021104.1, read as the reverse complement.
ATGGCCGGATCCTCTACAATATCCTCCTCTATGGGAAGGGGCGTTGGCTCATCAAGAATGGTAATCTAAGGGCATGGATGTAATGATAGATACTGTGCATACTTTGTAGTCACTGGTGCCTCTACAATATCATGATGCATGTCCCAAGTTGAAGGTTGTAGAGCACGGTATCCCTGCACTATAGTATCATAAGATAGTGATAGCCCCCAATCTGCGGTATCACTCTGACATCGAGCATAATGTGCAACACCCTAGGGCATGCACTGAACAATCCCATACTGTCTATAGACCCTCCACAATAAGAATCTCTCCAATACAAAGCGAGTCCTATCGATGAAGTACATGGAATCACACAAATAACCATGAACTGCATCATCATCCTCCCAATGCTCACAATCTAGATATGTGTGCCATGTGACAACCTCTAAATCATCCAATATGTGCCTCTAGTGCTCCAACTTACCCATCTTAAATTGGGTAAGTCGACCTCTGTATCTAAAAACATAAGGCCTAGTAGCAGGTCTATCTCATACTAGTAGTGGTTGCGTGATAGCAATATGCTCCCACACCCAAATCTGAAGCAAAGTAACTCTCATTGACAGGCTACGCCCTCCCAAATATACTACGGAATGTAAATCATGATAAAGATGTGCCAGCATGCACATCCCCCAAGCATATCTGGTCCCATGCACGACCATGCTCTCGAGTACACGGCCCCAACCAATAGAGAATCCCTTTGACCTATGATCAGGACAAAGGAAACCTCCAATGAATCCAACAAGAACTGCTGGTAAAGTAGCATAAGCATCGGCCATCGTATGCCACCGAACCCACAATCCGACAATGTGATTATCCTGAAAAACTCTACGGAGAGCATCTATCCCACCAGCCTCCTGTGAATCATATGTTACAATCTCCCCAACAAACGGTATCCGTAGTATCCACCATACGTCCTCTGGAGTGACTGTCTTCTCGCTAGTAGGTAGGTGGAAGGTATTGTGGTCACTATGCCACTGCTAGGCTAATGTTGTGAGGAGACCCCGATTAATCCTAATTTGGGGCATGTCAAGAAGAGAACCAAGACCACATCGAATAATAATATGTGTCTCATCTGGTGTCAACTGCGGAATCAAATCAAATGTCCATGGGAAAAGCTCTCGAATTTGGAGGTTACCCAGACGCTCCTATCATCATGAATTGTTTTAAATCAGTACACTATGTCAAATATCACATGTCAGTATCCTATCAAATCTAATCAAACCTCATTTATCATGAGGTCATCATTATCAATCTAAATTGTACTTCGCCTACATGAGGTCAATTTATTTAAAATCAACCTCGCCTATCATGAGGTTCATCAAAATTGATTTTATTCCTCACCTATCATGAGGATAATCAAATTATTATCTATCATCATAATCAATCATCAGGGTTATTTAGATCATCAAATCATATCAAATCAAAGAGCGGCCATGATCAAAATCGACAAAATCAAGTTTAAAATTTGACAAATTTTGCAAATTTGACTTGGATGCGCTAGAACAGGCATTCAAAAGCGCTAAAAAACTAGAAGCGCTATTTCATCACTTGGATGCACTAGAACAACCATTCAACGCGCTTAAAAACCAAAAGCGTTATTTCATCACTTGGATGCGCTAGAACAGCCATTCAAAGCGCTAAAAAATCAGAAGAGCTATTTCATCACTTGGATGTGCTAGAACAGGCATTCAAAGCGCTAAAACATCAGAAGCGTTATTTCATCACTCAGAAGTGCTATAACACACTATCAAAGCGCCACATAAATCAAAGCACTATTTTGAAAGGTCAAAGCACCGAAACAATATCTCGAAGCGCTAAAACCTTTTAAGCGCTAATTTATCCTATCAAAGCGCTACTAGTTTCGAAGCACTAATCTATCCTATCAAAGCACTAACAAATCTAACGGAAGCGCTTATTCTCAAAAGTGCTAAAACAGGTCCTAGGAGTGCTACACCGAAGTGTGAAGCGCTAAAGCGCATATTTGAAGCGCTAAAACTACAAAAAATTAAAAATACGAAAAAAGGCATGAAAATTGAAATTGCACAAAATACGAGGAGAATTATGGGTACGTACCGAAGGTCCATAAGTGGCCAGATGTTGGTGGCGTCGCACACGCTCGAAACGATGGCTATGGTAAGGAATTGACATCCTGCTCCAAGTGGCTCAAATATGTCTCTCTCACAAAGATTTCAAAAGTCAAATGCACAAATGAGTATGAAAATGACCTTTTGACCTTTTATTAGTCTCTTAAAGGTGGAATTTTTAACTTTTTAATTAATTTTATTGGGAGATTAATTAAAATTCATCCAAGGGGAAAACTTTCTTCATCATTATCGGGAGATAAATTATTTTACCACCAAAACTTCATCAAATCATTAGAAATTTGAAAATTTCTGAAAAATCCAAAAAAAAATCAACAAATCATGAATTTATCTCCCGAGGGGGCATATTATCATCAATCACCTAAAAATCAATGTCTGGGGCATGTCTGGGGCTTTTCGTTGATATTGGCAGCAGCAACAAAATTTTCTTTGAAGCAATGTGTAAACACATCACTTCAAAGAGGGGCAAAATGTATACACCTAAAATTGGTCTAGAGAATCTGATTAATTGAATACGACTTATTTGATTAATTATCCTAAATTCCTCTACTATTAAATAAATAAAAATATTTATTTATACAGTTCACATTTAAATTCACCTTTAAATTCTTCTAAATTCTTCTATTATTTCATCTTAATTAAATAAACAAAAATAAATACTTTGTTTTATTTAATTATCAATTTCCCCTATTTTATTCTATCACATCATTTAAATAAACTAAACAAGGGTTAAACACTTTATTTGTTTAATTATCATTTTCTTCCATTCTAATTTAATAAACAACTTCTATAGTTTGTTTTATTAAATTATTTATTTCCCTTTTGCTAATTTAAATAAATCAAAATATTTAAATAAAGGCATAAATCAATTTCCTCTATTTTTTCAAAACTAAATTAGATATCATATGTCTAATTTATGTCTAAATTAATTGATTCAATCTTCACAGGAAGATTTGGAGACAAATTTGAATCAATCTCTCAATCCTCTTCCATTAATTCTTCTTATCCTCTTGCCTGGTGTTTTCATGGGTGGGAACTAGTCCCAAAATCTTCTCTAGCTTCTTCATCTCTCACCTTTCAATCCTCCAAATTGAATCCAAACCTCTATTTGCTACCCCTGTGCAAATTTGCTGCCTAGAAATCTATAAATACAACCATGTACAACAAAGAAAGGATCCCAAATTTAGGCAAAATTACTCTGCAGCAATAGCATCAAACAATCATCAAGCAATCATAGCATCATAGCATTTTAGAATCATAATCATGGCTGCATACTGTAGCTTTCATCCATCAGTTTCATGTCAAGCATAGATTAAATTAGCTTCCTTTTATCATTTAGATATTATCATACAAGATTAGATCATTGTATCAGCATCATTCCATTCTTTAAATTGCCATTTTAACAGTCATGGTGTCTTATTAAATCTGAGAGCTTCTTGACTTGATAAATCTTTGGAGATAGGAGACAATGAGACGCTTTCAAGTTTCTTGTTTTAAATTAGTTTAATTATAGATTCTCTTGATATAATATTTCATTAAGAAGTGTATTTACATTCATACATATTTCACACTTACAAATATAATAAGCTATTTAGTTATAGTAAGAAGTTTATGCTTTTGATAGTGAGACTTGAAGGTAATAATATCTTTGTGGAATTAGTTCATATCATAGTTCCCTTTACTAGTAGAGAGTACCTTAGAGTTGAATTCCAAGTTGGAAGAATACAAGGATACCTTTCATCCACTAAAGAGAGTGCCCTACACACTAGGCGGTAAGGCATACTATTGATTTGTTTCCAACTACCTTTAACTAATGCTTACTATAGATATTATAGAGAATGTATAAACTAAGGGGTAGATCCATGAAATTTTGGATAAATGACATATTAGGCCCAAATCATCACCTTGTGGTAGCCGATTTTTTGGGAAAAAAGAAAGATCACATGTGGAGATTGTGCATTGATAATATAAATATCGCTTAGCCAAATGGCATTTTCATGATTAGTTCCCTCAATGGTATGAACAAGGGATTTTCTTTCCTTCTTGGCCCATAGGTAGTACTCATTTCTGATTATTGACTTTCTCACAGTCATCTTGAGACGCATGATCCTAACACAATAATTTCCAAATATTAGACTCATATAGTGTTGGATTGGAAGCATAGTGAGCACATAGGTTCTAGAGCTAAACCCGGTAACTCTAGTACCACATGTAACATGCCCATTGTTCTACTTAGTAAATCTACTAATTTTTACCCACATGTAATTGTCTATGTGTCTAATGTAAAACAATAAAAAAAATTCTTCTCTATTCAATAATAAATGCATCATTTGAAATGTAAATTTATCCAAAATATTCCATTGCATAATCAAAGAATCATTCCAATAATATGTATGATTTAACTTTAAACACACACACATATATTCAAGATAATGTTTCGTATTACAATTTCCATATAGATGGACACATGATTACATACATTTCTTCAACAAGATTACAAGAACTAAAAATACAAATGGTCCAAAATGTCCTCCCAAATCTTCGCCACCAACTGCATGAGGAGAAGCATCACTCAAGCGCTTTTCCACCAACCATGGACTAACTGTGGTCCCCTGTACATCTACCAAACTAGTAAGATGGTCCCACCCTTTGATGAAGAGACTGGATTGGTAATCTCATCCTTCAAATAGCCTTTTTTGAGCATAGTGATGTGTCCTATAGATCTAGAGCTATCATAATGTGTACTATCTCATATATGATTACCCCAACCTAGAATATAAATTGGATCACACAGTGAACTAACAGTGTAGACAGTGCTTTCCTACACTACTTTGGCCAAAGATTCATCACCCAATAACTTTGAGTGAGGTCATCTATTTCACCACATTTAGTTGCTCGATTTGTCTTGACCATTAGTATTCTATTCTAAGGTCATCCCCTTTTTCATGGATTTATCCTAACCCCGGGAATAACCTTCCCATTAACTTATATCTAAATGACATGTTATAAGATTCACAACACAACTCTATCTTATGCTACACACCTAGAATACTGTTGAACTATGTATAGTTCTGACATTCTACGAATAGTATAAATAGTATACAAATGTATAAAACCCATGATAATATATTTATCCAGATATGTATAACCCCAAAGAAAGGTTTCCCAAAACAAGAGACAATCAAATAACTTTCAAAAGATTTGCAAGTATCAAACACAGTTAAAAGACAATCTTTCCAACATGACATCATAATAAACAATCTTTTCAATATAATGACAAGGGAGTAGAAATCAAAATTTATTTTTAAAGCTCCAACTAAATAATCTTCCCTCCTAGATTAATGGCTCAAGATCACTTGCAACTTTCACTATGAACAACCCAAAGTCCTCCACTAGATTCTCTCTAGATCTCCTAATAAAACCAATATAAAATAACAAGCAAATCTCTATATCTCACAATTCTCAATTCACTCTCACAAAATTTGTAACAGAATAACACAAAGAAAATTAGAATGATAAGTGTAACAATTGGTAGAATGAGCACCTCTATTTAGAATAATTTGTAAGCAATCAAAGGCTACAAACAAGTCAGTATTTCTACCACCTTTCTAACCTCATGCAACGACTCACCAAGTTAACTCACAGGTTTGCAACACATCACAGTCATCACCATTTAAATGACTAAGTTGACTTGATATATGGGACAACAAGCTCAAAACAAGTTTTCCTAATTTGAATTCCTTTACAAAAAGTTGTCAAGTTTGTACTTGACTGAGTTTAAATATTATTTGCAAGTTTATGCGCATTTTAAAGACCTCTTTTACATTCCAAACACTTGAAAATATGGTGCCAACTCCATATGTTTGGAACCACAATTACATCACAGGTTTTGACATATTCCAAAGGTTTCAAAATAGTATTTACTTCCTTCTAAAATGTTTACACAACAATAATAACTCTTACATGCTTTTTCTTTATTTTGAATTGGTCTTATTAAACTTTATGCACTAGATTATTTGTTGGTTGTACTTTTATCATACACACCATATGTTATATGTGCTTGCTTCACATTATTAACAATAATAATCAACACTATGTTATGCGCTTTAGAATTACATCAATAGCTTTTATTCATACATATAATATATATATGTATATAATATATATGTATGTATGTATATATACACACATATTTATGTATCAAAGTATACATATATACATATATTTATATATCAATATATATATATATATATATTCATTTCATAAAGTTCACCAAATACATTTTATTAACAAACATATTTATATAATATATAAATATAAAGAATAATATTATTCATATATATATATATATATATATACATATGATTATATATATATATATATGTTATTATATCAACTTACACACAGACACACACACATATTATTATATATGTATATACCACACACACACACACACACACATATATATATACGTAATTCCATTTCAATATCTTTATGAAACGTGTTCATACATATAATTCCATCAATTGTCATATATACATGGAATGTATATATACATACATATATATGTCACTTTAATCTAATCGGTGTTCCCATGCATATGGGCAATCCATCCATGAGCATGTGTAGGTATGTCTACCTACGTATACTCATGCACGTATTTACTCACATGTATGAGTTTACCATAAACACGTACATATATACATATTTACACATTAAATGCATATATCTCATTGATATAAAAGTAAACACTAAAGAAAGGACTTCAACACAACTTCAAGACTTCATTTCATCCCTCATTCCAAACGATCTTAAAAACAAGATTGTAAACCAACATAAATATTCATAATCAAAACAAAAGATCACTTACCCATTACCCAGACTAACTTGACTTAACTAAGACCAACTATGGTGTGAGTGTGTGAATGCTTAGTAAGGCTGAATTCAAAGGTTACCAAACCGAGTTCTTCTCCTAAGTGATACTTCTCCTCTCTTTTGGAGGCTTGATCCTATTCTTGCATTCAACTTAGTTCACCATAACTGTAGTTAGCCAAATCAATGCATCATATATCTTACATACATGCCATATTCACATTATATATTTCATATACTAAATCATAAAACATTTAATTGAATCAAACATTCATTCAATATATTTCCATCATAATTCATAAATAAAGCACATTCACATTTATTGAAGAAATTTACCAAATTAGGTAATAGTAAATAGATAGTAACACATTGGGTGGAGTACTAGGTCTCTCGATTCCACCAAAAATTTGAAGAGTTGTTCAACAACCCTTGAGGTTTTGACAATAGGTTCCACATCATTTTTAACATCAAAGTTCTAAAACACAAGTCCTAAATTGAATTTAGTGGTTCCATAAGGCATGATTAAGCTTTGATAGTTTTTGTAGACATGGAAAATGTACATTTCCGGTTTGGCACACTTGATCCTGATCACTAACAACATTTCTTCCCAAATCACACTCTCAACATTTCATCGTAATTCTATCTCTTAATCTAATGAATCATTATTCATCTGATTAGGACTATCACCTCATTTGATTAAATTAATCAATTTAATTTAATTAACCTTATATTTCTGTTTAATTAAATAAATTATTTTATTTGATTAAATTCTCTAAAATCATCTTATTAAATTAAACCTTATTTGATTTAATCTAATATTTCCCTACTTAGTTAAATAAATCAAATCATTTCCTCTCAATTCTGATTTAAATTAATTCATAAATTTAAGTCTAAATTGTCACATCATCTAATTCTTCATTAAATTAATCAAAACCATGATTAAGTTAATCCCTCTCATTAAAATCCTCTAGAGAATGCAACTTGCACACTAAATCAATTACTTTGATTTATTAATTCATCTATTTTCCCTCACATGGCATCAAAAAAGGAATATTCCCTCAAATTTGAATTCAAATTCAAATGGGCTTGGTCCTTCCAACAAGGCATTCAATGCCTCTTACATGTCCTTGTGCATTGAGCCAAATGACATTAACTCCATTTCTTTCATCCCCCCTAAACATGTCACTTCATCAAATTCAAAATTCAAACTTGCACATTGATCAAAATGTGTTCAACCTTCAACCATTCACATCTTGACAAGTGGCACTTGGCCATTGGATGTTGAATGATCCCACATTGCTCATTTCCACTCTCTCTTCCATTTTGGAAATCTATAAATGAGAGACTCTTCCTCTCATTCTATCATCCACAATTTGAGTAAACTTACTATACTCAACTTCTTCTTCAAGCATATCTAGTTTCATCCATTTCTTCACATTCTTAGCTAGGTTATGCAAATTTTTATCATGAAGCTTGATTGAATCTTCATCAAGGTGGATCATTCATCAAATCAATCAACATTGCAACTTAGGAATTGGGAAAGGGCCAATTGCAACACTTCATTGGCACCAATTCCCCCATGGGATCACTAATTTATTAGCTTAATTAGGATTTAACTTCATTTCTTGTATTGTGTTCTTCATTTCCTAATTTTAGTTTGAATAGATGGATTTCATGGGGAATCTCTCATACTTGCTTGTATGCGTTTTGAGCTAACAAATTGACTTGTTTGTTTCTCTTGTGCATTTACAGGTTTAGGGGTTCACAGTTTTAAGTAGTTGTAATTATTGTGAAGCAAGATGAGAAACGATTTAGTTCCAATGTAATGTCCCCTTTTGGGATTGCCCTAAATCTTTCCCAATTAAATGCTTTAAGCAAGGTAGATCTAGGTTCAGGTCCTACAATCATGTGAGATAATATTGGAAATATAATTCATATGATCGAAACATATGTAAATTTAAATGCCTTATCTATTTAAACCATGTAAAATACATAACTATTTCAAACTATATAAACTACAATATGTCCATAATGCGTAATGGAAGTTTAATTATAATGGGACTTGGATGAGAAATATGATAAGTTTGCTCGAAGCTATCCATGCTAAGCTTAAGAGCAGATATACCATCCCTCTTGGCCCCAAGTGGCAAACACACAATCATCTAACATGGGGTGGCGTACTTAGTGGATAAACTTGTATCTACTTTCCTTATCCATGTTGCCTTATCCACCCCTCTTATGATTGAAACTCCTTGAATCCATCATAACAACCAATCCATTTAGAGGTTGGGGAAAGCTACCATAAGAGGCTCGTAGATTCCCCTTTCTAAGCCCAAGGGCATACACTCTCCCCCTTGGCTCCAAGTGGACATATTGGAGTGGCATACTTAAAAAGAAATCTAGTATCTACTCACCCTACTGGTATTCCCCCACTCCTCCTTATGGTTGCTTGATGAAAATTACAAACATTAAATATATCCAAATTCATAAAAATTATACAACAGTAAATATATCATTATACACAATAACCATGATAGAGCATACCACAATACTTGCTAAGATATAACACTGCTATATTCTAAAATGCAAATATATTAGCAATGGCTAACTTTTGCCCTTGTTTGCTGAGTGCAAATAATTATGTTTGATTTGCTTCAATTGCCTTATTGTTTGATTTGTTCTTAATATTTAGAAGACATTACTTAGTGTAAATTAAACAAATAAGAATCTATTATCCATATTCCTATTAAAGAACCATAATTACTTAAAGGCTCAATAATTGTTGCAAGCATCATTATTACATAATCACATACAATATATATATATTTCTAATTGATATGAACTTATATAAATGTGTGTGTAATTATATTACTTACTTCCCTTATTATCTTTTGTCTTCATATCTCTCATTGAAGCGTCTTCTCACTCCCGCATATTTCTTCTTGACATCTTCTCCAATTCCCAATGATATTCCATTCCTTATCCCAATCTGCTCATACACTCTTCATGAATTAATATGTTGATATGTATTTTTCACATCTTCTCCTTATTTTATACCATACTATGTCCTTATGTCTCTTATGAAGAGATACATCATTTTGAATAGAGATAACCTCTTGAAAGTTCATCAACTTTAAGGGTTAATCGCTGCCTCTCCATGCACTTAATCGTTGCCTTAAAATATGTTTTATTTTAATTCCAAACATTACCTTTATGCTTGGAACATAATCGTTGCCTTTACCTTAAAGTCTAGTGTTGCTTGTTAATAAGTATTTGTAAGAATCACTGCTCCTTATTAAATCTTAATTTATGCCTATGTAGAATATAACTGTTGCTTTTTTATGGCATAATCTAACCACTGCCTTATTATTATTAGACCACTATCTTTTAATATGGAATCGTTGGTTGCTCATTTTATAAATGTATTTCCTTTTATTATATATATAATTTTATGTTACATATTGTATACTAATATATTTATAAATTAAATTTATTGTAAATATATTTTATTGCATTCCAATGCTTGGGTTTTTAGTGTTGCAATTTCAGAGGCATGACAACTAATCAATAGTTCATCTCCCTTCCTTCTTGCATAATAATGTACGCTTTTATTCTTTATAGTTAGACATTATAAGGGTTGTATAAAGAGATGGGCATCACACATTTTCTCACATATATCATATAAAACTTAGCATAATACAAATATGCTATTAAGTTTTACACATATTGTCAATTGTCCTCTCTATTTTCCATGTTCCTTCACACTACACATAATTGAAACCTCTAGTGTCACTTTGTGTTGTGGTTATTCTTTGCCATTCTTATTCTTTATCTAAGTGATATCTATATATTATGACTTTGTTGTAATTAAACTAGATAAAAAAGCTTGTAATACTCTTATTGTAAGATAAACTAGGAATTGTTGTGTTTTTCCTTTCATGTAGGGTACACTCATTATCAAAGCATTGTATCACTATAATAACACACTAGTCATGTTGCATGGTTGCTTGGTATGTCTCCAATCTTTGTTCATAAGTCGTTGAATGGGTCCATCAAGGGTTTTACTAAGAAAGAATACATCTTATTCAACAAACTGCTCAAAGATGTTCATAAACACTACTTCGAACTTGTTGTAGATAGCAATTTTTTCAAATCAAGTTCACATAAAAGATCAACTTTCTAATTTAAAAATTATCATTTAATACATCTCAAGATGTTAACACAATAACAAATCATCTTACACTAGATCACCATCACATCATCATCTAGTCTAAAGCTAAATTTTTTATTATCTTTATTTATGTTGCACACATTTATTATCATATTTACTTCTTGATTATTCCCAAAACAAACTTGTTAATCATTACAATTTAATTAATATACATTATATAAAATATGTATTTTTCCTTCACAATATTTATAATAAAAAAAACCAAACCAAAAATTCCTTCAGCCAAATTGGTGTTCGCTTGATAAATAAAACAAACCTTTTTTTTTAATTTAAAAAATATTTCTACAGATATATTAGGAATAATTAATAATATATTCTTTAAGATTTGCAACGTGACCAATCAAGGTCTTTCATCTTCTGCAAACCCTAACATTAACCCTAGCAGAAATCTTATTTATTGGATGTGGATAGTAGTTGTGTATACCATCTTCGAAGGGCGTAGCTCGCTCTGAAAATCACAAATCAGAGGATGATATCTTCCAAGCGACTTCAAATGCAAAAAGTATAACTGTAGATTCTCACGGAACGACGGTGGCTCCTGCAGGGACGATTGGCACATATGGATGAACCCCCTTAACTGCGTAATGCATTCGTCTGCGACTGAGAAAAAAAAGAGTGATATTCCTTTGGATACACGTATTGACGGTATTTACGTACAAAATATTCTGCCTTGTATTAGTTTCCAACTTGAATATTGAGTTGTAGGGTTAGGGTATTCAGAACTGAGTGCTAATGGAACAAAGGGTTGTCTGCATCTAAACTATACGAACATTCCACTGGAAAGAATGGCGGAAATGATGAAGACAGCCCACCAATTGATGTTTTATAACGAATTGTTTCGACATAGGGAGTGGTAATTTTTTCCATCTGGTCTATAAATTTGCCCATCTACCAATAAAAAATCAATTGGTTGCCCGTCTTCATCATTTCCGCCATTTTTTCCGGTGAATTGTGCGCAGACGAATACATAACTCGGTTAAGGGAGTTCATCCGCATAGGCCAATTGTTACTGTAACAGCCACCGTCATTCCATGGGTATCTACAGTTATGCTTATTGCATTTAAAGGGAAGATATAGTCTTCAGCTTTATGCACAATCATCTATGGGTGGTGTTTAGAGCGAGCTACGGCCTTGGCGGAGTGTGTAAGCAAGTGAGATTCATATGCAATAAAGGAAGTTTCTTCTAATTTGAAGATTTCATATAATACTATGCATCATTGCTTGTTAGTTATGATTACTGTAGAAGAACAAGTAGTTTGTTAGTTATCTTCTTGTAGGGGAAGAAAAGGAGGTCACTGTAGGTGGACTTCTGCAGATTTAAGAATATGAGAGGAGCCTCTTATCCAATTATTCAGTTGACCGCTGTTTAGAAGGGGATTGAAGAGATCTGTGTTTGCATCACTAGTTATTGGTCCCGATCTGTTGCAATCACGGATTGCTATTATTAGTCCCCTGTCTTCGGCAGAAACTAATGTACTCATTTTTCACAATTATAATGATATTTGTGCAAGGAAAGAATTGCAGTGTTTTGTAAGATACTTTGTAACATCCGCACATTTACTGATATCATTTTTTGCGTTTCTTCGTTTTCCGTCGTGGACAACAACTATTTCCTGGGTGAATTTTTTGTTTTCTGATTTGTAAAAAAACTCATCAGAATAATTAAGGTCGGAATGTTTTATTAAGAAACTAAATGGTTTGGGCTTTTTCTATCACTGTAGGTTATAGTTCTGGCTCAGCTCTGTTTTGCTGCGATGGATACTGTTTTTGAGATTCATGGATTTTATAAAGTAATAAATCTGACTTCCCTATTTTCTCATTTGTCAAGAAGAAAATTCCTGGGTGAGCGTGGCAGAAATAAATCAAGAAAATTTAAAAATACTTTTTCATTTTGGCTTTAGACTTTCGGAAAGAATGTTTACAGACCACATGACAAGGATATGTACCGCATAGCTCTTGCCGCTGCATGTCTTGAGAAGTGGCGATGGGTAGGTTGGATGTCATAGGCATGGCAAAGTGAGCACTGCATATTTCTTACGCAAGTTTGAACACTCGATATTCTTCTGTAGACATTTCTTTCAGAAATCTAAATAGAAGACATCTATCTGTGAGATTATCTGCAGAGACAAAAAGCCGCATAGAGAAGGTGATTGGGGAGGAAGGGATAGTTATAATGCTAGGTTGTTATGATGCACTGCTGCAATTTTTGAAAGGATGGATACCGAGGGCTTCAGTGTGGGAGTCATTTCTGGAATTGTCTGCAGTTTCTCTTCTTGGGGAACTAGACAATGGTTAAGTGACGTAAGAATTTAAACTGTCATACTTTCTCGTGTTGCTGTTACTCATCTAGCAAAATTAATGGTGAAAAATTAGTTTGAATCGGAAGTTTGATTATTTTGGGTGCTTCCTCAATAAATTTTACTTCCTTTTTTCTTCTTTCTTTCGTTTGGTTAATATGGGAAGCCTTCATGAGATGGCTGCTGCTGCTAGTTATATTTATTCTGCAGCCCCCTTGATTCCTATCATTGTAGATGCAGGTGTTGATGCTTTTTTTGGGGTTGTATTAATCCTTTTAAGGTGCAGTTTTTTGTTCAATACTTCAATTTGGTAAATTTCCGAGTTGGTCCATTCTGTGTTCGGGACCTCCACTGGACCTTGTGGATATACCTGGTACCCAGTATATTGAATGCAGTATCTTCTTCAATTTCATTACTTTTCATGTCTGTAGTGTGTTTGAAGCCGGGGTTTGGAATGAGAGTCTTGACATGTCTTATTTCATTACTTTTTCTTCCTCTACAATGCCATAACAAGTTTGAATTTTTTTTTCTGATATTACTAGATTTATTGTTTTGTTCTTTGCATGTTAGCTAGGAATCCTACTTTTCGTTTGGAGGGTGGTTGGGAACGGCATGATACAATCTGTAATTAATTTGTTATGTTTTGTCAGCTTGTGGGTAGTTGTTAAGAGTTTTATGTCAATGGTTGTGAACAGTTGTGTTCTGCTTTAGTGGTTGATGACAGTTGTGTTTTGGTTGACAATTGTCAGGGAGTTATAATATGCTTCTAATGGTTAGGGAAAGCAGTCTGATCCGTGGCTGAGTGGCTGATCATCGATGTGGACTGTTGTGTTCTGCTTTAGTGGTTGATGACAGTTGTGTTTTGGTTGACAATTGTCAGGGAGTTTTAATAGCCTTCTCATGGTTAGGGAAAGCAGTCTGATCCGTGGCTGAGTGGCTGATCATCGATGTGGACTGTTGCATTGTGTTTTATGTTTATTGATACAAGTATTAGTCTCATCAGATAAAGGAGCAAATAATGTCATATCTTTGTTATGTGGACTGTTTGATATGAGAAGTCATGGGACTCCTACTTGACAATGACTCAGAATTTTGTCATGTACAAGTCTTAATGTATTCATTATTTGGCCTTGTATATCACTAGATGAATTCAGTAATAAATAAGTGTTTCGGGTGCTAGAGTTTGCTTTATGAATAATGTCGGTATCCTGAATTGTTGTTTTATATAGGTTCAATGCAATTATTTGAAAATGGATTTTGAAATATTAAGCTTCACTGATTACTTACATTTAACATAATTGTGTTTGCATCATTTGAAATGTGAAATAATCTCTTTACAGTTTTGCTAAGCCACTTTATCTCTGCTCATCGATGGAATAATATATTACCCATGTCAGTCAATTCACCATTATGGAAAAAGATTAAGGATTTTTCTTTTGGTATTTATTAGCTTTGAACTCTCATACTATTTCAGTTCCATTTTGGTGATTTAATTGAGGATTTGGTTTCAACTAGTGACAGCTTCAGAATCTTCCACGAGAGCATTTAACTTGTACCAACTTTGATAAGGGTTTGCAATTAACATGTATTGGTTAGTGGGTTTTACCTGCAATTCCCAGATGAGACAAAAAGCAGTAATCTCACGCGTTTTATAGTTTTTAGTTTTTACTTACATATTAAGAAATTAGATGTTAAAAGTATGGTAACCTGGTAGTATTTGTAGTGAATGTTGTTGTTGGTCTAGGCAAGTCAAGGCCGCATGGAGTTAAGCCCTGTGTGGTCAGGTACTATAGTAAGTCTGGAATATGGATGACACACTTCTTGTCAAATAATTTTTTTTATTTAGATCTTATAGGTATCTGTCATTTTACCTGTGAAAATTTTATAAACACAAAACGAGTGTACATGAAAAGTTGTGCATATCATTTTACCGTGCATATACCATTGGAAACTGTATCGCAAGCCTTTAACAAATTGTATTGAAGTATGTAGTGAAGAATGCATTCCTGATCAAAGCCACAAACTTAATAAATAAATAGTAAAAGTCATGGCAGGGCACAATCAAGATGTATTCAATTTGTTGTAAATAGAGATTCAACTCTCCAATATAATTAGAATGATTTATCAAGATGCACATCGAGTTCTTTGTGATCTGGTCTTGAATTTACTCTGCATATGAGAACATAAATCAACTTCACTCGTGAAATTGGAGTTTAAAACTAAGTTGCTTGTTTGAGTACAGGTTCAGACAATGGTAGTATGTCTTTTTTTACCCTTGGGTATGGGTATCAAAATATACACACACACAATGATGCTCATAATTGTCAATAAATAGAATACAAAATCATTTTGACATAGTAATTAATAAGAGTTTAATTCATGATCACCTTCACATGTACACTAATTGATTCTCCTTAAAAAAATATAGTAGAGAAAAAAAAACTCAATGCAACATAATCAATAATGCATTAAATGCAACATAACTAACAAACAAAATAGTCAATGTAAGTGGTACAAAAGTTAACGATGCTTATGTAGCAGAGATCTTTGGTCAACATAATTAGTATAGCAGAACTCTTTGATCAACATTGTCAGATAACCACATTTAAGAAGAGTCAATCAAACAAGGGTCAATGCAAGTGCAGAGGGTCATTGTTGAAGATCTGGTGTTTTGATTCACAAATGATGTCAAATTTACAGTCTGATCCAAACATTGTCTTTCAAATGAGAGAGTAAATGATGGAATGATGAATTCATGAGGATCAATTAATGCTATCTACACGTTAAATTGGAAACAATAGTCCTAATTTTTTCTAACGGTGATTATAAGTTCCCATTCCCAGTTTTTCAAATAATATCAAATTTGTATTGGAACTCATTAGAAAACAATATCATATTTAGTAATTGATGGTGTCATACTCCTTTCATAGACCAATTTTGTAACTGCTGTTGTTTTTCTCTTAGAATATGGAGCTCTTGTTAGGTATGCCTAGGGTATTGCTCGGGTGCTTTGTGGAGAGAACCTAGGGGCTCAGGCCATACCCTGACCATACTCAGGAACAAACCCGAACCATATCCACATGCGTACCTCGATCAGATATGAAGCATCCGATAACTTAAATTTAAAAAACACAGATTAAAAATTTGAGTGAGACAATATACAGGGCCAAGAGTAAACTGCTTTAAAGCTTTTAGACAACAATTGCTATAAAATTAACTATTACGTTGTAATTAAGTAGTAATTACAAGATAAAAGCCAGGTAAATGCTGCAAGGGTTGCTTAATTAACCAAACTTCTTAGTCAACTTTGATGCACTCGTTAACTTGTTCAAGACCCTCTACAATCTAGGTATGAACATTGTGAATGAAAATGTTGCTTGCCGTCATGTCAGTCTCCCTAATGCTTTGCATGTGTGAGGTTTGGCAGATTCTTGTTTTATTTTGTCCTCTATCTATATAGTCCAGTGTGGTTGACTCTGCATGAAAATGTTGACAAATAGTTAGCACCTGAACTTCTTTCTTTGCATGAATGTTCAAAATTATGTTTAACCATTGGAAAGCACATTCCTATGGCACGTTATGCCGCAGGGAAATAGCCTCCCTCATACATGTTCATGAGCTATGACAAATAAACTATTCAGAAAATGATGTCTTCCACTACCAAATAATATCAACTTCCCCCAAATTGCCAATGCATCTCTGACAAGGACTAAAGCTACATGGCATTTTGCTTGGTTTTCTCTGTGCGACAAATATCAATAGCATGTCCTAACGTTTGTGTAGTCAATATTAAATAATGATTTAATTTTGATTTGTTAAAATGGTTTAAAATTTAGTGATTGGCCAGTGATTATTTTCTTGGGTACTTTGGATAGCGTTTTAAATTGGCAAACAAAAAAAAGAGAGCCTGATTTGGCTGATTTGTGTTGCTTTCTTTGCAACATGGTGAGATACGTGTAATTGAAATTGGGGCAATTGTCCATATTGCTTTGCATTGTTAGTTATTTGTTTTTCCTACCCCAATATATGTCTTACGATTTTCTCTTTTCTTGTTGCAGGAGTTGCAGAGGTTGACGAGACTCTATCCTAATCAGAAGAATCACTTACAGAAATCCATTCTTGTGGCTCCAATTCTGATAAGGAGCACTTAAGTAGCTGCTTGCACGGATCTAGAATGCATTCACAAATTGAAGAAAGAGACAAACTTTCTTGAGTTATCTTTGAGAGAAAAGGCAGGATCAATACAAAGTGTGTGTTGCCAGAGAAATATTATTCGTGATATTATGGACTGTGAGGTATCAGATGTATGGTATGTTTTTGTGCCTTCATGAATGCTAGATTTGTAATCACGGTCATTTTCATTGAGCTATGGTAAATGGCTCTCATACATCTGATATTTGTCAATTTTAATCTATATGCATGCTTGTTGTTCGACAGATTGGATGTATTACTTGACTTGTTTTACAGAAAGCTGTATGTCTTATTTGGAATGAACTGTACCTAACTTTGGAGTGTGCGGGGCAATTTGTGCTTTTAGGATCCATCCTAGGTCCAAATATTCAGATAATAAACAAATCACATCAACAAAATATTGTATCTTATCAAATAAACTTTAAGAATATTCTGAATCCTTTACTGTTTATAGCAAGAATTTAAATTCTACATTTAGAGGAGCATTTAACCACCATTTATCTATTAAAACATCTAGGAAGCATAATGCTTTTAGTAAAACAGGTCAGAACTAAGCCTTCTTTAGTGAGTAATTTAATTTAATTTTTTTTTGAGTTTATAAATAGAGATGGAATCATGACATTCTTGATGCAAGGGTTATAGCTTTTGTTGATTTAATGTTCAATATTTTTAATAATATTGGACCAATAGTTGTGACTTTAAAGTTGTTATTGTTGATGATGACTATCCATAATTGAATGAAATGTATTCTTAGATCTAAAAAGTAATAGATCATGTGATGCCACATCAGCGCACCAATAAAACATGATCAGTCTCACTTTTTTTGGACCTTTTTGGACACCTTGACAAAAAGCATGTTGATGTGGCATCATATTTGATGATGCGGCCTTGAAACCTTAGTTATAAGCAAGAGACTTGCCAAGTAAACTACTGTAAAAAATTGGGAATGATTTGAAATTTTCACTTAGGATTTTGAGAAGGGCGAAATTAGGGTGCTCAACTACCTAATCCTCTCCCCTAGAGGTATTTTTGTATGTTTTAATATAGGATACACTTTCCTATATAAGTAAGTCTTCCTTTATTGAACATCAATCATGACTATATATGTTTGAGAGTTAATGTAGATCCAAAATTTTGAGAATCCCTAGCCATGTTTGCCTGTTTTATAATTATGAATTTTCAATAACTTAAGTTATATTTATTAACTCAAAACTTTCCCATCAAATTATGGGTGAACTCTTTGAACTACATGAAAATATTAGTGACCAGGAAGGTGTCTATGTAGAGGATCATAAAACTGGAAACAAACACTAATATTCAGAAAAAAAAAATTGAAGTTAAATGAATTTTTTTTTAAGTTACATGAAGCTAACTTTTGTAAAACTATCGCTTGGAGAATCCTTGAGAATAAAGCCTACAAACTAATTGCAGAGAAAAATCAATGTCTCATCTCTTGACTCACCATCATTCATTGTGTGGAGCTAGATTACATTTGGAGAAGTGTTCTCATGCTTCCCTTTTGTACAAGTTCCCTTTTCCCAGGTTCTAACTCTAAATATGATTTTGTTATGTATTGTAGTTTCTTTTTCTTTTTTTTGTTTTTAATATGATTTTGTTATGTATTGTAGTTTTTTTTTCTTTTTTTTTATTTTCAAATTCCTTCAAAATGATTTTTTATTTCTAAAGGTAACTTTAGTTGTTTAGTCCTTGGACAAAGATTGCCAACTGCTGCAAAAGTTTAATGGTAACTATTTGATATGGGTTGAGGAGTTTGTTTGGATTATATTGATTTTTTTTGTGCTACTTAATATTCTACCAAAATTTATGATGTGTAGCTCTTGGACAAAGATTGCCAAATGTTTCAAAAGTTGAATGGTATTGATAACTATTTGATATGGACTGAGGAGTTTGTTTGGATTATATTGATTTTTATTGTGCTACTTAATATTCTACAAAAATTTATGGTGTCCTATCTCTTATATTGTTATGCCCTTGTCCAAGTAGGAAATAGATCGAAGTAATTAATCAAGATTGCAGCACCTAAGGGACAACAATTCTAGCAAGGGAAGCAATCCCTTGGAATTAAAGATATTCAATTAAAATTAAATTAAAGGTTTCAAATCAGCAATTAAGGGAATAGTTGTGACTCTTTTAAAAAATAGTAATAATGAAGAGACATGAATCCCAAGAAATTGAAGGGTATAAGAGGGAGAGTTTTTCATTTGAGAAGGAGATCCATACCATCATTCAATAATTCAATTGAGAATAGAACCTCATGTGACTTTGCAACTAAATTAAATTATGTTTTCAAGTAGTGATGATGTGAGAGGATATGACTCCTAATGTGGAAGGTTATGACTTGCTCAATAATAAGATATAAAAGGGAGATCATTTCCTTACATGGAGAAATCATCTATTGGGAATGAATTGATCGATTTGTTTGGAAATAAATTATATCATTCTCAAAAGGTAGCAATGAAGGGTGGTGACTCCTCCAAGAAATGGATATATAGGGTAAATTAGTTCATTGGAATTCAATCAACATTCATCACCCATCTATCCATCAATAAATCAAGCAATCAAAGTATCAAAAAGATCAATCAAGCAAACAATAATAAGCTTATCAATGCGTTCAATCATAAAATCATTCAAGATTCCAATCATTCAATCATCAAATCATTCAAACATCAATCATCAAAACATTCAATCATTAATTCATATAACACATTCAAAAATGAATTCAACATATCATTCAAGGAGATACAAAATTCAAGTAACATAGGAAAACTATATTGAGCAACAAATCTTCAATTTAGAACAACAAATTAGACATTGACAACAACAATTAATAATGTTAAGAAAATTGAGGTATTGCAACCATTTGTGAATATCTAAGAATAAATTTATTATTTCACCAAAGAGGTATTCTATTAGAAATATTCTAGCAATTTTTTTGAGAAATCATGTCTTGAATTTGTGAAGTGTCTTGCAAATAGGAAGAATGACCAACCTTCCAAGTTCACGAGAGGTGAAAGGATGATCAACCTTCATGCTCTTATCAAGTATGCTACCTAGAAATGGAATGGACGACCAACTTTCCATGCTTGTGGGCTTGGAGGTGGAATGGATGACCAACCTTCCATGCTCATGGGCTTGATCAAGGAGGATGACCAACCTCCAAAGTGGACTGAGGGATGGAAGGTTGACCCGCCTTCCATGCTCTCACAATACAAGGATGACCAGTTTTGAGATTGTCGTTTGTTAGCATTTCCAATGAATTCACAATGTGATTTGTTATAAGGAATATGTTATTATATGTTGATTCAAATATTAATGATCCTATGATTTATGATCTAAATATTATGATTTTTTATGTATAGATTTGAATATTATCATATTTTTTGTTACCTACTATTACTAATATCATCTCTTAGTGAATAATATTGTTTTGTAGACCTAAAATTAGGAATTTTCCAAAAAGGGACATTACAATTGGTATTAGAGCTTTGATCCTGCTAGCTTGAGGATAAAAAAATAAGTATATGCAATTGAGCCAAAGAGCTCAAAGAGCCTTAGAAAGAGAAAGGAAAAAACTAGAAGCAAGTCAAGGTAATCAAATGGATGATCTTGGGGGAAATTGAGTAAATGAATTGAAAGCTTATATGGAGAGACAAGAACAAACACCACAATTGCTTCTCCAAGCAATTCAAAATATGAATAATATAATCAATTCTCTTGGCCTACATAAATCCTAATAACCTTACCTAATATTATGCCTCCACATCCCCCTCAAACAAAAAGAAAATGGTTTGCACCTATGTTAGTTGAGGACGTGTACCCCAAAAAATTAGGGGCATCCTTAGTCAGAAACCTCTCGAAGATGCAGGGGCACCTTAGATACGTCCCCATGTTGTCCCTGATCTACAAAATAATGTTGGAAACGTATCAGGGACATTTATAAAAATGTTGGAAATGGTAGGGGATGACTTGTTGAATGCACAAGACAACTAAGAGGGGGGTGAATCAGTTGTACCTTAAAACTTCAAAACCCTCACAAACATTTAGATCCACATTAATCCAGTTAACCCTTAATCTGTTAGATTTATCATGAAAGCAAATAACAAAAATAGAACCAAATCAACGCCATACACAAAGAGACACTAGTTTTATGTGGAAAACCCAAGATGGAAAAAACCACGGTGAGGATTAGCTCACAATATAAAGTAATATCAACACTGAATACAATAGGGCTCACTACCTAGAAGAAAGAAAGGCTCACTGCCAGAATAGAAAAGAAGATAAAGAAGAGTGCTACAATGAGAAATCCATCTCAATACCATGGAAAAATCCACCACAACATCATCAAAACCTTTGCAGCTTTTTTGAAGAATTGTAGACACCTTCTACTCACTGCATTCAATAATCTAACACATGAAAGCTCACACTGCACTGGACAAATTTGCACCATACAACTCTGCAATTCACATCACTCACATCATACTCATCTATCTCATCATCCATCAACAACTCAACTCATATTTATACCATCTTCAACCTTAAAAAATTCTCCAAGGTCGGCTATGCACCTCAACAGTGCAAATTCAAATTAGGTCGACACCAAAACATTCTCGTGGTGGAAAGGAATGAAGGCGGACCATAACACATCTTAGCTAGGACCTAAATCCACTCATACACACCACACCACGCTTCCATAAATATTAAAGCAACTTTACAATTAGTCTAAACACCCAAGGTTGGTTGAACTTGTGTCAACACCATTAAAAGATTAAGTACACACTTCCTCAAATCTAAAGATGACTCACAAACACCACTTAACACTTGAACACAATCTAGAATATTCCACAAACACCTTGAAAACCAACAAATTCCTTCACAACAACTTCCACTTGAAGAATGTACACACCCAATACACTCAAATAGCTTAGCCATACATTGCAACTCAAGAAACTGACTTCCAAAGCACCAAACCATGAACAAATTCATTTGAAGAAGGATAAACACACTATCAACACCCTTCTAGATCTACAAGACATGAAACTACTATACGAGGAAATGTGGAGAAAAACATTTCTCCCAGATATCTCTGCAATATATAGTTCACACATTGGTGAATGCACCTTCCTTTGCACAATAATTCAACACACCAAATTCTAGATGCAACACCTCTAAACACCTTTAATCAACATATGTGAACTACATAAGAAGATCTTCAACCCAAAAGAAATGGGGAGCCAACTCATAATGCTACTCTCCAACATAAAACACTACTGCAACACATTGTTTCCTCTTTTTATTCAATTTTCTCAAAAGCACTTGTAAACCAAGCACCATAAACATATCATTAACATCTTGAGTAATTCCTCATCACCGTCAAGCCAATTGCAACATAGCAACTCAACCATACATCCATAGACATAATCTTATCAAAGCAACATAAGAGATTGACACTAGTAGCTTACTAATGACAACATAATGCAACTAATCAAAGCATCATTGAGGACAACCAATTCAACACCAACTGCACATCCTTGCAAAAAACTTGTCATAAAATTAACACCAATGACAACACCAAGGCGTGTTGACATCAATGACAACACCAATTGCTCATACATGCAACATGACTAGCCATCCCCTGTACAGCCAGGGGATGCCTGGATGTCCCCCGACCGTACTGAGGACAACTAGCCATCCCCTATGGCCCACCAAGTTTTGAGTTTCTTTAAAAACAAAAAAGAATATTGGTGCCACCAACATCTATAAGGTCATGCCAATAATTATTTTTGTCATCCTATTTTAAGAAGCATCCACATATCATATTTAAACCTTTTGAAATATTATATTATGAACATTTGAATGTCAAAGGGGCTGTGTTTGAGTCTAACATAGATCATAGACTAATTTAAAGCTATTGTTGCTTCATTTGGAAGTAATCAAGTGACTTCAAATACTCACGTCAAGTATTGCAATTCTAGGAATAGCTGCGATTGTATATTTGAAATCATGACCCTTGGTATTCACTGCTATGCTTGAATAGAGGTTCCCAGATGATGCAGGAAACATAACTAGGAATTTTGCAGGTTAGTTCCATATGGTTGAGGGTTTTTATGCAAGCAATGGTATGTTCTTAAGGTGGCATTGTTTATCCATAATAACCCACATTTGATATTGGCCAACATTGTATTTTGGAAGACTATGTAGCAACCTGACCTAATCTCTAGGTCAAAAATAAAATGTTAGTTAATACCATCCAAAACAAAAAAACACAACTCATTTCCTTCATTTGTGAAATTTCGAAGAGTGAAAGAAGAAGAGCACAACTGTGAGAAACCTGTTAGTGTTTCTTATATCAGATTAAACAATAAAGCACTTAATAGAATTGCAACACACAGATAATGAACACAACAAGATACCCTAGGAAAACCCTCCTCTTGAGGGAGAAAAACCCAGCAAATGATTCTCTTATATAAAGTAACACAAGAGCAGAAATCTGCTTACAACTCAGGCCCAACAATGGCCAATGCTTGATACAATGTATTCGCCCTTCTTCTAAATACAAACAATGCAATGACTATGAAATCCTCCTTGAATTCGAGCTGCTGCTATAAGGTGTGAATTCTGCTCATAAAGAATAGTGCGAACTTGCTTGATATTGAATTAAAATTACAATGACAAATGACCTTATATTTATACATCATAAGGCGGCTCTTCATTTAGGTCGGCCACTTTAGGGAAACACAATAAATGATGAATATAATAAAGTCAGCCCAAGTTATAACAAAATATGCGAACCATAAAGAGGTCGGCCCTTTGCAATTATTAGTATTGGAATCATGAATTAAATAGCCGAAGGCTATTCATTTAATTAATGTGCTTCTTGTGTGAATGAAGTGCAAACCATAGCTGCAATAACATCAACACTCCCTCTCAGCTAGGGATGAACTTCCACCTGCATAGGACACATCATATCAGAATGAAAACAAAAGAATATCACCTCATCGTGATATCAACCATTGTGGCTACCTCCACAAATGGTAAGAACAAGTGCTCATCACTTAATGTGATGTTGTCACCTCAACGTGACTTTCACCATGGCTCTCCCAGAGGTTGATACACAAGCACAAATAAAATTATCACGGATTCCCTCACGTGATGTTGTCATGGAGTCACACACATGACATCCACCATGGCTCTCCCAGAGGGTGGAAACAAGGGCTTTCACCTCAACTCTCTCTCAATAGAGAATTGCATTATCAAGGGCTTTCACCTCAACTCTCTCTCAATAGAGAATTGCATTATCAAGGGCTTTCACCTCAACTCTCTCTCAATAGAGAATTGCATTATCAAGGGCTTGCACCTCAACTCTCTCTCAAATAGAGAATTGCATTAAACAAAGGAACACTGATACTGAGACTCCCTCTCGATCCTAGCTTCAGAGATTGCAAAGAAGACTTCTGGAGATGTACTCCCTCTAGCCACCAACTCAGTCCCTCTAGTGTTTACTCCCTCTTGATCATTTCTTTGGTTGACATGACTTCTTCACAAGAAGCCTCAAGCTTTTCATCACTAAGTAATCTCTTATCATCTTCCTCCCCCTAAACCTGTCCAGGAAGCATTTTAGATAGAGATTACTAACAGTCCATAATTATCTAAAGAAATATCAAGATTAGAATCATACAAGTTATATCATGAGAGACAATAAGATCTTATGCTAGTGAACACAACACAATTCAAGAGAGTCTACTATCTCTCTTAATTACAAGATCCAATAAATAAATGATATAACTAAGAAACCAAGGAATACTTATCTTTTTAACTATTCTGATAGGTCCAAATGCTGGACATAGTGTGATACATTGTACTTGAGCTCAGATCAATATGTACCCTTCATAGTTTGAACACAATGACGACCTGAAAGGTACTTTGACTTCGAGAGATATCTCTAGCCATCAATATAATCCAATGATTGCAAGCTATGACTCCAAGCTTGATCATTTCTTCATTCGGTATGACTTCGATATCCAAATGCAGATTGCTTGATGCTCAGGTTATCTCAATGTTAAAGCATGAATTAATAATTACAAAAACAATTCATGAACATTATTCAACCATGCAATACTTATCTCATGGATTTCAAAAATCTCCTGAGTAATAGATAATTAATTCATCAATCATGACATGTCTTTCTTTCAATTTCACAGAAGAGCTAATCTCAACAAAAAATAAAAGACAATCTTCACAAATTTACATGATCCTACTTGCAATGAATAAATCTAAAGAATCTTATCACAGTGATCACTATTTACTGGTCACATATAATCCTAAGTAAATAATGTCAGATTTTCATAACTCAAACAAATTGAATTTTAGCCTAGAATAGTAAATACAATTAAAAAAAACAAAGAATACTTATCTCTTAAATATTCTGATGGGTGGACACCGTATGATATGTTGCTCTTGCGCTTAGTACACAACCTTCACAGCTTGAACATAGGCCCATGACTAGAGTAGAAATTCACTAGAATCATTTTGGGGAGAGATCTCAATCACATCCGTAAATGAAGCATGCTGATTAGGCCTGGTAGGACAATCCTTCGCATAGTGACCGAATTTGTCACATTTAAAGCATTGAACACGAGAGAGGTCCCACTTCTTCTTGAATGCAGGAGCACTATCTGACCCATTATCTCGATTCCTCTTGAAGGATCCTTTCTTCCAAACTTTTCCTTTCTTCGATGAATGAGAGGCGAGAACATGTAAATCTTCATTCTTTGAACTTTGACCAATGCCCCTTGCCGTTAGTCTCGACTCCTCTTGAATGCAGTCAATCCTCAATCGATCAAACTTGGGAAGTTTAGATCTTGCATTGATTCCTTGAATAAATGACTCCCATGAAAGCAGAAGACCATTGAGAGCAATCATGGTCAAATCCTTGTCATCAACAATATGACCAATGGTAGAGAGTTGATCTCTCAATTCAAAAATCTTCATGAAGTAGGTGATGACAAACTCTTCTTCCGCCGTCTTAATGTGAAGTAGTTGTTGCTTCAAGGTTAGGGCGCGACTGGTGTTGTTGATTTCGTACATCTCTTCCAAGGTTGCAAACATCTCTCTTGCTGTATCCAACTTGAAGACAATCGGTACAACATGATCCTAGATGGAATCAACCAATACTTTCTTTACCCTAGTGTCTTTCTTCCTCCACTGCAATTTCTCTTCTTCCTCCTCAGGTTCAGGAACTTTTATTTTCATGAACTCAGCTAAATCATTCTCCTCCAAAGTGAGCATGATTTTGAACCTCCATGATGTGTAGTTCGAAATCCCTTCAAGTCTATCCTCGATTTTCAGACTGTTCACCATCTTGAATAAGAAACAAGAGATAGACTAAAAAAGAATAAAGTGAGTGTTGCACAGTAAATCTGATCACGATCTTTTTCACACCCGCTCTGATACCATGTTAGTGTTTCTTAGATCAGATTAAACAATAAAGCACTTAATAGAATTGCAACACACAGATAATGAACACAACAAGATACCCTGGGAAAACCCTCCTCTTGAGGGAGAAAAACCCAACAAATGATTCTCTTATATAAAGTAACACAAGAGCAGAAATCTGCTTACAACTCAGGCCCAACAATGGCCAATGCTTGATACAATGTATTCACCCTTCTTCTAAATACAAACAATGCAATGACTATGAAATCCTCCTTGAATTCGAGCTGCTGCTATAAGGTGCAAATTCTGCTCATAAGAATAGTGCGAACTTGCTTGATATTGAATTGAAATTACAATGACAAATGACCTTATATTTATACATCATAAGGCACCTCTTCATTTAGGTCGGCCACTTTAGGGAAACACAATAAATGATGAATATAATAAAGTCAGCCCAAGTTATAACAAAATATGCGAACCATAAAGGGGTCGGCCCTTTGCAATTATTAGTATTGGAATCATGAATTAAATAGCCGAAGGCTATTCATTTAATTCATGTGCTTCTTGTGCGAATGAAGTGCAGACCATAGCTGCAATAACATCAACAAAACCAAGTGAGAGAAGGAAAGAGAAGTGAACAAAGGGCACAAGAAGGTCAAGTCTCCATCATTTGAGGTAAGTTCATTCCTTTCTGGTTATTTTTACAAATTCTTTTGCTTTTTTTTTTAATTTTTGATAGAATTTCAAATACTTAGGAGGGTTTTTTGTGTGTTTGTGTTTTATGTTTGCACTTGCAACTATCATTTACATTGCAACAAAAAAATCATTTAAACAATGAGCACTAGCAATAGTGAGGGTCAAGAAAATAAAATTGAACAAATATACCATAGAAGTTCTTTAAGGAATGAGGCTATTTCAGGGACACAAAGTTCAAAAAATCATTTTCAATGCCCTTCTCAACTCTTGACAAAGTATGCAAAGGGCCCATTTAACCCAAAAAAATCTCTTTTACAATTTGCAATAGCCATAGACACTAAGAAAAAAATTAAGGGGGGAGTAGAGTATGGTTGTGTCATATTTGCAAAGAGGACTGTAGGGGCATCTACACAAGATTTTACTCCCATCTTCTAGGCATAACTTGTCAAGGGATAAAAATATGCAAAAATATGCAAAAAAATAACAATGGTTGAGAAGCTTGAGGTGACTAGGTCGCACATGGAGGGTGAAGCCAAAAAAAATAGGAATACCAATGAAGCTTTTGCAACCTAGTGGATCAATATCTAGTGCTACTCCTATAACTATTGAATCTAGGAGCGTTGTGCCTGGGAATCAAAGAGGAAAGAAAAGGTCCACTAGTGTTGTTGACATGTTTAACATGCAATTATGAGATGTAGCTGATAGTTTTATTGCCAAATTTTTCTATGCTAATGCTATACCATTTCATGTGGCACACTCTCCTTTTTTTAAACAAATGTTCAAAGATGCACTTGTTGCCGGTCCTTCATATGTTCCCCCTGGAGATCATAAGTTACATACCTCACTCCTTGATAAGGAGTATTCCATAGTGAGTATAATGATGGAGGAGATGAGACAAGTTTGGATAAGGGATGGTTGCTCTATCATTATGGATGGGTGGAATAATATTAGACATCGACCACTCATTAATGTTATTGTCACATGTTCAAAAAACTTATTTTATTATAGTTATTGATTGTTCAGGGAAGAGGAAGGATGCAAGCTTCTAATTTTAGAATTTGAAGGATGTTATAGAAGAGGTTGGACCCTTTAATGTTGTACAAGTAGTGACTGATTCAACTCATGTATGCAAGCTAGTTGGCTTAATGGTGGAAGGTGCTTATGAGCACATTTTGGGACCCCATGTTGTGTTCATGTGTTGAACAACACATTGAAATACATTGGAAAAATAAATTGAGTGAAGGAAGTGGTGTCAAAAGCTAGAGGCATTCAAATGTTTATTTACAATCATCACACATCACTTGCTTTGTTTAAGACTCTTTTGAGGAAGGAATTCCTCAAGCTTGTGGATACCATATATGCTAGCTACTTTATTTTGTTGGAGAGGATGATTGAGGTGCATAAGCCTCTTCAATTGATGGTGGTCAATTCAGAGTGGACTAGATGGCCAGAGGCAAACATAGCTAAAGGAAAAAGTATCAAACAAAAAATCCTCAACGATGATTGGTGGTCCACAATGAGGTAAGAGATTGGTGTTTTTATTTTTTAATGAATTGTTGATTTTTAATATTAAATTTCCGATTTTATTATTAACTAATTCATTGTTGATTTTAATATTAAATTTATGGTTTTCGTTTTATTATTGATATCAAATTAATGAATTGGCATTACTAATTTTATGCTCATTCTTGAATCTTTGTAGATATATTTTCTCTATTATCTCACCTCTTGTGCGAGTGATAAGATATGCAGATAAAAACTCCCCTAGCCTTGGAGAGATTTATGAGACATTTGATAGCATGCTTGGACAAATAAAGCAAGCAATTCATAGTAGGGACCCTAATTTGGGATTTTATGAGGAGCACATTAGGCCTATTATGACATGATAGTGGGACACTATGAACACCCCACTTCATATTACTTCCTATGCTCCAAATCCCATATGGTATGCAACAAGAACTGGGAGAGTGCCTCCATGTGATGATGAAGAGGTGAAAAATGGCTTCATGAAGGCCCTTGGGAAAATGTATATTGAGGAGTCCAAAAAACTTAGAGCACAATGGCTAGCCTTTGTGAGTCTTCATGGCCCAACATTCAGTAGACCAAAGTCAAGGGTGGATAAAACTACATTAGCTCAAAATGACCCCATTGGATGGTGGACATGGCTTGGCAAGGATGCACCAAAGTTGAGGATCCTTGCCACTCGTATCCTTTCACAGGTTGCTAGTTCCTCTGTTACAAAGAGGAATTGGTCTACATATAGCTTCATCCAATCAGTCAAGAGGAATAGGATTACCTCTAGACGATCAAAGAAGCTAGTGGTTGTGCATAGTGCCTTGTAGCTTCAAGATCGATAGACACCTAAGTATCGTCAAAATCTAGCTGCATGTTGGGATGTTGATCCTGAAGATACTAAACAGTTTGATGATGAGGAGGCACATGATGCATTGCTTAGGGTTCCATTGGATCAAGGTAAGATAGCCTCTCATAGTGGCAGTAACTTAGACCTTGATTTTGATGCAGTATTAGGGGATGTTGATTAGGGACTACATACTTGATATTTCTATATTTTTTACATTTTGTTTTTCTAGTTGAAGCTTGTAGCCTCTGGACAGTTTGCTGTAATTTTTATATAATATATATATAAATACCACATTATCAATGAATGCAATTAAATTATGCCACCTATTCTCCTATATTTAAGGAGGTTCCCTCTCATTTGAGGCGTGATAAATTTGGAGATTGATAGTGAATCCTATCACTATGCACATGAGGTTCCTATTATAACTATTATAGCTATAAAAGTAATCTCTTTAATAGTTCATATATGTTCTAAGATCATGGTTTCTAGACAATCTAACAATCGTAGTTTTAATGTGTGGTTCCCCTATATGCCTCACTATGAGCTAGGACAATCTCATAAAACTACTATGAGAATTGGAAAGCTCTTCTTTGGATCTTAACAATAGTGAGATAAAAACCTAGATGTAGCTAAAAAATGAATTTAGTATCCCTGATACTAACAAGACAACCTATTATGTTATTGTAAAATCCCTAAAAATGATGCAATTCCCAATTAATAGAGATTTCAATATTGAATGCTATGATAATGTGAAATGGAAGGATGGAACCCCCCTCCTGAAAATAAAATCACTTGGCCTTTGTAACATTTTGGTTGATTCCTGTGATGTGCTAAAACATGTCAATCAAGTCTAGAACCGAAATCTTGGGGAAAAAGAATGGTTTGATACTTTAAAAGTTTGCTGGTTTGAAAAGGTTGAGCATAATAAACATTGTTTTAGATGAATTTTGTTACTGAAAAAGTTAGTTGTTGGTCTATCCCAAAATTCTAGTACAATATGTAATTATGTTGAGGATAATAATCATATATTTTTCAATTATAAATTTTCTTTTGCTATTTGGTTTGTTTTCATGGGCCGTAGTATTTTGGGATGGGATTGTAGGAGTAATGTGTCTTGGTATGAGATTTTTTGTGGTTATGTTAAGGGTTTAAAAGATGAAAAAAATGTTTTTGGATTTGTTTTTTCTATTGAATTTGTTTGGTATATTTGGAAAAATAAAAATGAGCACTTCTACCAAGGCGAAAGAATATCCTTTACCAAGTCTTCTTTAAGAATCATTGCTTTGAATATTATTGAATAGGTGATAGTAATGTTGAAGATACTAGGTAATAGGTTTATGCAGATTTTGGATGAAGGCTCCACATTTGTATTTAGGACAAATATCAAGGATGCCAAATTTTAGCCCTAGGACTTGAGGAAAGTTGACAATAAGTTTCAGAAGGAATATATTGCTTTTTAGAATCAATGTAGCAAGCTACATTGGTATGAACTAAAAAGAGATGCTAAAGCAGGGGACTTGGATATTACTTATCAAAATTTTGACAATAGTGGTTGGGAAGACAATTCACCACCACTAGAAACCATTCCTGGTGTGGATTCATTTAGATTTAGCAAGGTCCAAGCCAACAAAAAGATGCATGAGAAGATAAAGAGGTAAAACATCAAGGCTACAGTGGAGGACAATGAAGTTGCATTAGTATATTTTTTTATATATAAATTTGATATATACAGTATGAAAATGATGTAAATTGGGTCCTTTTTGAGAAAATTGTTGTGTAGCCTTTTGGGCTATGCTTGTAGCTACTAGTAGCTGCAATGCATTGTACCAACACTTGAATCTTATTTGTAATCAAATATCAATTAAAAAATTCTCTTCTTTGGTTACCTTTGAAAAACTACCCACTCCTTTCTAAAAAAACCCCTCATAGTACTTATACCTATTATAGTTGTGATCCCAATAAAACGTCAAGTCCTAATGTGAGATGTTAAAATGATGCAATAAGAGGAGATAACATAATAAAAGGGCACCTCAATGATTAGCCTAAGAAAATGGATAACATGAAAGTAAGATAAAACAAATTGAATGTTTGTTATACCTTCATGTTGTTGCTTCCTTGGTTGGCCCTTGATCTTTGGATGTCTTGTGTGCTCCTTGGATGGCAATGGAGTGAAGTGTATGCAAGATGCAAAATGGATGAGAATGTTAAGTGTTATGATGGATGAGAGCTCAAATGGTAAATTTGCAAGAGTTTGCTTGCAAAAGGCTTGATCCTCAAAATGAGAGAAATGAGGGGGTATTTATAGGATAATTGGAAGTCTCTAGAGAATTCAACAGTTGAGATTGATCCAACAAGATCAAGATGAAGGGCTATGGTGAGTTGAGAACTCACAAGCCCTCACATTTTGACATGTGGAATGTGAGATGTCCTAGGGTGGAATGATGTGGAAATGAGGTGGAAGAGAAGTTCATGAGGTGGATGAAAAACAAGTACCTTGGGGGATGAGAAGATTCCTTGGAGAAATAAAAGTGAATTAAAAATTCACAATGATTGGAAGAATCTAGTGGATAAGAGAGGGTCTCCAAAAAGCTGGAGATTTGTCACATATGGGTGATGTGACAAGTCCAAGGTTCTAGAAGTCCTTGGCACATGTAAAGTGACAATTCAAGCCTTCTAGAATCTTGCATGGGGATGGGGAAGACCTTGGAAAGACAAAAGTGAATTAAAAATTCACATGGGGAAGAGAGGAGCCTTGGGCAAATAAATGTGAATTAAAAATTCACATGGGAAAGAGAGTCCAGGCTAAAAATGGTAAGCTAAATGTGGCTAATGATTCTGATTAAGGTTGTGCAAACACATGATTAAGATAATTAATGAGAGATTAGAGGCAAGTGGGAGATTATGGAGGATGTGACACTTAATCAAGATTAAGTGATGCACATCCTAATCACAGATTAATTAATTTAATCTGGATTAAAAGGGGGTTATGGAAGGGGAATTAAAAATTGATTTTAATCCAAATGGGTTAAAAGACTAAATTAAATAATTTGTCATATTTATTTAATTTACAGAAGAAAAGGGATAAGGTAAAGTATTTAATTTATTTAATTACATACTTTAGGAACCTTAGGTAGAAAATGAAATAATGGTTAAATAAATTATTTAATCGCTATTAATAAAATAGATGAATAGAATAGACGATTTTGATCATGTAGAAGTGTTCAAATTTAGATGTCTACATTTTTCCCCTCTTCGAAGTACCGTTAGAATAACCGTGCTTTGAAGAAAAGAAAGTGCAGATGACTCTATAGAGGAAGTAACCGGAAGATGATGCCCCAACATAGGGAGGAGGACCTGAGCTATCCAATTGGTGGGGGAATGGATGAAGATGCCCCAATCTTGCAAGGGATTGACTATGGTGGGGAAAATTGGTAAATGTGAAGGGTATGCCCCCTCGAGAGGGTGACGGGGAAAAAAGAGGGGTCTCGGGCGACATCTCAATAGGAAGAAATGAATGGTATGGTTGGAAAGAGGGAGAAAAATTAGGCAAGTTTGTCTTTTGAATGAAGTCAATCGAACAAACGGGGTGCAAATGGCGGCCTCGGGAAGAGAAGAGATTAGTCAAAGGAAAAAAAAAAGGTAAATAAGGGGTAAAAAATACCCCTTAAAAAGGGAGGGAAAAGAGAGGGGTCCCGAACAATCTCTCGATATGAAGAAACAAAAGATATGGTTGGAAAGAGCATGAAAAAATAAGCAAGTTTTCCTTTTGAACGAAGTCGATTCGATGCATGGTTTGCAAATGACGGCCCTGGGAAGAAAAGGGAAAAAAAGTGCTGCAAAGGGGTGGGTTTGCCCCACTGCAGAAGGGAAAATCCGCCCTAGAAAAAGGGGGGATCCGCCCCGCCGCGGGGGCGAGTCTACCCCAACCCGGAAAAAAAAGGGGGGGGAGTGATGAAGGAGGAAGAGATGGGGGAAAGGATGAGAGATGATATGATGAAAGGGGATATGAAAATGATGATGTAAAGTGATGGATAAGAAATGATGATAAGCGATGGGAGGTAAAGGTGAGAAAAAGTGGATTCAAGGACAAATATGGTGTTGTCCCAGTCAAACTACAAGCCAGGTTGAGCGGATGGTTGATGGAGTGTTGTTTGATAAGGACATGAGACATCCCAAAATAACACAAGGATGGGGAAGGATACATCCCAATGAGAGTGTTATTGATGAGGGAAAGATTCATCCCAAAACAATGTTGATGATGAGGATGAGTGTTGTTGACTAGGGAATGATACATCCCAAAACAACACAAGGATAGGGAAGGATACATTCGGATGAGGATGAGGATGAGTGTTGGTGACGAGGGAGTGATACATCCCAAAAAAACACAAGGATAGGGAATGAAACACAAGGATAGGGAATGATACATCCCGATGAGTGTTGTTGATGAGGGAAGGATACATCCCAAATCAACACAAAGATAGGGAAGGATACATCCCATAGATGATAATGATGATGATGATGAGGATGATTGGATCAAGGCTTATAGCAAGGCTAAGACCAAGAGTGTGATTAGATTATTTGAATGGATGAGGATGGGGGAGATATGCAAGATGATGGAATGAAAAATGAAATGCAATCCTAATGCAATTTGCCATCCTTAGAGTACTGATTTTCGCTATAGCATAAGACATCGGGCATCAGGGTATGTAAACCAAGACGGTTTGCTGTCCAATGCATAAATCAAACACAACAGATAAGAAGACTATTCCAACACCCCAAAGTCACGAAGACATTGGTCGAGCCAGGTATTGGGATAACCACAAGTACAAAAGGATGTCCCAACGTAGCACAAGACCACAGGGGTCTTGGTGGGTACTACATGGCACAACCAAAAAGACAGAAACATAAAAAAGAGATCAATCTATGCCCCTATTTTTACTAGTCAAAGCACACCATGATATGATGGATCAAGGCGACCATGACAAGTGATGATAGGGAGCTCAAATGATAAAAAAAATTCAAAAGCATCAAAAGATCATAATCAATTTAAAACGCCCTTTGCCATAGGATCAAGAGGATGGATGGGGTTGATGTGGTCTGTTAGGAAGGATACATCCTGTTGAGACCAAAGATGGATTGGGTTGATCAACATGATGCAGGATACTGAGAACCGATTGGATCTCGTGATACAAATGACTTTGTTTTATAAGCACTAGCTCGGATAGGGACATACTTGACGATACAACAATATGACATGACACAAGACTGAACCTAAAGACCTAGGGGCTCGAGGGTTGATCAAAGATCAACCTTGCCTACGTGAAAGCGCAGAGCCCTCGTAGTTCAGGAAAAGACCATGGTAAAAGTGGAAAGAGGACAATGAAGACAATGGATGAAGGGCAATGATTAGATGGAAAAAATGCCCAGGGGGTGAATCAAATGTTTGACCTTGCCTACGCGAAAGCACAGGGGCCACATAGTGTGACACAAGGCCAAAGACAGATGATGGAAGAGGATAAGATAGACAAAAGACAGAACCCCGGGGGCGGATCAAATGATCGACCTTGCCTACGTGAAAGCGCAGGGGCAACGTAGTTCGACAAGAGACCGAGGACAGACAATGGATAAGGGATGATGAGATGACCAAGATAAGTGGATATAATGATGGAGCAGATATGATGAGACAAGATAGGCCGTGCGGATGGGATGGGCGATATGTTGGATATGGGTTATGCGAAGCTCACATATGGGATATGGATCTAGATTATTGGAAGATGAATTGGGAGGATGATAGGATGGATAGATGAATGATGAAGAGTGATAAGATATCAGAAAGATGTAGGAAATAAATAGGAGTGATGATAGTGAGATAGAATGGCATTGGATTGCATGAGGGTAGCCTATAGCTAGATACCAATGACAAGGAATAATAGAGGGAAATGGATGGATGGATAAGAAGATGCTAGGATAGGTGGATAGATGATGGATAGATGAGTGATGAAGATTGGAAAGATGTGAGAAAGAGATAGTAATGACGATAGTGAGATAGAATGGCATTAGATTGCATGAGAGTAGCCTATAGCTAGATACCAATGACAAGGGATAATGGATGGAAATGTATGGATGGATAAGGAGATGCTAGGATAGGTGGATAGATGATGGATAGATGAGTGATGAATATTGGAAAGATGTGAGAAATAGATAGGAATGATGATAGTGAGATATCAAGTCATTGGATTGCATGAGGGTAGCCTATAGCTAGAGACCAATGACAAGGGATTATGAGATGGAAGGAAAATGGATGGATTGATAAAGATGGGGAGATAAAAAGATGCTAGGATAAGGATTCAAAAAGATGACATGGATTACTAGGTAGATAAACGGATGAGGAGATAAGGATGAAAAGATGGAAAAGGACTAGTGGATGGGTAGATAGGAAGATAAGGATAGGGAGATGGATTGGATGTTTAGATAGATGAATGGCGAGATAAGGATGAAAGGATGAGAGGATGGGGAGATGGAGAGGATTACCTGGCGGAATGGATGGACGATGTCTCCAAGGACCCAATTGTAAATAAGGAGATGCCCCCACTCTATATGTGTCATGCATGACAAGACAAGAGGGATAGCAAGATGGGTGGATAAGGGAGTGAGATGGGCAATTGAAGATAGATAGAGGTGGATAAGGAATATGATAGTGTATGGACAATGGAAGATAGAGAGAGGTGGATAAGGAATATGATAGTGTATGGA